>JBAMJR010000196.1:687500-972500 GCA_038501785.1 Myoxocephalus aenaeus
GAGAGACGAAGGGAGAGATGAAGGGAGAGACGAAGGAAGCAGGAAAGGAGGTGTGTGTGAGTGTTAAGAGGTGAGAGAGCGGTTAAGTGACCTGCAACTAAACTCTATCATTATACCCCCCCCCCCCCTCCCCCACACACCACACACACACTTCCTGACTCTCAGAACTCATTCTCCCATAATGCCTCTTTACCTCTTTACTCAGATTAAATTACACTTTTTTTATTGTTATTTTCACAAAACGTACCAAAAACTCAGATAGATAATAACAATCATAAATATGAAACAGCATTTAAATCATACCCTCTAAACTTCAAATACATCTTGTTTTAATCTATTAATTTAATTAATAAAACCAATGATATTTTCAATATAATATTAGCTGACCGTCCTTGTCCAATAATATTTAATTATTTGATCATAAATTATTGCTACAATGTAAAGTATTGATAACGTAACAGTGTTAATAAACACAGTCAGGGTCCTCGTTTAGCACCTCAACATTAAAAAAATGTACTTTTGTTTTTCATATTTTTTTTCTTTTCTTTCACAGTCAATAATAGTGACTTCAATTGAAATAAAAAAATACAAAAAAATACATATTTAAACATATGAAGTGAGACCTTTTGAGTTGTTGAATTGTGATGATTAATTGACTCAAATATGTTATTGCTAGCACTAGCTGAGCGAATGTTCTGAAAATAACAGTAAATAATAATATATAATAGTATGGTTAGTTTTGGGGGTTCTATGTATGCTGGTTCTTCTGCAAGATAAACATTTGTAATTTTTGTCAATGGAGTCTGGGCCCTATTCTTCGTAGCTGGCTTACTGAGTTAGCCAGCTAATGTTCAGGATAAGATGACGTAGGTCAGGCTTTTCGGTTCCTCGAAGCAAGTTTAGAAAAATCACCATAGGAACACAGCCACAAATTTGAACTTGCTCCCGTGCAGGCTTACTGAAATTCACTGGATAAATTGGCCACTCCCACCGGACAAAAAAGCCAGCTTCCTTCCTCATTGATGAAGGAGCGATATTAGTCATATGGTTTTATAGGGAGAGAGTTCTTCCAGATCGCCAAGATCCGTTCTCACATCATCATGACTTCCTGTACGAGCGCGATCGATTCTGCCGACAAGGAATCACTTATTAGTACACCATACATATCATTATTATAGAACATGATTAAGGTGATTGTGATAAGAATACAGAGAATCACACACAATTTATTTTCACTGCTTCAATTGATTGAATTTCTGATTATGAATAATACATACATACTGATCCACCCATACACATATTCAAACTCCTAGGTATATGGTAATCTACACCCACATGCATATACACATATATTGTACATGTATTGCACATACAGTGCATATATCCTCATAAGTATATATTAATTTGTATACTACTGCCAGCAGGCACATTTAAATGAATATAATCTGATTGATTTGGGTGATGAAGCGTTGCGAATATTCGCAACGCGTTTGCTGTGAATGATTAAGGTGCTTCTCAGTGGAGGAAAAAAAGATGATTCCGCTGAGTTCATTTGCCATTGTACTGTTAGAACATCGTGGTGTCAGTGCTCGATTATTATCCCTTCTGAAGAGGAACGGGCACGCGCATTTATCCAGATGACTGACGTCTGGTTAGAATTAACGAGACCGTTTCAGCACGGATCTGCCGTGGAGAAACCGAGTTAGCCTGATGTAAATCATCTCGCTAATTTAAGATGGATAATAGGACATTTGCTCGACTTTGTTGAACCACGTACGAAGAATAGGGCCCTGGTGTCCTTAACCCTCTGGAATCGGGGGTCTTTTTCTCGATTTTATATAATTTCTTAAATTCACCTTTTAACGGCACTTGCATATGTTAGATACCCATGTGTTTTACATCTAAAACTGCAGAACAATCTCAGCTCTCTATATAATGAGGCAAAAGTGTAAAGAGAAAATATGACTCGAAAGCTGAAAATCTGAATCTCGATTTTGGAAATTCTTCATATCTCTTGTGAAAACATAACTTTACTCAGGAGATCGAACTGTTTTGGTGCTTGCAATTAGTTTACCAAAGGTCTTAGGTTCACAAAAGCAATGCAATATATTAATACAATGATAGATACGTGTAAATAAATGTCTAAAACCAAATTTTCTATTATCGTTTTTTAAGTAGAAATGTGGTCTGTCACACCTTTCACCAAAATGATAAAATGGGACTAAGAAATTACTTAAAACTGTAAATCAAGCTTCATGGGGTGTGTGCAAATGAAAAATGACCATTACAACAGTTTTTTTTTCTTCAAATAATAATACGTATTATACAAAAGAAAAAAATATATACACGGCAGAAAAAAAAGAAGAAAAAAAAGAAGAAAAAAAACTAATTACAATATGGCTTTCTTCACTGGCCATGAATGTTATGCCATGCTGCAAAGCAGTTTATGTCCGGCTGCAGGTAGAGGGAAACGTCACACTCCCTGCACTTCCATGGTGTGACTTTTCGCACGGTTTTGTTTTTGCAATACTCACAATTCCTGCGACCCGTTGTTGCCTTCATTTTGGGGCAGGCTGCAGCAGCAGCAGAGATGAGCTCAGGCAGATGACCTGCAGGTACCGGGGCAGGAGCGGTGCGGAGCGGCTTTCCACAGAGCTCAGCAGTCAGCTCCTCCATGAAACCTGTGTGTGTCATGGGTTTTGTTCGCTGGCCAGACAAGGTTCCTTGTGCAGAATGTAGCTGTTGGTGGTGGCAATGTCCAGAAAATGATAACACAGTTTTCTGTATCAGCGCATCGCCTTGTGCTGTACAGAGTAGTACTGGATGAGCTGGTCTGACAGATCAACTCCACCCATGTGCTCGTACTCTGCAACTGGTGTGGGACAGGGGACTGGTGCCCTATTCCAGGAACCATCTTGCTTCTTCACCCTCCTCTTCACAGTTCTCCCGTAGTATGCAGAGTGAATTGTGGAGCAGGACGAGACTTCCTTCGTGTCCATCCATTTCACAAAGACGATGGGGCCATCACGGAGCCATCTCATGGAGCCTCTCGCTGACTTCTTTGTGAGGGCGTTCACATCAGTCCAAGGGCATTCCTTCCGATACTCCCTGTACGTCCCACAGGCAGCAAATCTGCACAAATCTGCACTACACATGGAGAGCCCTGAAGAGCTTGGGGCTTGAATATAAATTGTCCATGTATATGTGGTAGCCTGTGCCGAGGTAACCGGGTCGCACAAGGGACATGACAGCGTCATAGGACAGGCCATGACCGGAGGAGATGTGGCTTTTGCCGGGGTAAATTGAAAAGTCCACTGTGTGGCCATTTCTAGAATCAGTCAAGACAAACAGCTTGAATCCCCACTTTGTAGGTTTGTCCCTCATGTACTGGGTCATCCCACTTTTAGCCTTGGAGGCGACCATTCTCTCATCCACAGCCAGGTCTCTGTGGGGATGGTAAAAGGCCTTACAGGCAGTCTTGATGGTGTCCATCAGAGGTTTCAGTCTGAAGAGTTTGTCATGGTGAGCCGTGCCCTTTTTACGGTCATTGTGGAAGTCCTCAGGGTTGCTGAGATGAAGGTTCCACGATATGGTCCTGTATCTTTCGCGTGACATGACCTGAGCTGGAAACTGCACGGAAAAAATGTGATTCTGCCGCCAGTAATCTACAATACTCTCCAGCTTTACTACATCCAAGTCTGTCCATTTATATTGTCTCCCATTTGCCTTTTGTTTAGCAGCCTGTTTGTTAGTGTTTGCACACAGTGTCTTTACAGTTTGTTCAGTGAAGAACAATTTGAACAGTTCGATAGGTGTTGCTGCGGCGCTGAGCTGTGGACCTGGTGTCCAGGCTGGCTCGAACCTGGAGACAGGGGGAGCAGTGTCCAGGTCTTTATCCGTCCTCCAGGACAGCGTCGGTGCTGGTGGCTGTGGTGGAGCTCAGGGTGCACGTAGCCTCTTTGCTGGCCGGGCTGGTGGGGATGGAGTGGCTGGCGTTGTGGAGGGTGGACTGGGAGGCCGTAGTAGTCGGGGAATACACAACCTCTTTGCTGGCAGTGGTGGAGTGGCAGGCAGAGCCGGACTCTGAGGCTGTAGCTGTGACTCCTCTCTGTAAAATAAATGAATACTAGTCAGTTGAAAGAAAGATGACGGTGGTCGTAACGTTTGAGCAGCAGCATGCTCGGCGTGCTCCTTGAAAACAGTACCAACACTGAAAGAAAGACGATGTAACGTTTGAGCAGCGTAGCATGCACTCTGTAAACATTACTCTACGTGCTGACGTCCCTAAGCTAACGGCAAACTAACGTTAGTTACAGTCTTACAAGCACGTAATGGAGATCCAACACTACTAGTCGTACTAGGATCACTGAAAGAAAGACGACGTAACGTTTGAGCAGCGTAGCGTGCACCACGGTGCGCTCTGTAAACATTACTCTACGTGCTGACGTTGCTAAGCTAACGGCAAACTAACGTTAGTTACAGTCTTACAAACACGTAATGGAGATCCAACACTACTAGTCGTACTAAGTTTACTGAAAGAAAGTTAACGGTGATTGTGTCAAAAGTTGATTACGCACCGTTCGGTGTTACAGACACGTAACGACATCCAACACGGACTATCAAGTCATGCGCTGCGCGGTAACGATGCTACGCTAACGTAAACACAACTCGGATCACTACAAACATTACTCTGATCACTAAAAGAAAGATGACCGCGTGCTCTTTGTAAACAGTACTAAGTTACGATTGCACGGTGCCGTTTTACGGACAGTAACAAAGACAATTGATGGTGATAGAGTTACGATCACGTACCCATCTTCAAATGGATCCCGTTTGTTGGCATATTTTTCTTCGTCACACGAGTCAAACCCTTCAGGCTCAGAAGCATCTCCATCGTCCTCATCGCTGCTTCCCCAGATCAGCAAAAGAGCTTCCTCCGTGGTAAACTGCTTCGAAGGCATGATCTCTCTTCTCTCAGACTGAAAACTGCCGTTTGTTTATAAGGCTCAGGTGTGTGGGCGTTGTGATTTCCTGAGCGCTCATTGGTTCGTTTGATTCATATGAATCAGTAAATCACGGTGAATGATGTGTGATGCAACACGGAAATGCTCTTTTCTTGCTGTGTGAATCTCATATGATCTCGCGGACACAAGGCAGAGGACGCGGAAGTTCAACTGAATCTTCGAGACATGGAACCATATTTCTGTGCAGAATTATCGCGAAGGAGTGAATATTTTCAAAACGTCAGTATCGTATAGCGCGTATCTGCGCTCGAAGTTTTCTAAGGGTTAAAGAGACGGTGAGGTAAAGCTGCTGTGCTTGGCAACAGCAGAAAGTGTGTTTTAGATTTATTAATATCAGTTTAAGTGATGCTATATTTAGAATATCTTCCCCTTGGAACCCAACGAAGTACTTTACGTGTACTGGAGGTATAAATGTGGTTTCCGTTTGAATGTTATAAAATATATAATCAGGACTCAAGACATGAGATCTGAGGCATTAACGTCACTTCTCTCCATTTATTCACATGATCCCCGATGAGCCACCAACCAAACCCCATGTAAAGAAATAACAATGTAACTGTTCAATGAGATTCTCTGTGTATTTTGTCTCACTGTGGTCTTAAATGTTGTTTCAGTGTCTCATAGAGAATAATAAATCGTTTCTGCTTGAAAAGTTTAGCGATTCAAACAATATCAAGTTTACTGGAGGTAGAATTGTGACTTCCGTCTGAATGTTTAAATTTTTTATTGAACAGATAGAAGATAGAAGATTACTGGTAAATGGGCCGACTGGTCTTTCTCTGCTCTGTGTTTGGTAACAGGTGAGGAAGAGCAGAGACACACAGGAACTCATCACTGTCAGCTGCTGCAGGTGTTTTATTTTTTTGTTGTTGCTACGGTTACCTTAGCAACAACAGGAAGGGGAGGATGAGCCTCTGCCGTGCGTGCGAGCGCCAGAATGCATCCTGGGTAGCCATTAGTCTCAGCTTGTCTTCCATCAAACACGAGTGTGTGTGTGTGTGTGTGTGTGTGTGTGTGTGTGTGTGTGTGTGTGTGTGTGTGTGTGTGTGGACGACTCCCTCCAATCGCTGAACACAAACAACGATTGTTAAAACCGATGACATCGTGTGATTTATTGATCGAGTGTAGGTGCAGAGGTTCTCAAGTGGATCCATAAACAGACGTTTAAAGATAGAAGAGAAGAAGAGCCGAGGTTCGCAGAGGGTTTTGGTTTCCAGCGTTTTGAAGATGCTGAAAATCCGAAGAACAAATGTGTAATATTCAAGCTGCTCTATACATGACAGTGTACAAATACTGCTCTTCTTTTACACGTGTATACTATATGTGTACAGTGTATTATGATGTATTCTACTGTTTCTACATGCACATTATATTTTAGTAACTGCTGCTCATTAACAACTTATCAAATTCATATCTTCCCTCCTTCCTTCTATCATTCTTCCATCATCCATCCATCATCCATCCATTAGCCATCTAGCTTTCCTTTCTTCCTTCCTTTAGTCCTTCCATCCTTCCTATCTTCCTTCTTTCCATCCTTTAGTCCTTCCGTCGTTATGTCCTTCCTTCCTTCCATCATCTATCCATTATCCATCCAGCTTTCATTTCTTCCTTTCTTCAGTCCTTCCATAATTTCTATCTTCCTTCCTTCAGTAATTCCATCCTTCCTATCTTCCTTCATTCCATCCTTCCTTGCTTCTGTCCTTCCTCCCTTCTATCATCCATCCATTATCCATCCAGCTTTCCTTTCTTCCTTTCTTCAGTCCTTCCATCCTTCCTATCTTCCTTCTTTCCATCCTTCCCGTCCTTCCGTCGTTATGTCATTCCTTCCTTCCTTCCATCATCCATCCATATACACTTTATGTATATATAATATGTGATTTTTTTATACATAAAAACATCACAGTTGGGCTCATAAATAATTACGCAAAATAAGTACAAAAGGCCTTGAACACCACGCCGTCCACCATGAGCGGCCTCGCTCAAGTTATATAATGTAGAATATTTACAGCACTCTTAGCACGTACGATTATGTATAAATTACGTAAAAATTGCTGTGTTATTCAATTGCCATTTGGAGAGAGCGGGAAGGATAATCAGGACTCAAAACTGGAGATCTGAGGCTTTAAACGCCACATACCTCCATTTATTCACATGATCCCCGATGAGCAACCAACCAAACCCCATGTAAAAAAATACCAATTCAACTGTCCAATTAGATTATCTGTGTATTTTATCTCCCTGTGGTCTTAAAAGTTGTTTCAGAGTCTCGTACAGAATAATGAATAGTTTCTGCTTAAAAAGTTTAGCGATTCAAACAATACCGATGTTGAGAAACCGATTGACCAATCAGAGCGTTTTAGGCGGGCTCGACTTCTTACGTCATTTAAATCACCTCCAGCTTTTTGGAAAAAAGTGACACTGAGCTGTTGATTTAGTTTAATGTGTATTTACTTTATTTCCCAAACATTTTCTGGGTCACCATCAACGGTGACGAGTTTTCAGGTTGATGTCTGACATCCTGCAGCATCACAACATCCCGATACACAAACCCTGTGCTGGTGCGTTCAGACCTGCCCAGGTGACGATTCATCGGCGCCGCCGCATCATCATCATCACGCCGTGATTCAAGTCACACACACTCCCACGTGTGTTTGTGTGTGTGCATGAGTCACTGTGTGTGTCCTCGCCATATTTATTAGATGCTCATCCATATTTGTCCGTGTGCAGGCGTGTGTGTGTGTCTCCCAACATGTGTGTGAGTCATTGGAGGGAGTGTGTATGTTTTTATGTCTATCAGTGTGTGTGTGTGTGTGTGTGTGTGTGTGTGTGTGTGTGTGTGTGTGTGTGTGTGTGTGTGTGTGTGTGTGTGTCTGTGAAGTGTGAATTGAACAGAGCTGTGACCAGATGGGCTCTGTAGATCAGGTTACCTGTTTATAGAGCAGCATCTGTCCACCCTGTCAATCAAACATAGGGAGAGAGGGGCGGGGTCAGAGGGGGAGAGAGTGGGAGAAAAGGGTGAGAGATAACGACAAGAAAGAGAGAGAGACGAGGAGATAGAATATATTTTAACTCTCATTTTGATGATATGTTGTATTACCTAACAGTGTGTCCTTCAGTGTGTGTATTTATATACATAATATATTGTCATGGTAAATATGTATATGATCAGTTGGCAGGTGTTTATTTAAAATGGTACAAACTCAAAGTTTAAAGGAGATATTTTTATTTATTTGGGGGGATTTAATAAACAGTAAACATTGTAAACATGAGTTTGGCTCAATCTATAGTTTCAAGTCTTGATGATGTTCATTTAGTAAATTATGGTCATTTAGAGTCAAACAGACCATAAAGCAGGGCATGCTTTAGGGCAGGGCTACAAGGTGATTGACAGGTCGCTCCTCCTCATTCCAGATATGGTCACTACCTATTCACTGGTTGCAAAAAACAAAAAGCCGAACTCAAGGCTTCAAAACATCCACAAACATAACATTTAATATAAGTAAGTTTCACATCCAGTCAGTCGTTGCTCGGCGACCTCTACGGAGTGAGACCTGAAGCCTCCTGCTTCCTCTTCTCCACCTTAGTCATTGTCCTCCTGCTCTGTATCATCCTCCTCCTCTTCCTCTTTTTCTTCCTGTTGGTCATCTTCATCCTGCTCTTTGACTTCCCTCTTTAGCTCATCCCCTGTTCTTTTCTCCCCCTCCTCTTCTTAAACTTCCTCTTTATCATCATCATCCTGCTCTTAATCTTCCTCCTGCTCCTCCTCCTCTCCTCTTCTTTACCTTCTTCTTTTTCATCCTCTTCCTCATATTTTCCCTCCTATTCGTCATCCTCCTCCTGCTATTCTTCCTCCTTCTCATCCTCCTCGCTTCTTCTTCATATTCCTCTTTTTCTCTCTTCTCCTCCTCTTGCTATTTTCCTTCCTCTTGGTCATCGTCCCCCTGATATTCCTCCTCCCCTCCTCCTTCTCCTCCTCCTCCTCCTCCTCCTCTCTTCCTTCCTCTTGGTCATCGTCCCCCTGCTATTCTTCCTCCCTCTCCTCCTCTTCAAAAAATTCCTCTTGCTCCTCCTCATCCAACACCTCTCCTCCTCTTTACCTTCCTCTTTTTCCTCCTCTTCGCCATCATCCTCCTGCTATTCTTTCTTCCTCTCCTCGTCCTCTCTTCATTCCTCTTTGTCATTGTCCTCCTCATCCTTCTCCTCTTTTCTTCTTCTCGGTCATCGTCCTCCTGCTCTTTGACTTCCCTCTCCAGCTCGTCACTTTCCCCCGTCTCTCTCATCCTCCTTCTCATCCCCCTCTTTACCTTCTTCTTTTTTATCCTCGTCAAAATGACCCTCCTTTTCGTCATCATCTTCCCGCTATTCTTCTACCTCCTCATCCTCCTCCTCCTGTCTGTGTTGTTCTTTCTTTCTCTGCAGTCAGAAAAATAGAGAATCATGTTCTCCTCCTTCAGAAATCAATGAAAATATTTTCATCTTCTCTTTCTCTCTTTTCTTTCTTTCCATCTCTTTATTTTCTCGTCTGTATTTTTCTAAAATAAAAAGTTGATTCACACCGAGAAATCGATGCAAATGCTGCCATCGATTTACGCTTTTTTTCTCTCGCCGCCAAGCAAATCTATCCTTTTATCGCTCTGAAATCAATACAAATATTTTCCTCTCTCTCTCCTTCCCCTCTTGTTTCCTCTTTGTCTCTTTACCTCAAATGTGTATTTCTCTGTGAAACCAATGCAAATATTTCTCCGGTTTTTCTGTCTCCTGATCTCTATCTCTCTCTCCCTCCCTCCCTCCCTCCCTCCCTCTCTCTCTCTCTCTCTCTTTCTCCCTGCCTCTCGCCCAGCAGCCATCATTATGCGGCTGATTGCTGCATTTAGCCTGGTAATTGAAATAATGAGAGAAGATTACCTCGCCGCTTTTAGTCACCTCTCTAATCCACCAATCAGCTGTCAGCAGGTTGAGATAGAGGTGTGTGTGTGTGTGTGTGTGTGTGTGTGTGTGTGTGTGTGTGTGTGTGTGTGTGTGTGTGTGTGTGCCTGTGTGTGCATAACGTATATGTGTAGATATGGATGTTTGTTGCCTAGAAGCATGTTTGCATGTGTCTGTTACATCTGCTGTCCACAGCAAAGATTCAGGAAAATCAATGACGCTGTTTTCCCTCAACATGCTCGCCGCAAACAACAAACCGGAGTGTGTGTGTGTGTGTGTGTGTGTGTGTGTGCGCATGCGCGTGCATGCGTGTGTTACTTCTGATGCTTCTGGTTGGTTCATCCTTTATTTTAAGGTAAAATGTCTTTTTATATTTGCATCAGCCATCAGCATCGGCAAAACAATTCTCTGGGCAGACAAAATGGCCGCCATCTTAATGTTAGGAACTCAATGGCCGTTTCTCAATACCCAAGTACACAAGTACGGACTTGTGAACTTCTGAAGTCTGGACTTGGAGTCTGGACTTGAAGTCCAGACTCCAAGTCCAGACTTCAGAAGTACGGTGAATTGGAACGGAAGCTTACTTGATGACGTCATCACGTTGGCAGCTCTTTCTTCACGCACGTATATTTAAAGAGTCAGTGGCGGGAAAAGGTATAGAAGATTGCTGTGGATACGTTATATTAGATATAATATATATTAGATATTAATTTATTTGATGTAATATATATTAGATATAATGCCGTTATGATAAAGCTGCTTCTGATTATTTTATATATATATATATATATATATATATATATATATATATATATATATATATCTAACTATAGATATATTATATAATATTACACATCTATATATTACAGATATATAATATATATACATTAATATATTAGATATAATGCCGTTATAATAAAGCTGCTTCTGATTATTATTATATATATATATATATATATATATATATATATATATATATATATATATATATATATATATATATATATTATTATAGATATATTACACATCTATATATTATAGATATATTATATATAATAGTAATGGATCGGACCCGGAGGATTGCGGTTGCGGTCGGCCATCTCTATCAAGAAGCCGAAGAGGAGGCGAATCCTTCAAAGAAGAGCCGTGATGCAGCGGAGGGAGAGGAGACGTGCCTTAACAGCATCTTTATTGCTTTGTAAGTCTGTCTTAACATTACACTTTGTTTTAACCAGGCTACCCATTTTTCTTCTTTGTAACCTGTCCTCCCACTTACAGGTAGACTTGACAGTTCCCAAAGAAATAATGTGGTTTAATAGTGTATATAACTTAGATTTAATGTTTTAGGGACTTGATCATTTAGTTTAATGTAGTTTCTGCTGCTGTTGTACTCTACTGGTTATACTGGGAGGTGTATCTAATATATATTCTTTCATATTGGATGAAGGAAATACCTCAAAAACTAGATTACATAGAAAATACCTTTACATTAGAACACTGCTCATGTAAACATTTATTGCATGGCTGTTGCAATATAAATATATAATCTATCGAGGCCTAATAAGATGGCAGGCAGAGGAGGTTTAATACAGTAACATTATAAAAGTATTTAAATATTACATCCATTAGGCTATATTTCACATACACACCTACCATGTGTCTTCTTGGTCCGCAAACATCAAGAGGTTGATCATCAGTGCAGTTAGATACACAAACACCACTACACATTAAACTAAGGTACCTGAACGCATCTGTGTCTCGTACATTAGTCATTAACCAGGACAGACACAACAGTGTTCATGTCTACGATCCAGAGATCATGGAGGCTGCAGTGACTTCTGCACTCTGGTGAGATAGGTGTGTGTTTTACACTGCCTGTCGACCAGTAACATACATAGAAACCTTCTCCAGCATAAGCAAGCACACGTCAGATATTAATACTGGTAGACTTCAACAATTCATATTTAGAAATCATTATTTATTATTATTATTAAATAGTCAAAACACAAATACATATACTACATACATTAATGTTACAACAATGTTTCAAAATAATATCCTGTTTTTTAATAGGACCAAAGTCCTGTTCAGCGGTATGTGCAACTGAAGGACCATGTCCCGATTCTTTCTGTGTTCTGGTCTGAAGCTGACCTGAGACCAGCCTTCAGGCTCTCCAGGAACAGGATCAACATACTGGTCTGAAGCTGACCTGAGACCAGCCTTCAGGCTCTCTAGGAACAGGATCAACATACTGGTCTGAAGCTGACCTGAGACCAGCCTTCAGGCTCTCCAGGAACAGGATCAACATGGTCTGAAGCTGACCTGAGACCAACCTTCAGGCTCTCCAGGAACAGGATCAACATGGTCTGAAGCTGACCTGAGACCAGCCTTCAGGCTCTCCAGGAACAGGATCAACATGGTCTGAAGCTGACCTGAGACCAGCCTTCAGGCTCTCCAGGAACAGGATCAACATGGTCTGAAGCTGACCTGAGACCAGCCTTCAGGCTCTCCAGGAACAGGATCAACATGGTCTGAAGCTGACCTGAGACCAGCCTTCAGGCTCTCCAGGAACAGGATCAACATGCTGGTCTGAAGCTGACCTGAGACCAGCCTTCAGGCTCTCCAGGAACAGCATCAACATGGTCTGAAGCTGACCTGAGACCAGCCTTCAGGCTCTCCAGGACCAGGATCAACATGGTCTGAAGCTGACCTGAGACCAGCCTTCAGCCTCTCCAGGAACAGGATCAACATACTGGTCTGAAGCTGACCTGAGACCAGCCTTCAGGCTCTCCAGGAACAGCATCAACATGGTCTGAAGCTGACCTGAGACCAGCCTTCAGCCTCTCCAGGAACAGGATCAACATGGTCTGAAGCTGACCTGAGACCAGCCTTCAGGCTCTCCAGGAACAGGATCAACATGGTCTGAAGCTGACCTGAGACCAGCCTTCAGGCTCTCCAGGAACAGGATCAACATACTGGTCCAGATGCTGCCCCGGCAAAACAACCATGGATGGAGCCATGAGCTTGAGCTGCTGGTGACGGTGTGCTGGCTGCTTGTGGAGCCTCCTACAGGGTCACCGCAGACATCTCTGCCATGCCACCGTGTGCAGGACCGTCCACAGCGTGGTGGAGGAAATGATGACGATCCTCCATAGAGTTGTGCATTTCCCCAAAGCAGAGGAGATGGAGGAGGTGGGGCCTTGCCGGCCATGAGGCGCTCCGCTGTGCTGCCGGTGCCATCGATGGGTGTCACGTCCGGATTCCTCCTCCTGCAGAGCACAAGAGGGCATTATATATATATAAAACAGAAAACGGAGCGGGATCAGAGGAAAGCTTGCTGCACAGAAGGACTGCTGCATGTCTGGGTCAACATGACTACTTGTAGATACTAAACCTCCCCAGATGAAGTTATGTCCACTGGAAGAAAATAGTTCTTTTGCAATGTTCTTCTTCTTGTTCTGTATAATTGAAATGTAACTGCCTGACTGTAAATAACTATCTGTAAACAACAGGACTTTGTAATTGTTTGTTGTTGTAAATATACACAATTGCTTGAATATCCTGGGTTGAAAATCAAACAATACATTTATTTACAAGCTTCTCATTCTATATGGCCCCAGGTTTCCTCAGATGTCCCTTCATTAAAATTGTAGGTTATAATGCACATTGATAGAGCATAATCAGTCTGCACAATATGGATAGAGAGGAGCTAACAAGTCGGTCAGAAGTTAAAAGACAGGGCTCTAGGTCAACGTTAAAGTTAAATTAAAATGTAATTGTAATAATAAAACGGATTTAACGTTACCTGTAAACAAACAATAGACTATTGAGACCAAAAGATTGTTCGTTAGATTCAACCAAACCGAATTATAGCTCATGTTTAACCGTTCAACGGAGACGTCAATACCACCGGCAAATTTAAAAAAGACTTCCCGACATCAGGCTGTTCTAGCCGGGCCCCGTGACGCTGAGCCCCGGTGCTGGTTTACTGACGGTCCCGCTAGCGGCTCCGACATCGCCGGAGCAAATTTTTAAATCGGCTGAATCTCGACAAACCGAAGACCAATTTGATTCTTAAACAACTAACTTATCGCCTAAAAACATCCTAAAATTACTTTGTGTGACTTAACAGCAGTAGTATTTAGAAAGTTTCAACTTACAGTTGTGTTGTCTCCGCCGCCATTTCTTCTGTTTGCTGGAGTGAAATGCATTCTGGGATATTTGGCCGTCCAAAGTACACACAAGTCAGCACCGATGCAGGCTCGGTAAAATGGGAGGAGCGAGCCACATCCGGGCATTTTCACCGTGCTTGGCTCGATGCGAACTTTGAATTGGAACAGTACTTGGGCTCGGACTGATGACGTTTCAGAAGTTCACGAGTTCACAAGTACAGAGAAGTACACATATTGAGAAACGGCCAATATTAACTGGGAAGGGATCAAAGTTCACGGACCAGACACAGAGAACATTACAGACAACCTTGTCGCCAATTATTTTTTTTCAGAACCAAGAACCTAAATGTAAAAGCAACGTAAGGACAAATGTAAAGATTCATTAAATCCATGGTTTTATCCTCTGATCCTCTTTAATTTAACTGTTTTACAATCATGATTATGTAATAATAACACATGTTATTATAAAATGTTTTGTACTTATATACATATATATGTATATATATATATATTAGTGCTGTCATATTAGCGCGTTATTAACGGCGTTAACGCATTTTAATTTTTCAATTATTTTTTTTCGCGAGCACCACGCCGGATGTAGCTCAACCGGAAGCAAAACAATAGGCACGCCGTTCGGGCTTGGAAGCTAGGCTAACGTTACGGTTTGAAATGAATGAATGGTGAGCGCGATACGGCAAAATGAATGATATTCAGTGAACTGCGAACAGGTGCGCGTGCCAGAAGGGAGCGCGAGTGAACACATTGAACACAGCAGGACAGAACACAACGTTAGCCAGCTAGCTAAAGCTCCGGTGGAAAATTATTAGCTAACGTTAGCTACAGCTTGATGAATTGAGTCATTGAACACAGCAGGAGAGAACGCAACGTTAGCCAGCTAGCTAAAGCTCCGGTGGAAAATTATTAGCTAATGCTACCGTTTTTGAGGAGGTAGATTTTGAGGTGAGGGGACTGACAAGGCAGAAGGTAAAGTGGTCCACCGTTCTATCAATAAGCAGACCTGCCAACCTGTACGCAATTTGCGTAGCGGATACGCATTTTGAGGTCAAAGTACGCTGGTAAAAATTTGTCTAAAATTAATTTTAGACTAATTGACCAGCACACATTATATGCAATGCAATATAATGCATGACAAGTATTTAATGACTTATCAATATATAGGTTATATATCAAGGTTGGCAGGTCTGAATAAGGCTAAACTAGAAGTTAACACAAATACAAACATTATTTTTCCAGAATGAGTGTGTTAGGGGAGAAGGATGCAGCCATTGTTAAACAGCTGGATTGAAATGCAGCTGGAACTGGTCGTGGCTAAAACTGGAAGGCAAGGTCTCAATAAAAGGGCAAGAGGTGTCCTTTCATCTAGGAGATGTATTCTCCAAAATCAACAGGCAGGGATTCGCCAGATGCATTCTCTGCATCAAAGATATGAATTATGCTAACAAAGGCAGCCATGCTCTCCCTTACCACATTGTGCCTCATATAAATATAAATGTTAGACCCAGTGACAGGCTGGCATGAAATGGCTGGCATAATAATTAATAAGGAGGCCATAATAATTTTTGACTCATGGCTGAAGTTAAGTTTCTCCAGCTCTACCCAGGTTGGCAAAAAAAGCATCTCAAAATGCATCAGATTGATGCTTTAAAATATGGAATATTTAAATTTTTCTTACGGGGGAGCATGCCCCCGGACCCCCTAGAGGGGTAATATCCTTCTCACCTTTTTCACCCCTGACTCGTTTTCATGCCTGGTGCACTCTATAATTTTATTTTGTAAACCCTTGTTTACCTGAAATGTGCAGTAATTTTATTTTGTACCGCCCTGTTTGGCAGTTGTTTTTCAATAAAATAAAGCAAGCCAATCCACTTTTTCATGTTGATAAGAGCATTAAAATGCGAGAAAAAAAAAATTGCGATTAATTGCGATTAATCGCGAGTTAACTATGACATAAATGTGATTAATCGCGATTAAATATTTTAATCGTTTGACAGCACTATATATATATATATATATATATATATATATATATATATATATATATATATATATATATTACTATTTATAAATGGATCATTTAGCACACTGTTAATAGACACTTTTGACGCAACATAAACAAATATAACTAGACTACATTATTTAACTCATAATTGAACTCATTGTTCATGAAATATTAACCCTGGATATTATGTAATAACAATATAATGTATTACTATTATTATTATTTTCATAATATTAATCATGTGATGACGGCTGAGTCAACCCCACTCACTGATGAAGACAGTGAGATGCCGTTAAAAGCTCAGGAAATATATTTTTGCTGTATTTTAATGAGTTTGTTTCTGTTTGCGTTGCCCATCACAAGGATGTTGCTGCTACAGGAGCATGTTGTTGTTGATCATGTTGAGGGTTATTGTTGTTTATCAGCTTAAATGGTCCAAACACAACGTTTGATGGTTTTGCTGCTGCTGTTGTTGTTGACTTCTCAGTGTTGATGTTTTGGCTGCTGCTGGTTGTTTTGTTGCTGATGTTTTTTAAATTGAACTGCAACTCCGTTGCTAAAGGAGAGCTCAACACAATCACAACGATGATCACAACAGTCAACTCATCCTCCTCTTCCTCCGCTGTTCAGTCTGCTGGTCGTCTTCCTCCTTCGTCTTCCTCTCAAGCTCGAGGTTGCTTTTGAAACATTGTCAGATCTAACATCATCCGGATGACTTCCTGCTCCTTTAACCGTCTCTGTGAGGTCATTCGCTCCACACGAGGAAACAAAAGCAGTAACACAAACACACCTTTCTTTTTATCTGACTTTGTGATCGTCCGTCTCTTCCTCGCTGAGCGTCTCCTCGTCCTCCTCCGGTCCGGCCAGCCGAGGCCGCAGAGGCTTGGTCTTTGTTCTCCCTCTCCTCCTCCATCCTCCCTCCGCTCCCCCGCCGGGATAAGCTTTTAGCCACGTCCATAGCCGCGCAAGCTAACCGCCACGCAGCCGCTCTCACCGGCTCCTCGCTGTTTCAGCCAAATGCCGCCACACAACACCATATAATTAAGAGCTCCAGATGCGAGCAGGCAAATGCAAAGCAATTTGGGACGAGGCGAGAGGCTGATAGAGACCGGGAGAGGAGGACGCCGGTGGTTTCAATCTAATTGCGCCATATCAATTTATTTCATATTTCTGAAATGTCACGCCTTGATGGGAAGCTAACTGGATTTGCATACGCGGCGCGGCATGTTTTTACCTTGACAGCGGAGTGTGGACGAAATAAATAGAGACCGAAATAAATACAGGAGAAGAGACGCGGAGCGAAATGCCAGTGCCCTTTTCCCTCCACCACTGTGCGGCAACGCTGCAGACAACCGCAACTTGCCTGATGGTTCCTGATGGAGAGCTTTTAAACACAGGCGGAGGTGGAGCTGACATTTCTGCTGCGGAGGGAAGACAAGACACTCAACTCAGCAGCAACAACTCAGCAACGACCAGCGATACATCAACCAGAAACAACAACCAGCAACAACCTGCAATACATCAACCAGCAATACATCAACCAGCAACTACAACCAGTAATACACTAACCAGCAACTATAACTCAGCACAACCAGCAATACATCAACCAACATCAACTACCAGCAACTACAACTTTGCAACAACCAGCAAAACATCAAACAGCAACTACAACTTGCAACTAGAATTCATCAACAATCAGCAATACATCAACCAGCAACTACAACCAAGTTCTGTGTCAAACTTACACATTAACGTTACAAGTTAGTTACAAGATAAAGTTTGGAGATAAATTATGAGAGAAAGTTAAGAGATACATTATGAGATACATTATGAGATAAAGTTAAGAGATACACTATAACAGCGGTTCCCAAACTTTTTAGGCCACGCACCCCCTTCCACATCCCGACCGGGTTCACGCACCCCCAATCCCCCACACCTTAAAAAAAAAAACGCAACAGAGCCTATTTATAGCCGCATAAAATCGGACCAATGCGAGAACTGTTTGCTCGCGCGTGGCGTTTGTTTATAATTTATACAGCGGACTAAATAGTCCGCTGTATAAATTTCAGTTACACAAGGCGTCACTTTTAAAGAGCAATAAGGATGGCGAGGACACACGCACAGGCTCAGAGGCAGATTGCATTTCACATTTATTTACTTAAACACAGTAAGCCACGTAAAGAACAAAGAGTGGCACATGCATAGGCTCAGAAACAGATATAAATAAAAAAGTGAAGCCCAGACCCAGATAATTGTCATCATATTTCCTCTTTTTTTTCCCAGTCTGATGCTCACTCTCGTTTCCTCTTTTTTCACCTTGACTACGCGATGGGCCTCTGTGCTCCCGGTTTGTCTGTGATATCCCTTCCTCCTTCTCGGTCTCCTCCGTCTCCTCTTTCTCCGACTCCCGGACGAATTCTTCTCCCGGTTTCTCCCCAACGCACCTCTCCGGTTCCTCACTCTCTCTCTGTCCCTCTCCTCTTTTATTACTGATAGCTTCAGATGTCCCACCTGACAGCTTCCCCGATTTCAGCCAGTTTAACATATTTTCATGGATGTTGCTGAATGAATGAAATGACGTTAGGTGCACAAGCTAGGCTAGCTAGTGTGTACGTAAAAGACAGTCTGGCGGCCGGACTGGAAGTGCATCTATTTATTAAATTGTACGTTTTTAATTTTAAATTTAAATCTTACAAAGGGAATTTTTATAATTAAAAAATCCTACTTAATTTTTTTTAAATTATGTTTAATATTAATTATTACACCATTAGACCACCATTACATTTTTCCTCTCGCGCACCCCCTAGAAGCAGCTCGCGCACCACACTTTGGGAATCCCTGCACTATAAGATAAAGTTAAGAGATACATTATGAGATAAAGTTAAGAGATACATTATGAGATAAATTATGAGATAAAGTTAAGAGATACAGTTATGAGATAAAGTTTGGAGCTAAAGTTACGAGTTAAAGTAAGCTTTTAAGCCCCATGCCCCCTATATAGGGTGAAGTTTACACATGATAGTTAAACTGTTTAAAACATTACAATAATCATGAGCAAATATATTGATGTTACACATGAAATTAAACAAGATAACCTGTGCTACAATAATTAGTCAGCCATTTCAACACAACTCAAGCACCAACTAAAATAATTATTAAAATATCATAATCATAATTTTGTCATGAGTCAGCCCACTCGGCATGTTTCCGGAACTAGCAACCCGTAGCTCGGTGCTATCAGGAAAAGACAGATGGCAGAAAGCAAGACAATTCCACACAGATTCCAAATCTATTCACTAAATCCCTCTGCTCCAAAGCATCACCGAGATATAAACCAAAGAACACAGCAACATTAGTCGCTTTATCGCTTTACAGTCAGCAAATGCTACCTACCTTTGTTGATTAGAAGAAGAAAAACGCATTTTCCCTGGTAAATCCACACTGATATAAGTGTATTGAACAGCATAAGTAATATACAAGTGAAATATAAGGTTTGGTACATGAGAAAATTCAAATGGCACAGATGGCACAGATGGTGCCCAAATGTGCCCACATGCAAATTTTGGAGACCTTGCCTGAATTCTCTCTGTACTAAACCCTCTCTAACTTTGTTCTGCTTCACCTTTTCAAAGTCAACCCTTGCAGAGAGACTGTTCACATATTGTGCTATGATTTGGGAGAGCTTTAGACCTTAGTGAAGCATCATTTCAAAGAGATAAACATCCTGAAAGTGCTTTTTTTATATAGGCGGACCTGAAACTTCTATTTTTGCTGTGTTTCAATCTTTATTTACTCTTAACTAGTGATGTCATATTAGCGCGTTATTAACGGCGTTAACGCAAACCAATTTTAACGCCGTCAATTTGATTAACGGCGTTAACACATTTCAATTTTTCAATTTTTTTCACGCAAGCACCACGCCGGATGTAGCTCAACCGGAAGCAAAACAATAGGCACGCCGTTTGGGCTTGGAAGCTAGGCTAACGTTATGGTTTGAAATGAATGAATGGTGAGCGCGATACGGCAAAATGAATGATAAGATGCTAATGAATGGAAAGTTTACTTTAAAAAAGTTGTCAGATGGTTCCCTTAACAAGACCAAAGTGGTATGTGGCATTTGTCATTGTGAACTGAGCTATCATCGTAGCCTATCCAGTCTGAAATACCACTTGATGGCCAAGCACACAGCTGATGCTAACTCTGCGCCCCCTCGTCATAGCAGACAAGAATGGATGACTTCGGACAGAAACACATGGACACCACAACGAAGAACAAACTTATTGCAGCCATAGCTAAATGGGTGGCTACTGCGTGTAGGCCTGTTAACGTTGTGGAGGATGAGGGCCTAGCTGATATAATACACATCGCATCCAACGACAGGACCTACGAATTACCTTCGAGAGCCTGAC
Organism: Myoxocephalus aenaeus; assembly: GCA_038501785.1. NCBI lineage: Eukaryota > Metazoa > Chordata > Actinopteri > Perciformes > Cottidae > Myoxocephalus > Myoxocephalus aenaeus. The sequence goes on from JBAMJR010000196.1 coordinate 708,052, forward strand.
TGCTATGTTCACAGCTCTCTCTCTCTCTCTCTCTCTTAAGCCCTTGTTTACCTGAAATGTGCACTTTATAATTTTATTTTGTAAGCCCTTGTTTACCTGAAATGTGCACATTATAATTTTATTTTGTAAACCCTTGTTTACCTGAAATGTGCACTTTATAATTTTATAAACCCTTGTTTACCTGAAATGTGCACTTTATAATTTTATTTTATATGCCCTTGTTTACCTGAAATGTGCACTTTATAATTTTATTTTGTAAACCCTTGTTTACCTGAAATGTACACTTTATAATTTTATTTTGTAAACCCTTGTTTACCTGAAATGTGCACTTTATAATTTTATTTTGTAAACCCTTGTTTACCTGAAATGTGCACTTTATAATTTTTTAATAATAAAACATTTGCATAAAGCAAGCCAATCCACTTTTTCATGTTGATAAGAGCATTAAAGTGAAGAAAAAAAGAAATTGTAATTAATTGCGATTAATCGCGAGTTAACTATGACATAAATGCGATTAATCGCGATTAAATATTTTAATCGTTTGACAGCACTACTCTTAACCAGTAACCATGTACATGTCTGAACAAAAGCTCACATGGGTTGCCTTTATTATAACACCAAAAATATTCAAATAGCCCCTTTGTTTGCATGGATACACCCTTTTTAGTTTGTATGTTATTTTCGAGCAGAATCCTAAAAAATACTTTGGTTTTTAAAAGGTTAAAGTTAATGTGATAAAATTAAAGTTAAAGTTATGAGTTAAAATTAAAGTTTTTAGTTAAAGTTATCAGTTAAAGTTAAAGTTATAAGTTAAAGTTAAAGTTACGAGTTAAAGTTATGAGTTAAAGTTATGAGTTAAAGTTAATGTTACGAGCTACGAGTTACAAGTTACGAGTTAAAGTTACGAGTTAAAGTTATGAGTTAAAGTTACGAGTTAAAGTCAGATAAAAAATGACCGTAACATTGTCTAAACGTTCTGCTTTGGTTTGTGTGCTCGACTCTTCTGATCTCAGTAAAGGACTCTGACACAAAACCTTGTTGTCTTGTAGCATCTTGTTCCATATTCAGCTTCAGCTGGTTTTAGTTCTTCCTTTTCTGTCTCAAGTCTTGTTCTCCACCAGCTCTTGTTCTTCCATCACCTGTTCTGGTCTCCATCACTCTTTCCCTTCCACCTATTTTCAACTTTTCAAGCTTTCAGATTTCTCTTCACCTCCCAACTTTAATTTTTGCAGTCAACTCTCCATCTTCTTCTCTGATGACCTCCTCTTCATCATCATCCTCTCCCTCTTGCTGTTGGTGGTTTTTCATTTCAAACCAATTAGAAGTACTTATTTCTCAAGAGCTTAAAGTTCATCTCTCTCTGTGTCTCTTTCTCCCTCTTTTTACGCCCAATTGCTTTATCTCTTCACACATGCGCATTCACACACACACACACACACACACACACACACACACACACACACACACACACACACACACACACACACACACACACACACACACACACACACACACACACACACACACAGGACATGTTCTCCGATGCTATTTGAAGTCATTACCAGAGGAGTGTTTAGCAAACAGCAGCTAAGAGCAGTTTGACATTTGACTCTGGCAGACCTCGCTCTTCTGTCTTTGTCCTCCAGGAATGTGTGTGTTTGTGCGTGTGTGTGTGTGTGTGTGTGTGTGTGTGTGCATTCATGTGTGTGACAGAAAGTGAGACAGAAAGTGGCGTGCATGAGTGTGTGTCTGCATGTATTTTTGTGCGTGTGTGTGTTTGTGTGTGTCTCAGGTAAAGTTTGGATTGGATCATGTATCCAGCACTCAGGGCTCAAATAGACAAAAGAAAGAGAGAGGTCAACAGCAGTGCTCTCTCTCTCTTTACATTCCTCTGTCTGTGTGTGTGTGTGTGTGTGTGTGTGTGTGTGTGTGTGTGTGTGTGTGTGTGTGTGTGTGTGTGTGTGTGTGTGTGTGTGTGAGAGAGAGAGAGAGGAGGCATCAAATCACAACACTGGAAGAAGTTGATTGACAGGTAGCTCAATACCAGATAAATGTATGTTGGTTTACATCAGTAAACTGATATATATATATGATAATAATAATAATAATAATTATTATTATTATTATTATTAATAATAATAATAATAAATAAATGTTGGTTGTTGTGTTGCTGCTTGTTGTTATCCTGAGGAGATAGACAGAGCTACAGCTAACAGGGCTATTATGTCGTCTCTCTTGCTTATATTGTAAGTTATGTTACTGTTTGTATTGTTTTATTATGTTATGTTGTAATGTTCTTGGCAGTTTTTGCTGTCCTGTTTAGTTGTTGTTGTTGTTGTTGTTGTTGTTGTTGTTAACTATAAAAACAGAAAATAAATATAGTACCCTGCGGAAAAAAATCACAGCTTGTTCCTTTTCAAAGGCGACACACATCGCCAGAAAGAGAACAACGTTGTGTTTCAGGAAGTTTTTCAGAATAGAAGACGGACATTTATGTGTGTTTCAATGGCGACACTTGACCCCCGGCTGGTGACCCTCTTTGGTTAGCTGCCGTGGTAATTGTGAGAGTCGCCCGCAGGTGAGAGACGTTTCGTTTAGTGTTTTACAGACTTATTGAAAGCACCTTTGCAGCTCCAACACTGGGCCTCCAAATGATTCTGCACATACAGACACATACAGAAATATGTATATATACTACAGACGTGTGTACTTGTACTGCATATTGTACACTACCACCTATTACTGCCTTTCTGTATCCAAAGCAATTATTTTCTAACTCTTCCATGAACTGAGACACTCCAAAGCCTGTTACGCCTCTTATTTATTTGGTCTACATTTTTATAAAGACACCCTGATTCTGGGGGATTTGGATAGAAGGACTTTCATGTTCAGCGGGGATGCTGGCGAATTGAACGTCGCTCCGTCAGGCACAGTTTTTGTTTTGATTTAGCTTACCATTTCCACAATTTTTCATATACTTTAGTTCTTGTCATTTAGTTAATGGTGTAGTTACGTTTTAAAACCGTAAACAGCCATTATTCTCTGTTTTAACTTCACTGCAGACGCTTCGACTCGGATGTGTTTGTTACCTGTTGCACCTGCTCCTCTCTGCTCCGGACAACTAGCTTGCTAGCTAGCTGTCTCCCGCAGCCGGCGGCTACTGACGAGCTAGCCGGCTCCCTCCTGGATACTACTGCCTGTACAGCCTCCCAACTGTCCTGCTCCGATAACCTGCCTGCTGCGGATCGTAGCGGTCACTTCTCCTGCTCTCCACTGCTCTCCACCTGGACAACAAGCTGGCTGGCCGCGGTCTCTCGCTAGCCAGTGGCTACCGACGAGCCAGCCTCTCAACTACCACTTCGCCAACTCCGGTCATTAAGTCTGTGACTACCGGCATAGCACCTCAGACTTAACATCACATCCCCGGCTGCCATGGTTCTACAATACTCCACCTCGCAACTCCTCAAACTCAACAACTTCTCTGCTCCCCCGTTCATTTCAGCCATCACAGCACTTGGACTCCTCCGTCGGCCCCGTTACAGCCACCGAGCCTCCCGCAGAAAGTTGATTTACTGCCTGCCAGATCGCTCCACTCATTCCATCCCCTCCCTCTGGTCAGCGCAGCGTACCGCCGCAACTCCTGGACATCATCACAACAACCTGAACGAGCGCGCTCCCTGGCTCTGGTCAGCCGAGCATATCGCCGCAACTCCTGCACATCACCACAACAACCTGCACGAGCGAGCTGCCTGGCTCCGCCCCCTTACCAAAGCACCCCAGCCTGTCCAAATTCATCGACATCTCAAGATTGCTCTGTTCAACACCCGATCCCTCAACAACAAGGGCCTCTTACTCAACGAATTCATAACTGACAATAATCTGGACGTTCTCTGTTTAACTGAAACATGGCAAAACCAACAGGACTATTTTTCATTAAACCAAACCACACCCCCTGGATACGCATACATGGACAAGCCACGCCTTCATGGGCGTGGTGGTGGAATAGCCACAATTTTTCGAACGGACATCACTACAAGTGCAATAACCATCCCGGCTCCCTCCTCATTTGAACACCTTGTTTTTAAACTGTCTGGTCCCAAACCCCTGGTTACTGCAGTCATTTACCGCCCCCCAAAACCTAACCCTGCTTTTCCCTCTGATCTGTCTGAATTCCTCACACAACTCTGCGCCAGATCTCCATCCATTCTGCTACTCGGCGACTTTAACATACATGTCGACTCACCTGACTCCACAAACTCCACAGAACTCCTGGACATCTTCAACTACTTCAACATCACTCAACATGTCGACTTTCCTACCCACAAAAAAGGACACACACTCGACCTGGTCTGCACCTCCGGCATTACCATCACCAACCTAACCAGCATTGACCTCACCATCTCTGACCACCTGGCTATCACCCTGGACATTGACATCCCCACCCCCCATGTTAAGCAGAGCCGCACCATAACATTCCGGAACATCAAGTCCATCAACCTCCCCTCGCTCTCCTCCTCCTTGGCTGCCATCGTCTCTGCCTCTGCCCCTATTTCGACTGCCTCCCCCACTGCCCTGGTCAATTACTATAATGATACACTCTCCTCCTGTCTTGACCTCACTGCCCCCAAAAAATCCAAACACAACTTCGCCACCTCAAAGTGCACGGCCGTCAACTGGAACGCCTTGCAAAGAAAACTGGACTCACCGTTCACCTTGATGCCTACAAACTCCACCAACAAAAATACAAAGACGCCCTCAACGGCGCTCGCTCCTCTCACTACTCCTCCATCATTCAATCTGGCTCCAACAACCCCAAAACGCTGTTCTCCACCATCAACAAACTCCTCAAACCCATGGACATCATCTCCTCCTCCTTCACTACCACCAAATGCAACTCATTCCTATCCTTCTTCAACGACAAAATCATTACAATACACAACCAGCTGGCTGCCTCCTCCCCCTCCACTACCTCACCCCCCAGCCCTCAACATGACCCTCCCCCACCTCCAAGCTACTCACTCTCATCCTTCAGTTCAATCACTGAAACGAACCTCTCCTCCATAGTCTCCAGCATGAAGACCTCCACCTGTGCCCTCGACCCCCTCCCCTCTTGCTTAGTCAAGGCCTGCCTCCCCTCACTCTCCCCTCTCATCACAAACATCATCAACTCCTCACTGTCCTCTGGTCTCATACCCCCCCACTTAAGCTCGCTGCCGTCACCCCTGTGCTGAAAAAACCCGGTCTTGACCCCGACATCCCCAACAAGTACTGGCCCATCTCCAACCTCCCCTACCTGTCCAAAATCCTTGAAAGATCTGTTGCATCTCAACTCAAATCCCACCTCAATCTCCACAACCTCTATGAACCCTTCCAATCCGGCTTCCGTTCAAAACACAGCACTGAAACTGCCCTACTGAAAATCACCAACGACATACTTCTGCTGACTCTGGCTTCCTCACCATCCTCATCCTCAGCGCCGCCTTTGACACCATCAACCACCCCATCCTCCTCTCACGTCTCCAGCAATCCCTTGGCATAACTGGCACTGCCCTCTCCTGGTTCACCTCATATCTCTCAGACTGACATCAATTCATTGCCATAAATAACTGTAAATCCTCCACCTCCCCAGTCACCCATGGTGTCCCCCAAGGTTCCGTGCTTGGTCCCCTCCTCTTCATCATTTACATCCTTCCCCTTGGACAAATCATCCGTCGTCATGGTCTCAATTTTCACTGTTACGCTGACGACACCCAACTCTACCTCTCTTCCAAGACCATCACCTCTGTCACCCACTCCACTCTCACCACCTGTCTCACTGAAATAAAATCATGGATGTAACAAAACTTTCTCAAACTCAACTCCAACAAATCTGAAATACTCATCATCGGCCCTAACTCCCTCACCCGCTCAGCCCAGACCTTCTCTTTGAATATTGACGGCTCCATTGTCACCCCCTCCACCCAGGTCCGCAACCTCGGCATCATCCTCGACCCCACCCTCTCTTTACCCCACATCACCAAAACTGCCTTCTTTCATCTCAGGAACATTGCACGCCTCCGGCCCTCCCTGTCCTCTGCCACCACCGAAATCCTCATCCATGCTCTCATAACATCCAGACTCGACTACTGCAACAGCATCCTCTACGGCTCGCCCAACAAAATCCTCAATAAACTTCAATATGTCCAAAACTCTACCGCCCGACTGCTCACCTCCACCCGCCGTTATGATCACATCACCCCAGTCCTACACAACCTCCACTGGCTTCCGGTCAAGTACAGAATAGACTTAAAAACTACTACTCATCACCTACAAAGCCCTAAACAACCTGGCCCCTCCCTACCTTTCAGACCTCCTCCCCCTCCACACCCCAACCCGTTGCCTCAGGTCAGTACAAACTCTCTGAAGACCATCAGGACCAAGCGCCGGACCTGGGGTGACAGGGCCTTCTCAGCTGCTGCACCCCCCGTCTGGAACGCTCTCCCCAACCACATCCGTCAGGCTCCCACCCTACCATCATTCAAGCAAGCCCTCAAAACACACCTCTTCCAACTCGCTTTCACCTGCTAAAACCCTGCACCAATCCTCCACTATGACCCTTTGTCTTTTCATTTTTGTTCTGTTCCGTTCGTCATTGTCTCTTGTCCATAATGTAAAGCGTCTTTGTGTATCTTGAAAAGTGCTATATAAGTTGAAATTATTATTATTATTATTATTATTATTATTATTATTATTATTATTATTATCAGTACATGTACTGCATACTGTACACTAACACCTATTATTATCAGTCAATGTTTATTCCATCACCCTTTGCATTGTTTTGTACTTCTTTACAATTTACAGAAACAGTTTGATTTGTTTAGACATTTTATGTTGTTGCTCATCGTTGCCTTTAATATTTAAATATATGTACCGTAAATGTCGGGTTACAAGCCGCTACTACCTTCGGTCAGTGTCCCCGACAGCTCCCCGCTGTAGCCAGCTGGGGCTCCTGCTAGCGCTCCGTCACTTCCCCGCTAACTTCCGCTAACTTCCGCTAGCTCCCCGAAAACCACCGAAGGTAGCGGGACCAGGCTCGACACCTGACTTGGGCAGAGGGGACGCGGGCAGTAGCAGCAGCAGCGGGCAGTAGCAGCAGCAGTGGCCGGTAGCTAGCAGCGCTAGCTAGCATTGCTACTAGCTTGCTACAGCGGGGACACTGATCAGCCGTAGGAGCGGCTTGTAACCCAACGTTTACGGTAAATCTTTTTGATTCACTTGCTTTCTATGTTCAGCTTCGTTGTGCTTGAATTCATCTGTATGTCTATTTCTATCAGTTGTTAGTCCTTGTGTGTGTGTGTGTGTATGTGTGTGTGTGTGTGTGTGTGCGTATTTGGGTGTGACCTGCACCACCACGCTGTGTCGTATCTGTATTCATGACATGAATTATGCTGCACATAATTCAAAAGTTATATAGATTTATAGAAATGAGCATTTTCTTGAGTGATCCTAATTATATTGGCCTGTTTCCCTCAGTGTTTACATACATTGCTGATGTAAACATGTACCAAAAAAAGCTTTAAAACTCAGATGTGGTTGTTGTTCACAGTCGGTCTGGGTATTAACAGACCTGTCAATCATTTAAAACACGGGAGCCATTGAAGTAACACAGCAATCACTTGACATGCTTTTGTTCATTACTATTTGACATTTATCAGACATGCAACATAATGTCATGCTCTCCATGAAGCAATCATGGTAATAATACAGTTAAATACAGCCGAGCCCACCGGTCGGCTCCGAGCACCTGCTCAGCATTGTGTTACATGCAGCGCCTCATCTACGCGGCACATGACCTTCTGATTATAGCTGTTATTTATATGATGAAGTGAAGTGTGTGATCTCGCTGTGTTTGTTAGCGGCTTCATGAAAACCTCCTTCATGTGGAGTGTTGCTCTTAATATTTCCACTCGGAAATATCTCACAATACATGCATGTGATTGACACTGTGGGCATTAATGTGCCACTATAACAGCCTCCACTCTGCAGGGAGGCAAACTTCTGGGTCTGAAGGGTGAAGCCGATGCTTCACGTGTTAAAGCTGCATTCTCGCTCCTGACCCCAGGGGGAGACTCCTCTGTTTGTATAGAAGTATATGCTTCATGTATTAAAGCTGCATTCTCTCTCCTGACCACTAGGGGGTGACTCCTCTGGTTGTAAAGAAGTCTATATAAATGACTCTACTTCTCTCTTGATTTATCCCCTCAGTAAACATTGTAAACATGAGTTTATGTCTCAATCTCTAGTTTCAAGTCTTCTTCAATACAGCATGATGTTTGTAAATTATGGTAATTTAGAGTCAAACAGACCATAAAGCAGTGGATGCTTTAGGGCGGGGCTACAAGGTGATTGGCAGGAAAATATCTTATTGGGTGTTCAGTTGACTCTCCTGTCACTTCTGGTTGCAACAAACAGGGTTGGTGACGCCCAAAAACCAAGATGGCGGAGACAGAAAGCAAAATGGCGATGGCCAAAAAAACGTAATGTTTTGTAAAAACTACAATATTCACCTCTGAGCTGTAGAAGTAAAGAAAATACTTGAGTGAAGTAGAAGTACCTCAAAATAGTACTAAAGTGCAGTACTTTAGTCACCATCGTATACCTGCACGCGTTCTGTGTGATGTTTGAGATCGTCGTCATATGGCAGGTCTGGAGGTCCAATGTGTGTGTTTGTGTCTTTGGTGTGTGTAATGCTCCTGTGTGAATGCCTCTATTAGTTAACCACAAATCCATCCTGGTTCTATCATCGGTGCCTCTCTTTGAAGTGGAGGTGGAAAGCTGAGCCCGGCATTAGCCGCCTCGCTCGCCCCGGGGCCCGACACTAATATGAGAACGCTGCCGAAACGAACAATACCGCCTTTACATTCATTACACAGAGCCATCAGTCAATGTTTAAACTGCAGCCCTGTGTGTGTGTGTGTGTGTGTGTGTGTGTGTGTGTGTGTGTGTGTGTGTGTGTGTGTGTGTGTGTGTGTGTGTGTGGAGGAAGGGGTGACATAAAGATCACACACCAGCATTCACACACCACATGATACCTGTGGATACATACACACATTTGTATTCATTGATCCTGGCGGATAATATAATACTCACAGACAGAGACAGAGACGGCCACATACTCTACAGGTAAATCTCCCACGTGTCTTCGCCACGCCGGCCCACGCTAACGTGCTAACGCGCTAACACGTTGACGTATCCTTCACCTCTCACCTCCCGTTTTCATCCCGTTCTCTGCTGAGTGATCGCAGACTTCATGTTCAAACTTTAACATGTTTAATGTGAAATGTTTGGCTCCATGTTCTCTTTTTTGTGCATGTTTCATTTGAACGACATGCTAGTTTGTGCAATGTTCATGGAATGTTATGTACTGGTTATGTGGAAAGGGACGTGAAATGTATGTCGTTGTTTGTGCAAATGACAAGTCAATTGGGAGCCTCATTCGTGGTGTTGCCAACTGTTGGTTTTGTTGCCTAAACCTAATCTTTTTTTATGTAACGTCCCGAAGACGTCACTTCCTGTTCACTGGTTGCAAAAAAAACAAGATGGCAACGGCACAATCGCCGAACTCAAGGCTTCATAACATAGGGTGACCAGACGTCCTCTTTTTCCCGGACATGTCCTCTTTTCGAGACCAAAAAAAAGCGTCCGGCAGGGATTCCAAAAATGTCCGGGATTTTGCTACGTCCGGGAAAATAGTTATTACCCCCTTACAAGTTTTGGAAATGGTATCTCCCTCACGTTCCACCTTCTTGCGCAAGCTCTGACTGTAGAGAGAACTGTCATTAGTCGACCGATCTCAACGTAAATGTAAGTTCACAGCACCATGCTATACACTACTACTACTACCCTTGACATATATGCTAAAGCCTCAGCACCTACAACACACACAGACACACACAAGTCCCTGCTCATCATTGCAAATTCCATCTCTTGAATGAACACACACACACACACACACACACACACACCTGCTCGGTTGGATCAGGTTCAGGTCTTCAGAAAAGTCGACATGTCGGCTCATTTCTTCTCCTCCCTCAAATTTACCCTCCGTCTCCTTTGTTGTCTAACTTTCCTCCCCTATGAGGCGACTTCAGCCCACACAAACATGACAGCTGACGCACACACACACACACAGCCGGTGTAAGATGTCGCTGTAATTACGCCCAGGGTGCTAATAGCGTTTCTCTCACCTCTCTGAGAACCAGCCAGCGTTCACGGAAAGGTGTGTGTGTGCGTGTGTGTGTGTGTGTGTGTGTGTGTGTGTGTGTGTGTGTGTGTGTGTGTGTGTGTGTGTGAGGCAGGTGGATAATGGGGTCAGTGTTGTCTTGTTCAACTTTGAGCTTCTTCTTTTGTCGCACGTCGGTCCGTTGAACTTTGTCTCCAAAAGACCTCGGAGGGAAGGCAGGTGTGTGTGTGTGTGTGTGTGTGTGTGTGTGTGTGTGTGTGTGTGTGTGTGTGTGTGTGTGTGTGTGTGTGTGTGTGTTGAAGGCATACTTTTTCTATAATTCCTCTTGAAGCAACAAGAGATTCCACATTAAATAATATTTAGAGGTTCATAAGTTCACTGAAGTATGATATATATATAAAGATGCATTAGGATCCCTTAAATATCAGTTGTACTCTTCCAATGATCTGCAATATTGAACCAAACTCAAACCAACATAAGGCCAAACTTCACTTAATATGAAGAAATAAATTAGAAATAAATCAGCACATAGTCTTTTCTACAGTACATGGCAGTTTTCCTACAGATAGAAAAACATATCTTATAACTTATCAGTGAGTTTTAGTGCAGCGGTCCCCAACCCCCGGGCCTCGAAAAAAAAAATATCTTGAAGAAGAAGAAAAAAGTCTGAAAAAAGTCTTATTTTGAAAAAGGACCAAATACATCCGTCTGTGCGTCTGAGCCTCTCATGAAATACGTGACCTCTTGACAAAAGCTAGCGAACCCACAAGCTAACTATAGCAAACCTACAAGCTTGCGAAAAAAATTAAAAACGTCTTTGAGAGCTTCTTTGGCAAGGGGAAAAGGCCCAAGAAGAAGAAGAAGAAGAAGAAGAAGAAGAAGAAGAAGAAGAAGAGCCTACGACGTCCAAAAAATAGAAAGCTGCATTCAAAAGACACTATCAGGAGTCGTACTTAAAGTATGGGTTTATCGCTGCAGACAAGTCTCATGCACTGAACCCGCTCTGCGTAATATGGGGCGACAGGCTAGCAAACGAGGCAATGAAGCCTTCAAAACTGCTTCGACACATGGAGACCAAGCACCCTGCTTTGAAAGACAAGCCTATGGAGTTTTTCAAAAGAAAAAAAACGTGAACAAGAAGGACAGACGCAATTATTGATAGCCACCACGTCAACAAATGCAAGTGCACTGAGAGCATCGTACTTAGTTGTTCACCGTATTGCTAAGGCGAAGAAATCTTTTACCATTGGTGAAGAATTGATCCTGCCCGCCGTTAAGGACATTTGCCGTGAACTCCTAGGAGAGACTGCGGTTAAAAAGATAGCTTTGATGTTCCTCTTTCGGCTAGCACCGTCACTAGGCGAATTGAACATATAGCAGAGGACACAAAATGTTTGAGCTACGAGAGCCGCTGCAGAGATTTCTTTCAGAAAAAAAGTCACAACTGGCAGCACATTTCAGTGACAAGGAATGGGTCTTAAAACTCGCTTACTTGTGCGACATATTCAACCTGCTCAATGAACTCAATCTGTCACTTCAGGGGAAAATGACAACTGTCTTCAAGTTGGCCGATAAAGTCGCTGCATTCAAAGCCAAACTGGAATTGTGGGGACGGCGAGTGAACAGAGGCATATTTGACATGTTTCAAACATTGACCGGGATTTTGGAAGAGACTGAGGGTGAGCCATCATTCTCCCAGCTGGTGCACGATCACTTGTCTTTGCTTTTAAAAAAGTTCGAGCGGTACTTCCCAACCACAAAAGACATGCGGACTGCGAAAGAATGGATCCGCGACCCATTTGTGAACAAACCCGTGAATCGTATTTTGGCTCTGTACACCACAACAATGGAGTTGAAATGAAAAAATCAAGATGTGCTTTAAGTGCAGACTTTCAGCTTTAATTTGAGGGTATTTACATCCAAATCAGGTGAACGGTGTAGGACGGTGTAGGACACAAATTCAATATAATCTGGATTATTAATTGTAATTATCCATCTAAATACACTAATAAATAGTATACATTTTTAAATGTATTATTTAAAATAACTTTGCATCAGTAGAGGAATTTTCACTGTTGGTATGTAATATAAAAATACACAAAAATATATTGAAAATCAGTGCACTTTCACAAGTAATTTTGAAAGCAATTTAAATTAATTTACATGATATATTAATAAACAATATACTTAAAAAAAAAGTTTTATTTCAATTCAACTTTATTTCAAGTACAACTTGATATTTATACTGTTGTGTTAAAGTACTTAATCCATAATATATACTTCATTGGAGTTACATGTTAATTACTTTTGCTATTTGTTAAATATAAAAGTATTTTAACGATATGAGAATACAGATTTAATGTCTGAGTGTCACTTTCTCCAAGTTTCTTCATCAAGTCAAAATACAGATTTTCATCTTGATTTCATCGTTTTCACACATCGATCTTCATGAACACGTTCACACGGTTTAAGACTTCAGATCAGAAGTGAAGTGAGTGAACCATCGTAGTCTGATCACTGCTGACCTGAGAAGATGAGAGAGACCACCTTCTTCTTCTTCTTCTTCTTCTTCTTCTTCTTCTTCTTCTTCTTCTTCTTCTTCTTCTTCTTCTTCTTCTTCTTCTTCTTCTTCTTTTCTCCTTCTTCTCTTTGTTCTTCTCTCCCTTCTCCTTCTTCTTCTTCTTCTTCTTCTTCTTCTTCTTCTTCTTCTTCTTCTTCTTCTTCTTCTTCTTCTTCTTCTTCTCTTTGTTCTTCTTCTTCTTCTTCTTCTTCTTCTTCTTCTTCTTCTTCTTCTTCTTCTTCTTCTTCTTCTTCTTCTTCTTCTTCTTCTTTTCCTTCTGTTATGACTCAAGCGTCATGGGAAAAAACCTCACCTTAGTGCTGTTCACCTCCCTGCCTGAGGGGGGTGCTGTGATATATTTTGCCTTGCCCTGTGCTTTTTCTTTTGTTGCAGGTAATTGGACGGCTACTTAGGAGGGAACCTGTGGGGGCCAGCGCTCTCTCTCCAGCTTCCAACCGGGCCATGCTGCATAACACGGGTTCTTGGGTGGTGGGGTTTAGAAAGCGTGTCTTCTTCTTCTTCTTCAGAGTTGTTTTACCGTGTGGTATAAGTACTCTACTACATATTGTGTGGTATTGTAAGTATTTTTACTACAACAGTAAAATCCTGGCACACAGTTGGAATACTGCAGTAAAGGATCTGAATACTTCACCTTGTGTTATTAGTACTTTTACTGCAGTAAAGGTATTCTGAATACTTCCTCCTTCAGTGTGAACATAAGAGGACGATAAAGTTTCAGACTGACAGTCATCAAACAAAGCTCTCATTCATTAAGTGAAATGCTCTTCCTCTTTTTCAACTCACCTGTCAGACACACACACACACACACACACACACACACACACACACACACACACACACAGAGTCTTTATCAGTTTCAGACAGGTATGTCCTGACACAGAGACACACACATTTTCAGACAGACCACAACACCACAGCACTGTCTGTCTGCTGGTGGAGTCTCTTAAAGTCACATGTTCACACCTTCAGAGCCACCGAGCTGGATTTTGGTGAAACCAGATGACATCATGCAGGTTTACCACAACCTTCTTCAGCTCAGACTCCAGCGGGGCCTCCAACAGAGACCAGTCCACCGTGGAGAGACCCAGATCTGGCTTCACCTGCAGCCTTGGTCCTGCAGTCAGAGCTCCGGAGGGAGGAGGAGAGCTCAACTCCCGGCAGCAGCAGCGTCTCCTCCTCCTCCTCCTCAGGACGTATTGCTGAACCCGCTGGAGGGAAGGGGGTCACGGAACCAGAACCAGGACTGAGAGGGCAGACTGTCAGACCCTGCTGCAGTAAAATTAGAGGTTTTCTAAAGGGACCCTGGTGCTCAGAGACACTACCACTTTAGTCCACAGGGGGCGCTATAATCAAGACAACATGAAAGCTTCTTGTAGTAACTAAGTATTTTTTAATGCACTGGTACTAGTATTAAAACTGCAGTAAAGGATCAGAATACCTTTCCAGCTTGAGAAGAATTACTAAGTCTATCTCTGGAACAAACAAACCAGGCGTTTCACATTTTTCTGCTGCTTCCTCACTGAGTTTCATCTTTTATTTGAACAATTTTCTGATTAAATAATAATAATGAATCTTTAATGTTGAAACTGTTAAAGGAGGAAGTATTTTTAGTTAATTTGTAGTCTCTTCCTTCTTCTTCTTCTTCTTCTTCTTCTTCTTCTTCTTCTTCTTCTTCTTCTTCTTCTTCTTCTTCTTCTTCCCTCCTGTCTCCTCTTGGTCCTCTTCTTTTCTCCCTTCTCTTCCTGTTCCTTCCTTCCTCTTCTTCCTCGTCCTCTTTCCTCCCCTCTCTCTCTCACTCTCCCTCCCTTGTCCCGTTCCTCCCTTCTCTTCCTTTCTCCCCTCTCTTCCTGTTCCTTGCTTCTTCCTCATCCTCTTTCCTCCGCTCTCTCTCTTCCTTGTCCCCTTCCTCCCCTCTCATCTCCTCTCCTTCTCTTCCTTTCTCCCCTCTCTTCTTGTTCCTTCCTCATCTTCCTCCTCTTCCTTTCTCCCCTCTCTTCCTGTTCCTTCCTTCCTCCTCTTCCTCCCCTCTCTCTCTCTCTCTCCCCCTCATTCCCTTGTCCCCTTCCTTCCTCCCCTCTCATCGCCTCTCCTCCTCTTCCTTGTTTTTCCCCTCCCGCCGTGACAGTTGACCTCTGACCTCTGTCTCGTGGCGAGGGTGTGTTTGTTTCGCTGGCCGGCGCTGCCATGTTAGTTTCACAGCGGCTCCGTCTCTTGTTTTCAGTCTGACACCTCCGACGCTGCGGTCATGAAATCTGAGAAATTAATCAGAGCTATTGTTCTTCACTATGTGTGTGTGTGTGTGTGTGTGTGTGTGTGTGTGTGTGTGTGTGTGTGTGTGTGTGTGTGTGTGTGTGTGTGTGTGTTTACACGCTATCAGTTTCTGTGTTTGGTTTTGTTTATACTGTGTCTCTCAGGACGACAAAACAAGCACTCTTTGTTTGTGTGTATTCACTGTGTACTCTGTGTATCTTCATACTTTGTTGCCCTATACAGTAAGTACAATACTTGTGTTTTCTCTTTAGTAAACAAAGACTAAACAAGCACTCTCCTCTGGATTCACGCTGCTGTTGTCCATCCTACTTTTTACTGTACTACATCTCAGAAGTAAATATTGTACTTTTTACTGTAGAAATAAATATTTTACATTAGTGTACTACATCTTAGAAGTAGATATTGTACTTTTCACTGAGTTTCATCTTTTATTCAAACAAACAATCAGTCTCTCTCTCTCTCTCTCTCTCTCTGGTGGCCTGGGCCCTGTTCCTCGTACGTGGTTCAACTAAGTCGATCAAATTACCTATTATTCACCTTAAATTACCCCGATGATTGACGTCAGACTAACTAAAGGACAAGCCACTTTTTTCTCCGCTGATGAGTAGGAGATGATCATGAACGCATATGAGGAAGTCAATTGAAGCAGTGAAAATAAATTGTGTGTTATTCTCTGTATTCTTATCATGAGTCCACCTTAATCATATTCTACAATAATGATATGTATGGTGTACTAATAACACTCTCATATGATTATGAGTGCTTTAAACACATCCATAAGTTTCTTAAGTGCTGAATAAACGTTACTACTACGTTACTACTAATATCGCTCCTTCATCTCTGAGCAAGGGAGCTGGCATTTTTGTCCGGTGGGAGTGGCCAGCTTATCCAGTGAATTTCTGTAAACCAGCAATGGAACAGGTTAAGGGATTTGGATGTGTTGCTATGGTGATTTTTCCAAACTTGCTTCGTGGAACCGAAAAGCCTGACCTACGTCATCTTATCCTGATTTTGGTCCAGGTTTGAGGAATAAGGCCCTGAACTCAGCCTCCACTCGTCTATTTACACATTTCTCCTCTCTAACTACGTGTGTGTGTTGTTCTTTCTCTGGCCACAACAAAACAAGTGTCCCCCTTCACGTCTCTGTTGACATACCTCCTCCCTCTAAATGACCTGTGTGTGTGTTTTACAAACCAAGCGCTCCCTCCCGGTGTACCTGTCAGAGCCCGGCCCCGGCTTGTTTACATACTTTGTGCCTCTAAGTACATGTGTATGTTTTCACAGTGTTTCCTTTCTTTCGGTACAACAAAACAAGCGCTCCTCTCTTGAACATGACAGCTCGCTCTAAGGCTAATGTTGCCCTCGGGGGGGGGGGGGGGGGGGGAGGAGATGATTCATAACGACCTGCCATCCTGTCAACACACACATACACACACACACACACACACACACACACACACACACACACACACTCAGCCTCAAGGCACAATAGGTGCAGTTGCTTTTAAGGGTGAGTCCAACCTGGATCGTCTTACCTTCCCTCTCTCTCTCTCTCTCTTCAAGTCATTTGGCCCCCCTCCTCCCTCCTCCACCATCATTAACAGCTAAAGTTACTCTCTCCCTCTTCACTTCACCTCCCTCCCCTCACTCCCTCCAAGCTAAACACACTCATCCCTGTCTTGAGTGTGTGTGCGTCAATAGGTATTTATGTGCGTGTGTGTGTCTGTGTGTGTGTGCGTGCATGATGATGTTTTAACATTTGCTTTTTGCTTTTTCTAAGGAAACTCCCACAACTTTACCCCAAAATAAAACTAAACTAAAAAGTTGAACCTGTTTTTTTAAAGGAGTGGTCCAACATTTTTACTGAACTTTCATCAAAGTTGAGCAAAACTTGGTTTGAAATAAGTCAACCCGGATTCAAACGCGGATCGCAGCAGTGTGTTTGTGTGTGCGTGGTCTTGTGTTTGTTACGGTAATGTTGGTTCATGCACCTGCATTATTTTTATAGCTAAACAACCTATAAGTTTAAAGTTAAAGCTGGATCAGTTTCAATTGGTCCTTAAAGTTTTGGTGCAACTGAACTAGCTGCAGAAGAGGAACATCGACCCTGTCTTCTCGAAAGTTTAAAATCTTAAACTTTAGAGATAAAACTAAACTGATGATAAAAGATACATTTAAATTCAATCTTTCTTAATTTGCAGCAAATTTGGTGCAACATGAGTTAAAGTTAAAGTTTCTCGTGGGTGAAAGTGTGTACGTTCAAACATTACCGTAAGTTAACTTTCTCACGTGACACAAACAGCTGTCTCCTGGGTGAAAGTCCTGTGAACGTTTGACCTTTATTCTCTCTTTATTCTACGTCACCTGACTTCGTCCTTCGCTCCCGTCATAACTACTTGGTTTCTTGACGGTGATCCATCACAGCAGGTGTAGCAGTCCGTCTCTCTTTTCCAAAAAAACAAAAGTAAATATCTGTTTTGGTGCAACATTTACCAGCTGATGCGTCTCCGATTCACTGCGCTGTGTAACCTGCAGATGTCTCCAGGTGATTCCCACCTTAATTAATGACTCAGACCAGCGACCTGCCGCCTCTCTAACCTCTTCTCTACCTTCACCTTTCCCACCAGCCCACCCCCCCTGTAAACACCAGTTCGGTGGGAAAGTTTGGTTCATCCATCTCCCTTCCTGTCAGGTAAGGTGAGACGAGGCGGCTGCAGTCGGCCGATCGATCTTCTTCTGCTGCAGATCGCTGTCACACCTCTTCTTCTTCTTCTTCTTCTTCTTCTTCTTCTTTACTGCTGCTACTGGATCCACCTCACACTCCCCCTTTCCACATGAAGGTACCCTTCTTACCGTTCTTACCCTTTATATTACTCTCATATGAGCAGGGCCCTGTTTCTCGTACCTGGCTAAACAAAGTCAAGCAAATGTCCTAATCTCCAGCTTAAATTAACGAGATGATTGACATCAGGCTATCTGGGTTTCTTCACGGCTGATCCGTGCTGAAACGGTCTCGTTAATTCTAGCCAGACGTCAATCCTCTGGATAAATGCGCGTGTCCGTTCCTCTTCAGAAGGGATAATAATCGAGCACTGACACCATGATGTTCTAACAGTACAATGGCAAATAAACTCAGAGGAACCTCTTTTTATTTCTCCGATGAGAAGCAGGAGATGATCATGAAGACATATGAGGAAGTCATTACCTTAATCATTCACAGCAAACACGTTGTGAATATTCCAACGTTTTTGTAACATTGTTGCCGTGAACGCAGCTTAACTCCGCCCCCGCTGCGAGACATAAGCGCCGCAAATATATCAGACAAGTTAAATGTGTCAGTTTTGGGAAAATGTATCCGCAAATTTTAAGTGCTTCATCACCCAGATCAATCAGATTATATTTACGAATAAATATATACTTATGAGGATATATGTACTGTATGCGCGTATGAATCATGTACTATATGTATATACATGTATGTGTATATTTCTATATAACTAGGAGTTTGAATATGTGTATGGGCGGATCAGTATATATGTATTATTCATAATCAGAAATTCAATCAATTGAAGCAGTGAAAATAAATTGTGTGTGATTCTCTGTATTCTTATCATGAGTCCACCTTAATCATGTTCTACAATAATGATATGCATGGTGTACTAATAACACTGTCATATAATTCTGAGAGCTTTCAACACATCCATAAGTTTCTTAAGCACTAAATAAACTTAAGAACAGCGCGGCATGCAGCGGGTGAGAGTCTCTGTCTGTGAGACGGGCGATCGGCTGCGCCTGTGGGGATCAGTGTCCGCGGCTCGAGAAGCTCTCGTAAATAAATGATTCCTTGACGGCAGAATCTATCGCGCCGCGTACAGGAAGTCATGATGATGTGAGGACGGATCTTGGCGATCTCAAAGAACTCTCTCCCAATAAAACTAATATAACTAATATCGCTCCTTCATCAATGAGGAAGGGAGCTGCCTTTTTTGTCCGGTGGGAGTGGCCAGCTTATCCAGTGAATTTCAGTTAGCCTGCCAGGGAGCAGGTTTACATTTTTGGCTGTGTTGCTATGGTGATTTATCTAAGCTTGCTTCGAGAAACTGAATAAGCCTGACCTACGTCATCTTATCCTGACAATTAGCCCGCTAACTCAGTAAACCAGGTACGAGAAATAGGGCCCAGGACAACCAGCCAGTGGCCTGTTAAAACCTCTCTCATGAAGGGAAGTAACTTTTATTTTGAACAGAACCTGAACGCTTTAAGGTTCCTGGTTCTTCCTTCAAGTTAAAGCTAGTCTATCTACTTTTAAAAAGGAGGAAACAAAAGTTGAATTCAAAGGCAACTAAATTATTCAAAGTGTTGCTGCTATGGTCTTATTTGACCATCAGTGCATGGAGGCTAATGTTTAGAATCAACATGTTGCTGTTGCATGTTTTAGGTTTTCAAAAGGATTGTTTATTAAAAAAAAAAGAGGGTTACAAGCAGTGGCGGCCGGCCAATAGAGGGCAACGGGGCCCCACCCACCTTGAGCCACCAAAATATATATATATATATATATATATATATATATATATATATATATATATATTAGTGCTGTCAAACGATTAAAATATTTAATCGCGATTAATCGCATTTATGTCATAGTTAATCGCAATTTTTCTTCTTCTTCATTTTAATGCTCTTATCAACATGAAAAAGTGGATCGGCTTGCTTTATGCAAATGTTTTATTTTATTGAAAAACAACTGCCAAACAGGGCGGTACTAAATAAAATTATAAAGTGCACGTTTCAGGTAAACAAGGGTTTACAAAATAACATTATAAAGTGCACATTTCAGGTAAACAAGGGTTTACAAAATAAAATTATAAAGTGCACATTTCAGGTAAACAAGGGCTTGAGAGAGAGAGAGAGAGAGAGCTGTGAACATAGCAGTCAGGCTCTCGAAGGCAATTCGTAGGTCCTGTCGTTGGATGCGATGCGTATTATATCAGCTAGACCCTCGTCCTCCACAACGTTAACAGGCCTACACGCAGTAGCCACCCATTTAGCTATGGCTGCAATAAGTTTGCTCTTCGTTCTGGTGTCCATGTGTTTCTGAAGTCATCCATTCTTGTCTGCTATGACGAGGGGGCGCAGAGTTAGCATCAGCTGTGTGCTTGGCCATCAAGTGGTGTTTCAGACTGGATAGGCTACGATGATAGCTCAGTTCACAATGACAAATGGCACATACCACTTTGGTCTTGTCAAGGGAACCATCTGACAACTTTTTGAAAGTAAACTTTCCATTCATTAGCGTCTTATCATTCATTTTGTCGTATCGCGCTCACCATTCATTCATTTCAAACCGTAACGTTAGCCTAGCTTCCAAGACCAAACGGCGTGCCTATTGTTTTGCTTGAGCTACATCCGGCGTGGCGTTCGTGAGAAAAAAATTGAAAAATTAAAATGCGTTAACGCCGTTAATAAAATTTTATATATATATTTATAATATTATTAATTATAATAATATTAATAAATTATACAAATTGTCAATATTTGTGTTTTTGAGCTATGGAATATACGCAGTAAAATTTGTAAAATAGGATATCTGCGCCAAATATATGCTTTTCCTGCTTGTCACCTCTGCTAGTGTACCTCTCAGTTGCACCCATGCACGTCTCTGCTGCTAGTGCACGTCGTGGGGCTAGATCGATTTGGCCCAAGGAAGACGGGTCTAATATGCAGTTTAGCCAATCACTGATTAAAGAAATAAATGAATGACATACAATTTATCCAATCAGCACCCTAAAAAAGACTTCCGGAGGGGCTATTCTCATCTTGCCCCAGGCTGCGCGTTCCCGTGTCTCTGTTCTCTCAGGGCTTGTGTCTCGTTCTCATCTCGTGTGTGCTTGTCTTCTCGTCTCTTGTCTTCTCCCTGGCTACTCTTGTCTCGCAGTGCCATTTTAACGTCATGACAATCCCAGCACGAGCGCTACTCTTGCAAGAAGACTCAACCCTAACGAGATAAAATCTCTTGAGAGAAGAACTATGGCGGAGAAACTCCTGGTGAAACAACTGGTCCCAGATCAGCCCCTGAACTTACCATGAGACAACAGACCGGCATGAAAGGGAAGCAGCACACGCGGAGCTGTATAGACTGGTACACGAGGAAGGCTTGGCTAGCTGGATGCAGTCATGCTAATGCTGTATTTTGCTTTCCATGCATGCTTTTTAAGTCGACGGGGTCAGATTCAGCATGGACATAACGGGAGTAAAGAATGCTGAGACGACGGACATGTCCACCACCCACTGCCAGCTGGTGCTTGTGCTACATCGATGCTAACGGTAACGAACAAGAGCGTTTTTTCGAGTACATCACTATCCAGAACGCAACCGCTGACACCGTCGCTACAGCGCTTATGGAGAGGCTGAGCACCGTTCTCCCACACGGACAAACTGATCGCCCAAGCTTACGACGGCCGTCAATGCTCACTATGTGTCCACTGCTCGTGTCCACTGCTACGTGTCCACTGCTAGGTGCATCAGCTGATCCTCATCATGCAGCACGCATCCCCAAATGTGGACATGCTATTCAACCAGCTGCAGAAGAGGAACATCGACCCTGTCTTCATTAAAGGACTTGTTCAGAGGTTCACAGACAGCATTCAAAAAATCATGTAAGTGTTTTACCTGCGTTAAGCTAAGCTAATTGGTTTCCTGTAAGATGAGATGCTTTTATTTTGTAGGCGGCTCGCAAGCTTTAAACGTAAGTCGCAATGTGCGCCGTTTGAATGTCAAAAACTACTGAAAATATGATCAGTTTTGTATACAAATTAGAAACGGTAACGGTATTAGCACTCCGCGGAAGAGGCACAAGGTTAGTTAAAGTTGTAATAACTGTACGTTTTAAGAAAATTAGCGTGTGTGTGTGTTTGTGTGTGTGTGTGTGTGTGTGTGTGTGTGTGTGTGTGTGTGTGTGTGTGTGTGTGTCAGTATACTGAATTGTATTAATAAGATTATCTTAAAATGTTGGAATAAATGTTAAATATTTAACTGCAAAGTAGTAATGTGTGATATATTTTTTTTGCATTGAATCATACAGGGATGTTTGCTGAAATTGATTGGCTGGCCCTACCCAAACAAAGTGTGAATTAATTATCTAATTTAAATGATAAGAAATTAGGATAGGAATATATAAGCATTATGCTTCTGCCTATACCTTTTCAGTAATTTTTTGGTATATTAGATTGTATACAGGCTTTACTCATTGTATTATATTTGATGACTGAATTAAACACACACTACCCTACAGTGTAATTCGAGCCATGTTTAACGTCACTTTGATCGTTGCTATCTTGACAACATTTATTTTATGTGACGAGAAACTATTCGGATTTGAAGCGGGCTGAAAAAAAATAGTGTGCTGTAATTCGTAGATATAATCGAATGCAATCGACGTAATCGTGAACCAGGAAGTTGAGAGGCAACAAAAAGGAGGGGAGGTGGATGGCACAAACAAAACAGAAGGTGTAACCCAAACCACCTAACTTAGTAGTTTCCTGGGAAGTTTATTTTGAAAGGACTATTTTCATGTTACGAGCACGTGTTGCTGGATTTGCATGAAAATGCATGAAAAACGAAGACGTAAGATGTCACACAAACTGATGTACTTTTACCTGAAACTGAACGTACCAAAACACAAAATGCACTCTGCAAATCCAGATGCTTGCACCAAGTTTTGCAAAAAAAATTAAAATGATTGTGATTGTCATTGTGTTTTTTTTCCAGTCAATTTCATGTCAATAAGTTACATAATGGAAAAAAAAACAGTTTGAGGTTCAGGTCCAAATGTTTGCTCAGGTTTACCTGGTTTTGGTCTGTTGTCTTGGTTTAAAACAAGCTCTGCCTCCTCTAGTGGTGCTAATACTCAGATATTTTACTTCAGAAGAAGTAATAATACCACTTGCTCGAAGAAGAGGAGTAGCTATTCTGATTTCCAACTCTCTTAACTTTGAACTGATTAAGGAAAAGGGAGACAAAGAGGGCAGATATATAATTATTAAAGGAAGGATAGATAACATTTTGGTCACACTTGTTAATATATATGCCCCTCCGGAGAGTGATAGACAATTCTTTAAATTACTACATTAATTAATACAATAATTTCCGAAAGTGAAGGAATTTTAGTCTGTGCTGGAGACTGGAACACAATTCTAAACTACTCTATCGATACGACAAGTAAAAAAAGACCTCAATACTTTAATTAAAGAGACAGGTACTACTCACCAGGTGCACTCCAGATTAGACTATTTCCTATTGAACACTACAGAAAGACACAGGGTGAAGGAATGCTCAATAGGAACAGCAGATGTCTCAGATCACAATGCAATCTATTTAACCATTTACTTGAATAACAGACTGAAGAGTACATTATGGAGACTGAATATTAGTATTTTAAATAAAGAGACTGTCGTAAATGAAATTAGGAAAGAAATTAGTGACTAAAAGATAACAAGAATGGCCTGGTAGGTCCAAGCAGAGGACAAAATACGATGAATTACAGAAAGCATTGAGAAAACTAGAGAAACAACAACCAACAGATGGGGACAAAGGAGTGTCAAACCAGATAAAATAATTTAAAAAACAAATGGAGAATACCTTGAATGACGAAATAGAAAAGAAACTAAGATTCACAAAACAAACTTTTTATGAATCGGGCCCGAAAGCAACTAAAATGTTAGCAGCACGCCTCAAGAAACAACAACGTATTAACCCTCTGGGGTCTTGCATTTAATTTTTGTAAAAAATCATATCTCCGCGAAAATACAGCGCAGAAAAAAGAATCCGCTACTTTTAGAACCGGCAAAAAAGTTTCCGGCCCCCTCCTCTGTGTGCTTCTTTGTCCCTGTAACAAGCTGACACTCCTTTCACCGTGATTAATCAATTCAGGTGACCGTCAAAAAAATGTGTGACTACCAATGAAAACTCAGGAAATCTGAGGACCTACAATAACCTACACACCTGAGGTTTATATGTGCATGCTGTAGTTTACAGTTATACAGAAGCTAGAGTTCACAACAGAGGAAGCCGTTGCAGCGATTTTGGCCAGCAGCGATGAGGACGGAGGAGCGTCAGACAGGCCCTGAAGGCTTCGACTCCTGGAGAGGATTATGCAGAGAGAAGGGATCCACTTGAAGATGTGTACGTGTATTTACTAACTCAACTTTGTTTTAGCATATTTACGCTAGCACAGTGAGCACATTTAGCTGGTCCCGATCCCTTCGATGGTTTTCACCGGTGCCAAGTCTGATTCTGAGACGGGGCTGGCTGTTGGGGAGCTAGCAGGGAGCTAGCGCTAGCCCCTCCTAGCTAACAGGAGATAGCTTGCTACAGCGGGGACACCACTGCAGGTAGTATCAGCTTATTACCCGACTGCAGTCAATATCACTTAGTACCAACTAGTGCTCATCTTCGTTACGTGTTTGTAAGACGTAACGCTAACTATCGGTATGTGTATACATTAGCAACGTGCTAACGTGCTAACGTTGCTAACGTAACGTTTAGCTTGTGCCCGGAGCTCTGTTACTGTTTTGGTGTGTAATCGTAACTTTCTTTCATTGAACTTAGTACTGACTGGTAGTCATTTATTTTACAGAGAGGCTTCACAGCTGTCAGGGTCCAGTGGACAACATGCAGCTTCGTTACAGCCACCTGCACCTATGCTGTCGACGTGGAAGACTGAAGGCCTGGACACAGTTTACCAGGTAGGTACATAGCTCAGTTGTTCATGTACACCCGTTGAACTGTTCCAACTACTAACTAGTAGTCATTTATTTTACAGAGAGGATGCACCACAGCCATCCCCACCAGCCCCGGTCTGTTTTCTATTTCTGAACATGTATATGTGTAAATATTTTTTTATTTATGAATAATACATATTTTATTTTAAAACAAAAAATGTTGTGATGGTCATTTTTCATTTGCACACACCCCATGAAGCTTTATATGCAGTATGAAGTCATTTCTCAGTCCCATTTCTATCATTTTGGTGAAAGGTGTGACAGACCACATTTCTGCTCCAAAAACGATAATAAAAATGTTGGTTTTAGACATGTATTTACATGTAACTACGATTTTATTCATATATTTCACTGCTTTTGTGAACCTAATACCTTTGGTAAACCAACTTCTATCACCAAAACGTTTCGTCAACGTGAGTAAAGGTATGTTTTCACAAGATATATGAAGATTTCTTTTAAATCAAACTTTAATTTTTCAGCTTTAGATTCATATTATCAGTTTACACGTTTGCCTTATGACAATTGTGCCTCATTATATAGATAGCTGAGATTGTTCTGCAATTTTAGATGTAACACATGGGTATGTATCTTATATGCAAGTGCCTTAAAAGGAGAATTTAAGAAATTATGTAAAATTGAGAAAAAGGCTTAAGACCCTATAGGGTTAATACAATACACAAGATCAGAGACCGCTTAACTAATAAAATAACTTACAAACCTGAAGATTTTTTTTTTTAAAGACTACTACTAAACCCTATATTCACAGCCTAAGATTGTCAATGAAGATAGCATTAAACAATATTTGTCATCATTAGATGTTCCCTCCATAGGAAAACTACAAAATGAAGAATTAACTGCCCCCATCACAAAAAAAGAATTGGACTTGGCGATTAGTAAATTGAAAACAAATAAATGCCCAGGGAGCAACGGTTTTCCAAATGAGTGGTATACAATCTTTAAAGAAGACCTCGCCCCTGTATTGTTAGAATCCTTCAATTGGACACTGTGCAAAGCTGTGGCTCCACCATCATGGAAAGAGGCTGTGATATCAGTCATCCTGAAAGAAGGCAAAAATAAAGAATGTTGTGAATCTTATCGCCCAATCTCGATATCGAATGTAGATTACAAACTGTTTACATCAGAAAGGCTGGGTTTTAATAATCAATTAATTAGGTGCATACAATCTTTATATAATAATGTGAAATTAGAGACAAATACGTTCAGAAATTAAGTTACGTGTAATAAAATGGAATGGCACGGGGAAAGTATTGAACGTGCTTGCTTAAATTGATTTAATACTCCTTTGTTGGTAACAACGGCTTCAAGACGTCTCCTGTATGAGAAACTAGTCTCATGCATTGGGGCACGTACGCTTCAAGATTTGAAGACTGTTTGTGTGGAAGAATGAGCTAAAATCACAGCTGAGCAATGTATGAGACTAGTTTCTCATACAGGAGGCGTCTTGAACCAACAAAGGCTTTGGTACCGAGTATTAAAATACATTTCAGTCAGCGTGTTCAATACTTTTTCCCTGTGTCATTCCATTTTATTACACAACTTAAATTTCTGAATGTATTTGTTTGGTTTTCTTTCTATGTATGAATTAATTGGGTTGTTACCGACATCTGGTGAAAATGTCATGTCAATAACACCTTTAGAAATATATTTATAAGAAAAATGGTGATGTGTTCAATACTTATTTTACCCGCTGTATGCACATTTACAAAGAAAATAATGGTACAATATATAGGCTCTCATCTTCACCATAAGCACTTTGTAAGTCAAAGGGCTTGTATATTACAAGATGGTCTGCTTTGATTACATCTCTCTCATCACTTTCACACACTTGGTAGGCATGGAAATGCTCACTAAAATGGTCAACCACAAGCTTGTTCACTTCAAAGTAGATAACACTGTCGACTAAAAGTATCTTCTTTATTCTGCAAAACCCGGGCATATCCTGATCAATCTCACTGCAAATGATTAGTCCTGCCCTGTACTCTGTCCCACTGACTTTAACCCAGTTGGTAGAGAAGATGTCATTCGGTACAGCAGCATGCAGGTCTCGAGCAAACATGTCACTATTGTCCAAAAGTTATTTCAATGGTCCATATTCAATGTGGTTTAAAGGTGATGTCTCCCAATGATATCCTATGTACATTTGATGTTTTTTTGCGAGAGATTTAGTTATATTCTTGAAGTTTTTTAGAGTGTTTTTAAAAGCCTTGTGTTTTGCTTCGAATCTCATGCTCCACATATGTATCAAGATAAGATAAGATAAGATAAGATAATCCTTTATTAGTCCCGCAGTGGGGAAATTACAGGATTACAGCAGCTTTGCTCACAAGTGAATAAAAAGAATAATACAATAGAAACAAGTAATATGAATAAATATAAATGAGCAGTAAAACAGTAGAGAAATATTAATATACAGACTGAATAGAAAAGTACTTAAACGTATTGCACGTAAATACACGTAATATACGTAATAATAATATTGCACCAGGTGAATGATAAAGTGACCAAGTTCAGTTCAAGTGTTCAGTTGTCAGAGTGGTCTACTGGGAGCTCAGCTGGTTGTGCAGCCTGACCGCAGCGGGAAGAAAAGACTTGCGGTACCTCTCCCTCAGACACCGGGGATGAATCAGCCGGTGCCTGAAGGAGCTGTGCAGCGCTGCTAGAGTGTCCTGCATGGGGTGGGAGGCGTGGCTTATCATGGACGAGAGCTTACTCATCATCCTCCTGTCCCCCACCACCTCCACGGTATCCAGAGGACGCCCCAGCACGCTGCTGGCCTTCTTTACCAGCTTGTCCAGTCTCCTCCTGTCAGCTGCCGTGATGCTGCTGCTCCAGAAGACCACTCCATAAAAGATGGCTGATGCCACCACAGAGTCAAAGAAGGTCTTCAGGAGTGCTCCCTGCACCCCAAAAGACCTCAGTTTCCTTAGCAGAAAGAGTCTGCTCTGTCCCTTTTTATAAAGTGCGTGTACGTGGTCGGACCAGTCCAGTTTGTTGTTCAAGTGGACACCCAGGTACTTATAAGATTTAACGATCTCAATGTCCAGTCCCTGGATGCTCACCGGTACCGGAGGAGAGTGTTTACCCCGGCGGAAGTCCACCACCAGCTCCTTGGTCTTACTGGAGTTTATCTGGAGGCGGTTCCGCAGGCACCATCCTAAAAAGTCCTGGTTCAGTTCTCTGTATTCCCTGTCATCATCTGCGGAAATGAGGCCGACGATTGCAGAGTCGTCAGAGAACTTTTGTAGGTGGCAGTTGGCAGAGTTGTGGTTGAAGTCCGAGGTGTAAATGGAGAAGAGGAATGGAGCCAGAACGGTTCCCTGTGGGGCCCCCGTGCTGCAGGACACCCGATCTGACTCACACTCCCGTATCCGCACATACTGTGGACGGTTGGTGAGGTAGTCCAGGATCCATGTAGTCAGGTGGTGGTCCACCCCGGTCTGCTCCAGCTTGTCCCTCAGAAGTAAAGGCTGGATGGTGTTGAAGGCACTGGAGAAGTCGTAGAACATGACTCTCACAGTGCTTCCAGCCTTTTCCAGGTGAGAGAGGCATCTCTGCAGCAGGAAGATGACGGCGTCATCCACCCCGATGCCAGACTGGTAGGCGAACTGAAGTGGGTCCAGGGATGAACTCACCAGAGGGCGGAGATGGGCAAGGACCAGCCTCTCCAGGTTCTTCATCAGGTGGGCTGTCAACGCCACCGGCCGGTAGCTGTTGAGGTCCTTGGGCCGCGGGGTCTTTGGTACTGGTACCACGCAGGACGTCTTCCATAGTTGTGGTACTTTCCCCAGCCTCAAGCTCAAGTTGAAGATGTGCTCCGCTATCCCGCACAGCTGGTCTGCGCAGGATTTGAGGAGCCTTGAGCTGATGCCGTCTGGACCCGTGGCCTTCCTCACCTTGATCCTCCTCAGTTCCTTCCTCACCTGGTTAAGGGACACGCTGGGGGGTGGGGTGCTGTGAGGTGTTGGAGTGGGTTGCTGGTTGTAGAGTGCTGAGTATGAGAGGTGTGAAGGGGAGCCGAGTGCTGTGGAAGATGGGGAGGTGGAGGAAGAGGGGGGGCAGTAATCCACAGGGGGTGCAGATGATGGGGGTTGCAGCAACAGGGAGGTCTGGGTGGGGGGAGGGGTGGATGGCTGGTCAAATCTATTAAAAAATAAATTCAGCTCATTCACCCACTTTTGGTCCCCCTCAGGCTGTTGGTTGGGCCCCTTGAACCCAGAAATGGCCTTGAGGCCCTTCCAGACACCGACGGTGTTCTTCTGTTGCAGCTGGTCCTCCATCCTCGTCCTGTAGACATCTTTCCCCTCCCTGATCCTCATCCTCAGCTCCCTCTGCACAGTCCTCAGCCCCTCTTTGTTGCCAGATCTAAAAACCCTCTTTTTCTCCTTGAGGAGGGCCTTTATCTCTGGGGAAATCCAGGGTTTGCCGTTTGAGAAGCACCGTACAGTCCTGGTGGGTACAGTGTTCTCCACACAGAAGTTTATGTAGTCAATGGTCCAATCTTTCTCATACAGGCTGGGTAATGTATCATAAAGTGATGTTTAGGGATCAGGTTCCTATGTGGATACAACAGTTTGAACAATTCATGGTGTTCCATTATTAAATGCTTTAAATGTACAGTCATGCCGAGTGTAACAGATGGAGAAAATATGATGTTGATTATCTGCAGTAAAAGCAGCAGCAAAGTCCAGTTTTGGTCTCCATCTGGCACAATGTCACCAAAAAGCAAAGGAATGTTTCTGACAAGACAAAGAGACTGAGCAGAATTGAGTCCTATGTTATTGCCACTACCGTCCAAGTTAATCCTTTGTAACCCACATGAAGGGTAGGTGCACATTGGACTAGTATACCCAGGTTCGTAGGGAGGAGTGATAAACAGGAATCAGACACCACAATGAGCAACCAGAACACAGAGTTAAGTTTCAATGAAACAAGTGTATTAACACACAAAATATTTACAACATTACATTTACAACACTGCCGGCATTCAGTTTAGTAAAATTAGAAATGTCTTTTGAAATATGGGTGCACCCCTAAAATAAAAGTAATCCTCTAAAAATAGGATGTTCTGATTGAACTGTCCTTTGAGGTCCTTCCCCACAGTCCTACCACACTGACAGCAAGGTAGATGAACGTTGGAAGCGCTCCTCAATCCAGGTGACTCAACACGGGTAGCTCGCCATCCCCCTCGTCAGGGAGAGATTCCAATCCAGCTCAAAGTTTAAGGGTATCCAGAAAACCCAGCCGGGAAAAAGAAAAGAATAAACGGTGCTCTAAGCTGCTCTCCAGGTTCTCTCAGTAGTTGGCAAACTTCTTATGGGCTCAAACATAATATAACTTCTTTTTTGTTCAGTATTATATTGAATACCAGTAGCAGTAATATCGCTCCGTAATTCCAACTTCTCCGCTTCTCATCAGGCTTCGTCTGTCTCCACACTCGACTGCACCTCTCTAGCGCGAGTGAGGAGGCGGGACTTGGACCGTTTCACACCAATAACACACAGTTATTTCACCGTGAACCAATGGCTCACTTGTTGTCAAGTTTTGACAAGTAGGCCACTTCCTGAGCAAAAAGGAAATCGCGAAATAATAATAAATTGAATACAGAATAAATAAAACGGAATTGTTAATTAAATAAAAGGAATTCTCAGTAAGGAGAAAATATAAATAATACTCTAAATAAATGTTTTGGTAACAACTGGTTTTCCCAGAGGGTTACACCCTCCCCCCTTAAATGTGTGCCCGTCTCGTGGCATTCACAAAGGGCTGTTGGGTAACTGGCTTTGTTACTTCACAGGGAATGTCTGATAGCCAGTTTCTACTGTCAGAATCATTTAGAGAGTTAACAAGGGCGGTACTTAAACCTTGAAACAAGGAAGTAACGACAGAAACTAGAGGATTCCCTAACTCAGGATAATTCAACCGACGGGATGGCTGACGTTGTCTGAATGACCTCCTGACAGGAATGTTTGCTTCTGTTTGAACCATTGTCTTCTCTTGTCTTACTGTCTCAGTTTCTGTCTGATCAGCTGTCTTTTCACTACCAATCAATTGGTTGCTGACGGATGAATCACCATCCTCCAGTTCCATAGGATTTCTCTCCACAGGCTCTGGACTGGCACAGACTGGAGATGCATACGGCATGTCTGCAATTAAGTTCAGATTTTCTGTTTCAGTTAAACTGTTAGACTCCCTTTCAGGTGAGTTTCCAGCTTCAATTTCAGGTAACTTTTGAGACTCCATCTCAGGTAAGTTTTCTGTTTCATCAGGTGTTAGTGTCTTAGCAGATTCAACTGCTCTTCTAACAGATGTTGCATCAGACAGGGTATCCACTCCAGCCTCTATTACAGATGAGTCATAAGTATCCAAACACATATTTCTTTCAGGCTGAGGGATATCATTTGGTCTTGAAACTTCTGGAACCAAATCCACATCAACATGGAATGGTTGAGGTTCTGCAGGGTTCTTATTATCCTTGCATGGCACACGTGCTGGTTTCTGTTTTGGTATATGATACTCTCTGACAAAACTGTTGGTGATATCTGGTAAGGTGGCAGTTATATACCAGTTTTCATAGTTGTCATCATCTGAAGCAAAGGGTTCTTCATCTTGTTGGATGATACTTTGCTGTCTTGTTCTAGGTCTCTTTGGACTACTTTTCATCCTTTGTTCCTCATGGTCAGCTTTGGGAAGAAATCCACAAGGAAGTAAAAGGTCTCTGTGTAATGTCCGAGATGGTCCATCCTCCTTTTCAGGTTTCACAGAATAAACAGGCAAATCTCCCATGCGCTTGGTAACCACATAAATCAGGGACTCCCAACGATCTGCCAGTTTATGTTTGTTCCGAAGACGGAGGTTACGCACTAGTACTCGATCCCCGACATCTAGCACAGACTCTCTGACAACTCTGTCAAATCGTTTTTTGTTTTTTTCTCCAATTTTGCGAGAATTTACAATGGCAGTCTGATAACTTTCTTCCAAGTGAGATTTCAGATTCCTCACATACTGAGAATGTGAGCTGGACTCTTTTCCTTTCACTGGCAATCCAAAGGCTATGTCTATGGGTAGCCTTGGTTGTCTTCCAAACATTAATTCGTACGGAGAGAAACCAGTAACATCATTCCTCGTGCAATTATAAGCATGAGTAAGAGGTTTGACGTGGTCTCGCCACTGTGACTTTTCTTTATGTTTTAAAGTGCCTAACATGCTGAGGAGTGTTCGATTGTACCGTTCAACAGGGTTACCCCTGGGGTGGTAAGGGCTTGTTCTCACCTTACGGATGCCTGCTAATGCACATAGCTCTTTGATGGTATTAGACTCAAAGTCTCTACCCTGGTCACTATGAAGACGCTCGGGGAACCCATAGTGGACTAGGAAGTGTTCCCACAAGGTTTTAGCAACAGTGTTGGCCTTTTGGTCTCTGGTAGGGATAGCTACGGCATATTTGGTAAAATGATCCGTAATGACAAGAACATCCTTGGTGTTCCGGCTGTCTGGCTCTAGTGAAAGGAAATCCATACAAACCAACTCCATTGGCCTAGTAGTCTGGATGTTCACTAGTGGGGCAGCTTTGTCTGGTGGGGTCTTTCTTCGAACACATCGCTCACATGTTTTCACTTTTCTCTCTACATCTGCAGCCATCTTCGGCCAGTAGAATCGTGATCGGATAAGTTCAAGGGTTCGTTCGATTCCCAAGTGTCCCATGTCATCATGGAGGTTACTGAGTATGATAGGTCGCAGAATGTCTGGAACTACTAACTGAAATGTGGTTTCGCCCTCACACTCCCGTGTTCGATATACCAGGCCCGACTTCATTTGAAGCCGTTTCCACTCCCTCAGGATTAATCGTATTTCAGGAGAATCTGTTGAGTGATCTGCAGGTAAGTCGCTACCACATTCCATCCAGCTGATAACTTTGCTGATGGCAGGATCCTCTCTTTGCAGTTGTATGAGTTCAGACTCACTGTATTTAGGCACAGTTAAGGCTCCATCCTGTGACTCATCCTCCTCAAATTCAGCAGGTATTGCATCTGCATGAATGGCAAGTGATTCAACATATCCATGGAAAGGTGAGAGTTCTTGAACTTGTCTCACAGTATGTCTTTGACAAGCAGCTTTGACAATGTCTGGGCCCACCAGTTCAACCTCCTTTTCAGATGCCAATAGGTGGGAAGTGAACCGGGCAATTCTTTGGATCTCCTCTTCTGATATGGCATCATTTTCCAATGCCGCTTGAGGTCTCCTTGACAGACCATCCGCATCCATGTTCTGTTTACCAGCTCGGTACTTGATGTCAAAAGTGAATGTCGATAGTGCAGCTAACCAACGGTAGCTCGTAGCATCGAGCTTGGCAGTGGTAAGTAGGTATGTCAAGGGATTGTTGTCCGTGACAACAGTGAAGGAGTTCCCATACAAATAGTCATGGAACTTTTCTGTGATTGCCCATTTAAGGGCTAAGAATTCAAGTTTGTGCGCTGGGTATCTCGCTTCACTGCGGGAGAGTCCTCTACTTGCATAAGCAATTACACGGGTCTCTCCATTTTGTTCCTGATACAAAGCAGCTCCTAATCCTGTTGTGCTGGCATCAGTATGGAGCACATAAGGAAGTTTTGTATCGGCATAACCAAGAACAGGTGACGATGTCAATTTGTGTATCGTCTCCACAAAAGCTTTCTGACACTCAATACTCCAGCGTTCACCAAAGGTTTCCTTTGGATTAAGGTATCTACCATCACCAAAGGTGACTTTGACTCCCTTACGCCTAGGGGGGTAACCAGCAGTAAGGTTGGTCAAGGGTTTAATGGTCTTTGAATAATCTTTTATAAACCTCCGGTAGTAGCCGGAAAAGCCTAGGAAAGATTGGAGCTCTTTTAAGTTCTGGGGTCTCGGCCAGGTTTTTAAGGCTTGGATCTTTTCAGGATCCGTCTTCACACCATCTGTAGACACAATATGTCCCAAGTAGCGGACTGAAGTCTGGAAGAACTTGCATTTCTCGGGTGAAAGCTTCAAGCCATATTCTCTAAGACGATTGAGCACATGAATGAGCCTAGTCTCATGCTCTTCCAGAGTGTCTGAAAACACTATCAAGTCATCAAGGAAAACCAAGACCTCCTTTAGATTAATGTCACTCATGCACTTTTCCATGAGCCGTTGAAACGTGCTCGGAGCATTAGTGATTCCTTGGGGCATTCTATTGAATTCCCAAAATCCAAAGGGACACATGAAGGCAGTTTTTGGCTTGTCGCTTTCATTCATCTCAATCTGGTAATATCCAGCCTTCAAATCCATCACAGAAAACCATTTGGATCCAGCGAGGGCAGAAAATGACTCCTCCAGGTTTGGTAATGCATAAGCATCTTTTATCGTTTGCAAGTTGAGTTTTCTGTAGTCAACACATAAGCGAATATCACCATTTTTCTTCCTTACTACAACTATTGGTGATGAGAATGGCGACTCAGATTCTCGGATTATACCGGCATCAAGAAGAGTTTGGAGGTGCTTCTTGACTGCCTCATAATCATGAGGATGAATTGGTCGGCTTCTCTGTTTGAACGGCGTCTCATCTTTCAGTTTGATGTGGTGTTGGGTTTTCGTTGCATGACCAAAGTCAAGATCATGCTGAGCGAAGATATCAGAAAAAGCACGAAGCTTCTGAGTGACTCTTTCTTTCCACTCCTCAGGAAGATGAGTGCCAAAGTCAAAGTTCTTAACAGGACACTTCTCCCCTGTTTGGTGACTAGAGCAGTCAACAGCAGTCTTCTGACCACTACTGTCAACCGATTGATGGTTCTCAGTGACAACATCTGCAACAACGAGCTCTGCAATGACACAGTTAGTAGGCAGAATTATGTCATGTTCAGTTTCGTTCCTAAGGAAAACAGGCAGCTGATTAGAACCATGCTTTGGTATGGAAATGAGACAACAGTCGACAAACACGCCACCTGGCAAGTTTGATGTGGATGGTTGCTCTATTAGGCCACATCCCTCTGTGTTAACTGAGTTGACACACATATAGCCTTCAAGCAACACTTTCTGTTTTGCTGGAAGGACTTCTTGTTTCCTCCCTCTGAGCTTCACGAAACCAAGTTTCCCACTTGTAGCCTGTTTTTTCCTCATTTTGAGTGTGCGAAGAATCTGTTTGTAGCCATAACAAGATGACGTTTGGGGAAATGATGATTCGTCATAGCACTGATCATATAAGGGGTCCAAAGTGTTGGTGCCGATTAACAATGGGACATCACAGTTTGACCGGAGATCAGGAACGATTAAAGCCAAAGTTGCAATTTCAGGTCCGGACTCAAGAAGGGCTTTAGGAAACTTAAGGTCAACCTCTACATAACCTAGGTATGGCACAGGTTGTCCATTTGCTCCTTCTACTTCAAGTATGTCACTGATTGGCTTAATAGGATGCTCAGATAAATGGGTTTGATAGAAGGATTTGGCCACGGTGGTAACCTGTGATCCGGTGTCGAGTAAACAACTGCAGTCAACCCCACCCACATTTACAGTGGCTGTGCACTTGCTACCTACCAACCGTTTTGGCAGTTCTTTTTCTTGTGTGACTCTGTGAGTTTGAATCACAGTTTTCTGTCTGTCTGTAGATGGGGAACATTGTGTTTTCTTGGCTTCTATTTGTCCCTCAATAGAAACCTGTTCTAGTTTAAAGAAGTAGTGGAAGAGCTGTTCTGGGTCTCCCAAACACGCTGCTTCTCTCTGAGCTCCATTTTCTTGGCATGCACTAGGGTGGGATTGGGCATGTTACTGCAGGTGGATGCAATGTGACCATCCTCACCACATCTGAAGCAATACCATGGCTTCGGTCTCACTGTTGCAGTGATTTGTTGAATTTGTTTTCCTGACTGAGCAGTTTTGGTCTTCTGTTTTGTACTTTCTGCTGCTTTCTTTTTCACAGGCTTCTCTGGACTGCATGTACTGAGTTTTGCGACCTGAACCTGGAGTTCAGCAATTTGCTTCTTAATGTCATTGGTTACAGTTAAGAAAGCTTTTCCTGCTTCCTCCGCCATGTCAATATCCTCAGTATAGGCCATGTATGCAGCTTGCATGTTCGATGTTGCCTTTGGCTTTACAAACCCTAAGTGTTGCTTCATTCTGCTGGCTTTGTTAGCCTGTTTATCTTCCTCAGTTCGCAGTAAAAGAAGAAACTCTGCAAATGATGGTGGTTTATCCTTGCGCTGTTCAAGTTGAAGACTGGTAATCAGGATGCTGTTCCAACATCCTCGGCAGAATTGCTTGAGAAGTTGTTTGTCAGAATCACAGGCAGCAATTCCTCCTCTACTGACCACACAGCCTAATGCTGTATGTAGTCGCTGCAAGTAATCAGAGGCTCTTTCTCCAGCATTTTGATTGTTGTTCAAAAATCGAGCGAAAAGCTCATCCCCATCCTCAACAGTGGCATAAGCAGAATCAAGTAAGTTCAGGTATTCACTAGGTGAGGCTTGAGGACCTAATGACTTGACTATGTTTGCAGCTGGTGATGAAAGGCTTTCAACAATTCTCTTCACCAGTTGGGAATCAATGATGGATGGGTCATTCAAACAGAATTGGACACTGTTGCGCCACGTGTCATAATCGACTTCGAAGTTTGGCTGGGGAAATCGCCCAGAGAATGATTTCAGTCTGCAAAAAGAGTGCATTGGTGAAGCAATTTCACCACTCTTAACAATATGCTCAACTACAACACGCTGTACTTCAGGAGTGCTGAGTTGCTCTGAAGACAAGTGGAGAACACTGGTTCTCTCTCTCCTTGGAGAGGAAAAGTCTCTGATTTCAACGCCAGTCTTGGGTTCGTGGGAGGTCTGACTCACCTCGACAGAAGCACTGACTATGCTGGGCTGCTCACTTTGGGGACTACTTGGTGTCTGAACTGGTACGGGTTCTACAGGATTTTCACCGGTCTCATGTGAAGTCTGAGAGTCAACAGACTCACTGATCCTAGCTAGCTCCTCATGGAGGATATCTACAAATTGCCTGCCACTTAGCTTAGCTAAATCTCTTAACCCAGAAAGGTAAGTATTAGTTGCAGTGGTGCCTGCATCAACAGTGTAAACACTGGCAAGACTCTGAACGTGGTAAATAACATCAGGATTGGCAGTACATGGTCTTCGCAAAGGTAAGAGACCTGTTTCAAGTACTTCCACAGCAGTACCATATTCAAACTCGACAATAACCTGAGGCTCAGAGTCTGTAGTAGGTACCTTGATGAACCTAGAAATTGACCCATATTGCTTGAGGAAATCAAAAATTTCGTCGTCTACCTCAGTTTTAGTTAACCCACTAACTAAAACAGCATTTGGAATTTTCACGTTCTCTGTTACAACAATATCCATTTTCCTTTTCAAAATAAGGGGTGAGAAAAAGCAATACAAAACATGAAATCTCAATTCTAAGGTCACTCTATTCCAAATTCACTCCAGTTACTCAAAAGATGTCCAATTAATCTGTTTATAATTGGTTATCAATAAACCAATGCTCCTCCTGGCTAGCTCGCCAAGTTTTACTGTGTAACCCACATGAAGGGTAGGTGCACATTGGACTAGTATACCCAGGTTCGTAGGGAGGAGTGATAAACAGGAATCAGACACCACAATGAGCAACCAGAACACAGAGTTAAGTTTCAATGAAACAAGTGTATTAACACACAAAATATTTACAACATTACATTTACAACACTGCCGGCATTCAGTTTAGTAAAATTAGAAATGTCTTTTGAAATATGGGTGCACCCCTAAAATAAAAGTAATCCTCTAAAAATAGGATGTTCTGATTGAACTGTCCTTTGAGGTCCTTCCCCACAGTCCTACCACACTGACAGCAAGGTAGATGAACGTTGGAAGCGCTCCTCAATCCAGGTGACTCAACACGGGTAGCTCGCCATCCCCCTCGTCAGGGAGAGATTCCAATCCAGCTCAAAGTTTAAGGGTATCCAGAAAACCCAGCCGGGAAAAAGAAAAGAATAAACGGTGCTCTAAGCTGCTCTCCAGGTTCTCTCAGTAGTTGGCAAACTTCTTATGGGCTCAAACATAATATAACTTCTTTTTTGTTCAGTATTATATTGAATAC
Source organism: Myoxocephalus aenaeus (assembly GCA_038501785.1). NCBI lineage: Eukaryota > Metazoa > Chordata > Actinopteri > Perciformes > Cottidae > Myoxocephalus > Myoxocephalus aenaeus. The sequence goes on from JBAMJR010000196.1 coordinate 746,006, forward strand.
CAGTAGCAGTAATATCGCTCCGTAATTCCAACTTCTCCGCTTCTCATCAGGCTTCGTCTGTCTCCACACTCGACTGCACCTCTCTAGCGCGAGTGAGGAGGCGGGACTTGGACCGTTTCACACCAATAACACACAGTTATTTCACCGTGAACCAATGGCTCACTTGTTGTCAAGTTTTGACAAGTAGGCCACTTCCTGAGCAAAAAGGAAATCGCGAAATAATAATAAATTGAATACAGAATAAATAAAACGGAATTGTTAATTAAATAAAAGGAATTCTCAGTAAGGAGAAAATATAAATAATACTCTAAATAAATGTTTTGGTAACAACTGGTTTTCCCAGAGGGTTACACCTTGTAGGGCGATTTTTGCGCTCCAAGTACCCATAGTCAAAAGCATAAATCCTAGAGAATATATTATCTTTTGACAGAATTTTTTCTGAGAGATAGTTTAACAACAACTTCATCTCATACTGAGCCACCCCTTCAAGAATGCCGTGCATTATGTCCAAAGAAAAATTATGGCAAACATGAAAGAACTGCAGGCTGTTAAGAGTTGAATTTCTCTTTAAACCAAACACGGATAACTTCTGTGGGTCTGATTGTAACTCATTGCAGTGCATTTCAAAAAGCTCTTTTCCACGCAAGATTATCTTGGGGTCATCCTCATTGTAAACATTCTGTGCATCAGCTTTTTCAATCAAACACAAACGACAGAAATAATGACCCCTAAAACACTCTGTAAAACCCAGAATTGCGTGCATCCCTAAATTGTCCCCAGTTATCTGACATATAGTGGCACGGACCTTTTCAGTGGAGAAAGGTAAATCAAGGCCATGACTCTCAAGTGTTTTGATGTCATCAATCAGAGGCAGCAGAATAGGATCGAAGCCATATTTTTTCACATCTTCAGTATGAAACAGTGCAACTAAATGAATGTTTATCAAAGCAGAGTTCAACTTTGGCGGCAGATTTCTGAGGACAAAATAGAGAGCCCCTATTTTGTGAACACCATGTTTTGAACCAAGTGGGTTAGCAGTTTCAAAGTCATCATAGTACATCTGAATTTGTAAAGAATGTGGCTGTTTAGAGAACAATGGATGTGTCTTAAAGTAGCTTCCATTGCAGAAGTCTTCATATCTGTCAGTTATTGACACACAAGGATCCCCAAGCAGTTTGCAAATATCTGAATTGCGGCACATAAATTTGATTGTTTCCAAAATTTGGTACTTGGTCATAAGTACCGGTTCTTTTGTTTCGCCTGGTATCAAATCGAACTCCTAACATTACTTCTACTGGCTCCACAACCCCCCATTTCTCATTGAAATATTTCATTCTTTTAGTTTCAGTATTAAAGTTAACAAATGGGTTTTCAAAATTCTCAAGACCTTCTTCTAATGTAGATCTTACAGGCTCATCTTTGGGCACAGCAGACAGTACATCATGAATGAATGAATGAATGAATATATACTTTATTAATCCCCGAGGGGAAATTTGGTGTCGGGGTAGCAGCAACTTACAACAAAATAAACAAAAACAGCAGGACGAAAGATAAAAGATATATACAATAATAATAAAAATAATAATAATAATAATAAAATAAAATAGAATAAAATAGAAATAGCTGGGATTAGTCAGAGGATCTGGCAAGCGGTGATTTATTATAAAGCCGTAATGCCGTTGGCAGGAATGTTCTCCTGTATCTGTCCTTGTTGCAGCGGAGCGTGAGGAATCTCCTCGAGAAAGTGCTCCGCTGACCCTGCAGTAGGTGGTGGAGAGGGTGGTCCGGGTTGTCCAATATGGACAAAAGTTTCTTCAGCGTCCTCCTCTCCACCACCTGTTCCAGAAACTCCTGCCTGCAGCCAATGATGGAGCCGGCTTTCTTAACTATCTTGTTAAGTCTGTTGGTGTCACCGGCTCCAATGCTGCTCCCCCAGCAGACGATGGAGAAGTACAGGGCGCTGGCCACAACCGACTGGTAGAACATCTCCAGCATCTTGCTGCACACATTAAAGGATCGAAGCTTCCTCAGGAAAAAGAGTCGACTCATCCCCTTCTTGTACACAGCGTTGATGTTGTTCTTCCAGTTCAGTCGGCTGTCGATGGAAACACCCAGGTACCTGTACTCCTCCACCATGTCCACGTCCTCTCCAAGAACACTCAGAGGTCTAGGAGCAGTCGCCTTCCTCCTGAAGTCCACCACCATCTCTCTGGTCTTGGTCACGTTCAGCAGCAGGTGATTCTCGCCGGCCCACTCCACAAAGTCACTCACCACTGCCCTGTACTCCTCCTCCCGTCCATCCCTAATACACCCGACCACCGCAGAGTCATCAGAGTACTTCTGCAGATGGCATGACTCTGTGTTGTACTGGAAGTCAGTGGTGTACAGGGTGAACAGGAAGGGTGACAGAACAGGTCCCTGTGGGGCTCCAACATCACTGACCACCGTTTCAGACAGCACACGGCCCATTCTGACAAACTGTGGTCTACCTGTGAGGTAGTCAGTGATCCAGGAGATGGTGGACGAGTCTACCCCCACCACCCGGAGCTTCTCACTCAGTAGCAGTGGTTGGATGGTGTTAAATGCACTGGAGAAGTCAAAGAAAGTGACTCTCACAGAGACACCGGTTCCATCCAGGTGCGACTGAGCTCGTTGCAGCAGGTAGATGATGGCGTCGTCCACTCCCACATGAGGCTGGTAAGCAAATTGTAGAGGGTCCAGCGACGATTTCACCTGCGGTCGGAGGTGGGCCAAGACCAGCCTCTCCAGCACCTTCATCACATGGGAGGTGAGGGCAACTGGTCGGTAGTCATTGAGGCCAGATGGAGATGACTTCTTTGGGACAGGGACCAGGCACGACGTCTTCCACAGCACCGGGACCTCCTCCAGCCTCAGGCTCAGGTTGTAGAGGTGCTGCAGGACACCAGACAGCTGGGTGGCGCAGATCTTTAGGACTCTGGGGCTGATGCCATCAGGTCCTTCAGCTCTGCGTTGGTGGAGTTTTTCCAGCTGTCTTCTCACCTGGTCAGTCGTCACAGAGAGAGGGGGGAGGGTGGAAGAGCCCATTGTTGTTGTTGAGGGCTCAGTGGGAGAGCCATTGGATGTTGAGGGCTCAGTGGGAGAGCCATTGGATGTTGAGGGCTCAGTGATTGTGCAGCTCAACAGGGGGGGCAGAGGTGGAGGAGTTTGGGAGGTGTGTTGTGTGGAGGAGACGGATGGGGGCTGTGAACTAAACCTGTTGAAGAAACAGTTCAGCTCGTTGGCCCTCTCCAGGGAGCCCCCTGGATGTCTCCCTCCCACCTTGAAGCCAGTAATCTGCTTCATTCCGGTCCACACCTCCCTCGTGTTGTTCTTCTGGAGTTTGGCCTCCAGCTTCCTCCTGTATGAGTCCTTGCCCTCCCTGAGCTTCACCTTCAGGTTGCGCTGGACTCTCCTGAGCTCATCCCTGTCCCCAGACCTGAAAGCAGCTTTCTTCTTGTTAAGAAGAGCCTTCAGGTCCCTGGTGATCCAGGGCTTGTTGTTGGGGAAGCAGCGCACAGTCCGGGATGGAATGATGGTGTGTTCACAGAACTTGATGTATTCTGTGATGCAGTCAGTCATGCTGTTGATGTCCTCCCCATGTGGTCCACACAGCACATCCCAGTCCGTCGACTCAAAGCAGTCCTGCAGGGCGTCATTAGCCTCCTGAGACCACCGCCTAACAGTCCTGGAGGTCGCAGGCAGCCTCTGCACCAGAGGAACATACCTGGGTGTCAGCAGGACCAGGTCATGATCAGACCTGCCGAGGGGGGGAAGGGCAGTGGCCCTGTATGCATCCTTAGTATTTGCATACAGGAGGTCCAGAGTTTTATTGTTCCTTGTGGGGCAGTCTACATACTGTAGAAAAGTAGGCAGAGCTTTGTCCAGTGTGGTGTGATTAAAGTCACCAGTTATTGTCATAAAAGCACCAGGCTGTTGACTCAGCAGTCCAGACACAGTTGAGTGGATGGTGTCCATTGCTTCCTCAGCGTCAGCTGATGGTGGCACGTAAACGGCGACAACAATGGCCGACGTGAACTCCCTCGGCAAATAATACGGGCGCATCCCCACGGCTAACAGTTCAATGTTCGGGCTGCAGAAACGCACACACATGGTCGGGATTGCACCACCTCTCGTTCACATACACTGCAATCCCTCCCCCTCTCTTTTTACCGCTCAGTGTAGCGTCTCTGTCCGCCCGTACAGTCCTGAAGCTGGGCAGCGACGCGCTGTGGTCCGGAAAATCCGCATGCAGCCATGTCTCTGTGAAGCACAAGATGCTGCACTCACGGAAGATCCTCTCAGTCATTACCAGCGCGCCGAGCTCGTCCGTCTTATTCGCCAACGACCTCACGTTCCCCGTTATAATTGCCGGTACCGAAGGTTTGTATTTCCTCGTTTTAGCCCTCCTCTTAGCAGCCCCGAGCCCTTCTCCGTAGCTCCAAAGGGATCACAGGCCCGGCTCCAGGCTGTGGTTTGCACAGCGCGATCAGCTGAGCGCGTGAAAAAACAATGGTCCCAGTCATTGTTATGTTTGTGGCTCTCAGTTACAAACGGAAAAGTAATCAAAAAAGCCACGAGAAAGTTGCGAAAAAGTTACGGTCCGTTGTCTACGCGTAATTTAAACCAAACATGGAATAAAAGAAAAAGAAGAAGAGAGGAAAAGTGGAAAAAATAAAGTAAAAGAGAAAACATACAGGCAGCTACAGCGACAGGCAGCCGCTGGCACGGCGCCATGCAGAATGATTTGGGAGTGCAGTCCAGTAGCAAGTTCTTCCAAATCACCAACAATTGTTGAAACCAAACTATTTGCCATACCACTTCCTTGGAGTTTAGCAATAATTGATGCGCAAATATTCTTTGTATTTTCTCTGTAAAGACTTGATGCGTTGTCCTCAGAATGCCCAGCCTCTGAACTCTGCGTGGCACTTGTTACAACAGCTTCTGTAGCATCTTGTTGACTGGGAAAATCTGCTTGAAATGACTCTGAGTTAGCTGCATCACTACTTTGACTAATATCCATCTCATGAACTCTAATTAAATGTTTTTTTTAAACCAGAAAATGTTGAAAACTGACGCCTACAACGATCTTGTGCACATACCAACTTAAACCTGGTGCTTGGATAGAAACTGTGATCAATTCTTAAATGTGTTATCAAGTCCTGGCAGGTTGCATGGACAGCTTGACAAATGAAACACTTTAACATTGTTTAAGACTTTTTGGTCTAAGAACCTAGTTTAAGACTTTTGCTCTTAACTCACGGACCCCATCATAGAAGTGCTCCCGTGAAGTTATTTTAAATATATATAGTTAGAAAGGTCATTCATTGATCTTATAAAAAAGGCAATTATTGGATTGTGATTGAATTACTTAACAATATCCATCAAACCAATATATAGAATATTTTCTGTGTGTTTGTTTGTATGTCCATTCTTTTGATGTTTTGAAGAAAACCCCAAAACTCAAGTCTGTAAATCCAGTCTGTATTCTGGAAGTAATACTTTTTTTAAACTTACATAGCCCTTTGGAGAAAAGGGATCCTTTAGCGAAGGAAAGAGTGTGATGATTCCCAGGGCAAACTTCTCCTTCTGTTTACGGGAAGGAATCCTCCTTTAGAGTAAAGACGAAAATAAAACATTAAATTAGAATGCCTCTCTAATGACTATAGGGCCCCACCTTTGTTAATTCTATGCCATGCATTCTGAAAATAAATGACATTCATTCTTAATATACACCCTTTCAGTCTGAAATGGTTTAGAATTTTAAAATTTGTTGAAGAAACACTTACCCCTGCATTTCAGTCATATGGCTAGCCAATATGTTGACAAGCTGTCTGCGGGTGCGGTGCTTTAACGAATTTTCTGACTTGTACTCTTCGAGGACATCCTGACCTCCAGGTTTTGTAAGCAAGGCATTTTCTACCATCTACTCACAAAAGAGAAATGTTTTTAATGTACAATTCAGTCTTCCGGGATCAAACTCATTTAAACAACAATAGACACAAATTGGTCTGTTCAGAATAAGGTTAAAAGAAATTCCTTGCACCAGAGGAAGGTTTAAAAAAGAAAAAAATCTGGTAATGAACCAACAATTTCATATATGTAGGGCATGTTAAAGCCAAAGTAAGCAATATAGTCTACACTACTAAAGGGAAGGCCCGATTTCATGAATGTCAATGATAACCTAATTTAATAAATATGTATGGAAAGAAGAGTTACATAATAGAAAGCTACGCAACAGCGAAACCCTGGGTGGATTTTTACTTTATTAAAGTTCTTAACTTTGTCAATTTGGCATTCACCAATCTAAATGTCCTTATATTAGTGAGAAGTGTAATTCAGTTTAACAAATTTCTTGATGAAATCTTTTGAGTAAAAACTAACTGACATCTACTGCTCTCAAGTACCTCTTTTGCAGCCTCTGAATCAGAAACCTCTGTGGTAGACCTGTTCATGATGTCAGAGGTGGATATATTTCTGCCTGTCAAAATCCCCATGTGTCTTTGACTGTAGAGGTCATTGTCACTTGAAGAATCTGACGTGGGTTCCGTGAAGGAAAATGGTGTTGAATGATCTAAAGAAGAAGAAAAAAGGTTTTGGCAAATGGATGGTGATCATTCTTTTGCTTAAATATTGTTTCTTAGTTCATCTACTTTGTTACTGTAGTCACACGGACATAAAAGCGCTTCACATCAGATAAACCCTGAGCATTGTTTACAACACATTTAGTAATGAAACCTACCTTCATCGGAAGTGCTGTCACGCACTGTCAGGCATAAATCTGGATTGGACTCTATTAGTTCAAGAAGGATGTCTTCCTCCACAGCTGTGTCAGCTTCATCAAAAATGTGAAGTTCAGCTGAATCATGCATCATGAAGCCCAAACTTGTTTTTGACTACAGGATGATAAGCATGACAAGAGATAAAGAAAACAGACAGGTTTTAACTGCACATAACGGCTGACTGATCCACGAAATTATCTATAAAAACGTATCTGAAATTGCACTTTGATTTGTTAACAGCAGCAGTATGATGTTGCAATTTAGCCATTACCAACATGACAGTGTAAAAGACAAAATAGAAAATGTTATAAGCAAGTTATAAACTAAACACATCATCGTCAGCTACTAATGTTTATAACTGCCATGACAGACAAACTGTTTTCCAGTTGTGGAAAACCTTACATTTTTAGCCAAGCAACCAAGAAAATCCAGATATGGGAATTTGAAAACGGTCTCACAAAGTAACAGTGAGAGGTAGCATCCAAATATTAATTATCAATGATTCCTGTATTTATGTCAAAATAAACCAAAAAGGCAGCAAGAAGTTTACTGCTCTATACTGACATCATAAGAGGGATAGCACCAAGTAAAATGATTTTTTTTTTAAACATTATGAATTTCCAACAACAATACACAGCACAGAAAATATCTTGGAAAAAAACTGCCACTTAAACATTGTGCGTACACAAGATGTTACTGACCTGCACTGATGAATTCGAAGTATGTGAATTCTCGCTGTAATCTGATGTACTTCTTTGTAGAGTGGTATTTCACCTTCAGCAACATGATGACATCTTGCAGAAACTGCCAATGGTGGAAAAAACTAGTTCAATCAGGAGAGACTAGTTACGGAATAAGCATAATTTATTACACCATATAACACAATTGCCTACAAATGAATTGTGCAAAGTTTTTTTGGCGACTAGACTCCATCCTGTACTAGGATAAGCAATGGGGTAGAGATCCTGACATCTGCGGCAGCAGAATCCCCCCTGGAGTCTAGACACTGGTGGTGGAGAAGAAGAAGCCGAGAGATGACGAAGCCCCTCTGAGGAATCACGCCGGACCAACTGCTGACTGGTGGTGCCCGGGGTGGAGGAGGGTCGCCTCGGTTAGAGCTGCAAAGACAACTGACAGCCCTGCGGAGAAACCATTTAAAGTAGACACAACGCTGTGATAGGTTTAGGTAAATGCTCTGACAGGTTGGTTCATTCACACCCCCCTAATCAGCTGATGGAGCCACCGCTGTGAGACTACCGCCTGGCTCCTGAATGAACCAGCCCGTAACTCTTGTCTTCCTTACTGAACTTGCGCATGAGCTTCATTTGTTAAACTTTCACGAGGCAAGGAGTTATTAAACATATCTGAAATGAAACAAGTGGCCAACGTTACAGGCTATAGGTCTACTGTAAGTGTAGCAGTTTAGCACACGCTCGCGCACATACACACTGGAAGCTTTGTGTAGATGCCCCGTGCTGCCATGAAGAAACTAGACGCCGGTGTAATGCAAGAGAGTTACAGTAAACCGTGTGGCAGCGCAAACCGTGTGGCAGCGCTCGTTACAACGATGCCGGAAAGCAGTAGTAACCCTCGAGACGGCAGTGCTGCGAGACTATGAAGACACTGCGTGCCGTGCCCGCGAAACTGACGGCGCTCGAGACCGCAATGCCGGGAAGCTACCGGCAGTGCCGGGAAGCTAACGGCAGAGCCGGGAAGCAAGTAACATTAGTGCTCGAGACAGCAGTCCCGCTCAAGACGGCAGTGACACAAACCCATTAACCGTCGAGACTGCTGTGGCGCGAACGTTTCTGTCCTGTCATGTTGTAAGGTTGCATTTCTGATTGCAAAATATTGTAGCATACATTTTCTCAATACACAAAAAGGCTAATTATTGTTTTGGCCTGTTGTGAAATATGCTGGACCGGTGACTTATTTCTCCTCTCTTCAACCACGTAGCGGTCATGTTTAAGAACGTTTCAATGCAAGATAACGTTAGCTAACATTTAAACATTAGCATTAACCTAACGTCACTAGACCCTTTCACGGACGCCGTTAGCTCCCGTTATCCATTTCCGGACGTAGCCGACGTGACGCAGTTTCCGGTCTTTTTGCCGGCATTTTCGTCAGCGGTCGCCAGAAAAGTTTAAGTAGTATTACTTTATACATATCAAAGAATCTACGTGTTAAATTTCATGAATATATATGGACGTTTACATGTCTAAATACTATAGGAAAGGGACTTTAATGAGAGAAAGCAGTAAGAACGCTCGGGCGACGCTCGGGCGACAATCTTTACTCTGAAAAGTATCTCCGAAATTACGGAGCTTTTATTGCATAGTTTGGAGTTGTTGAAACGTGATATCTTATTGTGAAGGACATAACTACGATCCTGGATGTGTTGACTGCATTTTGGTGGCCCTGAAACAAGTTAATATCCCCCAAAAAACAGCAGCGCCGAGTGTTAACTACGAGGATAGAAGTGCGTCCGCAATTGGCTGATAATAGCTCACGGCTAATTTACCGGCGTTAGCGTCCTTTTACTGGCTCTAGTAAAGTCAAAACTAACTCTAAAAATTAAAACAATATTTTGCTCGAAAGGTAAGAAGTTAAAGCTTAACTTGACACCATTCAATCAGCTGAAAACGTGATAGGGTCATTTTTATCAATATTTTAAGTGGGATTTTATCGGAATTTTCGCTAGAACGCGTCCGTGAAAGGGTCTAGTGACGTTATATGAGCTAACCATATTAGTTACAACTTTATTTAATGGTTGACAATAATTAACTTCCACGTAGCAAAACTATTTAACTTTGGGCATCTAAAAATGCCCCTTAATTAAATAATGTTAACTGCTCGCTAGCTAGCTAGCTAGCTAGCTACATACTAGCTAGCTAGCTAGCTAGTATGTTAACCTAAATTTGTATTAGCCACCAAACTCAATGACAAATAAATCACATTACACCACACTTGACGTCAACACATCATGTTATATAAAGATAAACAGCCTGCATAAGTAAATATATTTCGTTCTTACCTCCTGAAATAAAAGAATACTCCGGACACTTTCTCCACCTTCACCGTCAGTTGAAAAAGAAAGACCGCGAAAAAACCGGATGTGTAGATAACTCAGTCAGGAGTGCATTGCGTTAACTCACCGAAACAACCCCGCCCCCAGAGCTATTTCAGCACTGCAAGTGCTTAATGAACACCCAAAACAACACTAATCAACTCAAAATATTTTACACCGGAAAATTAACACTAAGTAACTCTACTGATTTTGCTGTGTAGGAGTTTGAATATGTGTATGAGCGGATCAGTACCATAATAATTTTCTACAATAATTATATGTATGGTGTACTAATAACACTGTCATATAATTATGAGTGCTTTAACACATCCATAAGTTTCTTAAATTTCGCTAAATAAACGTTACGAACAGCACGCCAAGCAGCTGTTCTCTACATCGCAGACACTGTACAAACATGTACCAGTCGCAAAAAAGCTCAAGGCTGTGATCCAGTCTGCATACAGTATGTGAGACGGGCGATGCTCTGCTGCGCATGTGGTGTTTAATGTACGACTCGAGGAGGTCTCGGCAGAATCTATAGCGCGCGTACAGGAAGTCATGAGGATGTGAGAACGGATCTTGGCGATCTCAAAGAACGCTCTCCCTATAAAACTAATATAACTAATATTGCTCCTTCATCAATGAGGAAGTGAGCTGCCTTTTTTGTCCGGTGGGAGTGGCCAACTTATCCAGTGAATTTCACTAAACCTGCTGTGGAGCAGGTTAAGGGATTTCGATGTGTTGCTATGGTGATTTATCTAAACTTGCTTCGAAGAACCGAAAAGCCTGACCTACGTCATTTTATCCTGAAAATTATCCGGCTAACTCAGTAAACCAGGTACGAAAAATACCCCCCAGGTTTAGACCTGGACAGACAGATAATACTTTTGTACGCTGGAGAGAAAGAGGAATAACGGCTGTATGTAAACTTATAGAGGGAAAAACTTTTAAAACTTTTGAAAAACTCAAAAGAGAATTTAATTTAGAAAACAGGGACCTGTTCAGATATTTACAGCTAAGACACTTTTATGATACAGAAATAAAAAAAAGGAATATCAGTAGAAGGTAATGAAGTGATTGAAGTGTTGACAGGTGCTTACAAACAAACCCCCTCAAAGCTGGTCTCCAAACTGTACAGTAGTTTACAAAAACGAAACGGAAGAAACACACTATATGTAAAACTGAAATGGGAAGTAGAACTGAACATTAAACTGTCGAAGAGTGATTGGCATTCCATGTGTAGAACGCAACAAACTTCCACTAGTTCTAGAAGATGGAGGGAATTTGGTTGGAAGAACTTAATCCGCGTTTTCATTACACCCCACACAAAATATAAACAATTAGGTAAAGAGCAGCCTTGCTGGAGAGAGTGTGGGCAGATGAATGCCAACCACTCATGCATTTTGTACATTTATAACAATTCAAACATTCTGGGACAGAGTTATTCAGACTCTGGAGGAGATCTTATGCTACAAGATCCCCAGGGACCCACTGACTGTTTATCTGGGACTGATACCTGTCGATATAATTCAGAAGAAGGACATCCACCTCTTTAAAATTCTGACACACTCATGTAAAAAGGCCATCACAAGGAGCTGGCTGAAAAGTGATCCTCCAAGCCCAGGACAGTGGCTGGACATTGTAAAGGAGATATACTACATGGAAAAACAGACTTATTTTTTTAAGGATCAAAGCGGGGACCCATGAACAACGCTGGGTAAAATGGACAACATTCAGGGAAAAGATGAGTAATGTTCTCAGCTGACCTGTAAAGAATGGACCAAAAATTATAATGAACAATCTGTGACGCCCTCTTCATTTAATTTAATTAATTTAATTTAATTATTTATTTTGTCCACTGTTTTGTCATTTACAATGTTTTGTCGCGATTTTTGTTAACTGAAAAAATAATTAAATAAAAAGTTTAAAAAAAATAAAATGATAATAATACCACTTGCATCAAGAGTACAATTACTTATCATGCAGAATGGCCCTTTTTCAGAATAACATATTATTGTATTATGATTATAGATCAGGTGGAGCTCATCAATCACTTTTCCGGATGGCTTGAGATTTTACCCGTGGTTCAATCAAGTTTTATCTTAGCCTGTAATAAAACATAATAATTATCATTACATAAACATAAAATACAAGTACCTCAGAACTGTACCTGAGTAAGTGTACTTTCCACTGCCGGCCTCCTCGGTGTGAAACCTTCAGGTGTTTGTGTGTCTCGGGTCATGTTGGTGTCAGATCAGCCAGGTGCTGAGGATTAGTGTCGCCAAACGCTCTGTACCTTGAAGAGCAGCCGGCGCTTATCGCCAAAACAGGAGACGAACAAAAACACGCGATTAAAGCCTGAAGGTTAATATTTAATATGACGGTATTTCTGACAGAGGGATGGAGGTCACGAACCGATGGAGACGGTGAAAACATGATTTCTACCCGCGATGGATAATCACCAAGGCCCCATTTCTCGTATGTGGTTCAACAAAGTCGATCAAATGTCCTATTATCCAGCTTAAATTACCACGATGATTGACATCAGACTAACTCGGTTTCTCAGACTTCATAACACAGAGCACGAAGACTTGTCAGCTAATTTAAAGCGAAGCTGAACACGGGACGTGCGCTGCTCAGGCGCAACTCCGCGCTGCAGCAGTTGTATTCCCTGAGTCAGAAATTGACCAGTTTTTGAAAGAGAAGGACCGACCTCTTCATTCAATTCAATTCAGTTTATTTTGTATAGCCCAAAATCACAAATACAAATTTGCCTCGGAGGGTTTTACAATCGAACACCGATTCCATGATCTTCTAACAGTACAATGGCAAATAAACTTCAAAGGACAAGCCACTTTTTTCTCTGCTAACAAGCAGATGATCATGAACGCATATGAGGAAGTCAAGACCTTAATCAAGGCAAAGTCTAATGCTGCGTTCACACTAAAAACGTTTTTGCAACGCTTTTGGTGTGAACGCAGCTTAACACCGCCACCGCTAGACATAAGCATCGCAAAATATTAGAGTTTAATGCGTCAGTATTGGGAAAATGTATCGGCTAATTTTAAGTGCCTCATCACACAAATCAATCAGATTATATTTATTTAAATGTGCCTGCTGGCAGTAGTATACAAATTAATATATACTTATGAGGATATATGTACTGTATGCGCGTATGTATCATGTACTACATATGTGTATATACATGTATGTGTAGATTATCATATAACTAGGAGTTTGAATATGTGTATGTATCAGTATGCATGTATTATACTGTAGCGTGAACGGTGGTCTTGCCAAGGGAAGAGGGGAAGGGAGGGTTTGGTTAGTAAAGGCAAGACCTCGCACCTAACTCGGTGGCACTCCGTCGGTTAATTATCCTAGTGATCCCGGAGGAAATAACAATCCTCATCCGATATTGGTATAACACCTTCGGTCTTTTATCTCGCCCCGTGCTAAATCGTTAGGTTTTTGTGTTTATTTTCGAAATAAGTTATAGGTTTTGTCGAGGGTGTTTTAGAGCTTGCGCTCGAGGTCCCCTGCGGTGGGCTGTAACTCCTCTCAACCCTTATCAAGATGAGTACGTATATCGTCTATACCTTATCATCTACCTTTTTGACACCATCTCATCATTATGACAAACACTGCAAAAGTCTTCACCCAAAGATACTTACCGTAAGTTTCTTTGGTAGATTCAGTCGTCACTTCTGTATCTCACGGTGGATGGACAGGGAAAGAGGGTTTAAATTGTTTTAAAGAACCAGAATCTTTGTTTTGGTTTCAGTACCTTACGAAATAAGGCTGAGTTTTATTTCAAGATTATCTTACATACAAAAAAAATTCAATTCAATCAAACAGTTTAAAATTTACAAATAACTAAGAGAAAGGGTTAAGTTTTTAGAGCTGGTGAATAAACACCTCTTCTCTCTTCTATCCTCCTGCACAGAATTGCGAGGCACCCCCTCTCCTGATAGTAGAAGTTTCTTCCAGACTCTAAAGCTGGAGACCTGTCCCAACCCTTAAGAGCTGGGACAGGTCCAATCTGATTTTTCTCCTTAACTAGTAAAAGTTTACAAGTAACTAAGAGAAAGGGTTAAGTTTTTAGAGCTGGTGAATAAACACCTCTTCTCTCTTCTCCTGCACAGAATTGCGAGGCACCCCGAAAAACATACATTCTCCACCCTCTTTTATACACAAGAGTACATCAGTCATGCTGTCACCAGAGTTGGACAGAGGGGGTTTTACTACCCTATCTGGTTAGATTGCCAACGCATGCTTCTAACAAAGGAAAGAACATTTAACACATCTCATTCAAAAAGAGTATATAACATAGCAACTTATAGCGTCCTATGGATTTTATACTGTCTAATCACAAACTATAATGAAAATAAAAACCAAACATTATATATATGCTCAAATGGTTACATATAAAAATAAAATGATTATACGGTTATAATAGTTAAACTTTTTTACTTTCATATTTTTCCTCGATCACTCAACAATACATAATCAGAAATTCAATAAATTGAAGCAGTGAAAATAAATTGTGTGTGATTCTCTGTATTCTTCTTATCATGAGTTCACCTTAATCATTTTCTACAATAATGATATGTATGGTGTACTAATAACACTGTCATATAATTATGAGTGCTTTCAACACATCCATACGTTTATTAAGCGCTAAATAAACGTTATGAACAGCACGGCATGCAGCAGGTGATAGTCTCTGCATACAGTCTGCATACAGTCTGTGAGACGGTCAATCGGCTGCACCTGTGGTGTTCAAGTTACGGCTCGAGAAGGTCCCGTAAATAAATGATTCCTTGTCGGCAGAATCGATACAGGAAGTCATGATGATGTGATAACGGATCTTGCCGATCTGGAAGAACTCTCTCGCTATAAAACTAATATAACTAATATCGCTCCTTCATCAATGAGGAAGGGAGCTGTCTTTTTTGTCCGGTGGGAGTGGCCAATTTATCCAGTGAATTGAAGTAAACCTGCCCTGGAGCAGGTTAAGGGATTTCGATGTGTTGCTATGGTGATTTATCCAAACTTGCTTTGTGGAACCGAAAAGCCAGACCTACGTCATCTTATCCTGAAAATCATCTGGCTAACTCAGTAAACCTGGGCCCTATTCTTCGTACCTGGCTCAACAAAGTCGAGCAAATGTCCTATTATTCAGCTTAAATTAGCGAGATGATTGACATCAGGCTAACTTGGTTTCTCCATGGCTGATCCGTGCTGAAACGGTCTCGTTAATTCTAACCAGACGCCAGTCATCTGGATAAATGTGCGTGCCCGTTCCTCTTCAGAAGGGATAATAATCGAGCACTGACACCACGATGTTCTAACAGTACAATGGCAAATAAACTCAGAGGAACCCTTTTTTTTTCTCTCCGCTGAGAAGCAGAAGATGATCATGAACGCATATGAGGAAGTCTAATGCTGCATTCACAGCAAACGTTTTTGCAACGTTGTTGGTGTGAACGCAGCTTAACACTTCCCCCGCTGCGAGACATAAGCATTGCAAATATATCAGACAAGTTCAATGCGTCAGTGTTGGGAAAATGTATCGGCTAATTTTAAATGCTTCATCACCCAAATCAATCAGATTATATTTATTTAAATGTAGCAGTAGTATATGAATGAATATATACTTATGAGGATATATGTACTGTATGCGCATATGTATCATGTACTATATATGTGTATATACATGTATGTGTAGATTACCATATAACTAGGAGTTTGAATATGTGTATGGGCGGATCAGTATGTATTATTCATAATCAGAAATTCAATCAATTGAAGCAGTGTATTCTTATCATGAGTCCACCTTAATCATTTTCTACAATAATGATATGTATGGTGTACTAAGAACACTGTCATATATTTATGAGTGCTTTCAACACATCCATAAGTTAAGTGCTAAATACATGTTACGGACAGCACGGCATGCAGCGGCTTTCCCGATGTTATCTGCATCGCTGACACATGGCTGTGTTGCTATGGTGATTTTTAAACTTGCTTCGAGGAACCGAAAAGCCTGACCTACGTCATCTCATCCTGAAAATTAGCCCGCTAACTCAGTAAGCCAGCTATGAAAAATAGGGCCCAGGTACGAGGAATAGGACCCAGAACTGGAAAGGCAAACTTGTGTTTATTTTGAAAAAGTCTCATCTAGTTCCCCTCGTTGTCTTCACTGACAGTCGAGTGTCAAGTCAAGGACTTTTTGAGCCAGAGTTGTAGACTTGATGCTTAATTTGAGGATTCTTCGAGTCACGAAAACGTGAACTTCAACTTGTGTCAATTTTTACTTAACTTATTGTGAAGTAACTTGGACTTGTCTTGAATGACTTGAAGCTTAACTTGTCTTGAATGACTTGAAGTTTAACTTGGACTTGTCCTGAATGACTTGAAGCTTAACTTGAACTTAATAACCTCTTGCACCCCCGAGCCCCCATACGTGGGGGCTGAGGCGTTCTGGGGTTGCCTCTATCCATTCTTCAAGTATGAACCCCCAATGAGTTCTAATAGTTGTTATTTTATATCATTGTTTTTCAGAATTTCGTTGTGAACCATATTTTGATCATAACTACAAACATCCAGATTCCCCAAAATGGCTTGTTGAGCCGCCCCCGAGTTTTTCCAACTCCATGGTTCAAGACCTAAACAACAACCTGCAGAGTTGTAAACTACCCCCTCTTTGTAAAGATAATGACCTAAAGAATCGGAATCTGCAAAAAAAAGCATTGGGGACTTAACATGGAGTTTTAGTCAAAAAACTGTTGTTCGGTTCAAAAATGTAAAAGTTGTAATCTTTTTGCCTTCTCGCCATATGTTTGGTGCATGCTGGGATTTAAATTTGCATAAAGCTCTAATGAAGACGTGTGGCACAGTCTAAGAAACCTCCCACCTTCACAGAAGCCTCCATAGTCTAAAACACAACGAGGAAGTAGGGGGAAAAAACTGTCCGGGTGCACATTGATTTTTCAGGAACTAATATCCAGAGATGAATGAATATTTTTAAATTTTTAGACTCCTACAACCTCGTAGGGTTACAAAGAGGTGTTTATTGAAATCCGACTTTGTAAAGTGTACTTATGAACGCTTTTGTAAAACGTTACGGCCGCCGCCGAAAATGACGGATGGAACTCTTCCCACAAGGCTTTACTGTATTTCAGCAATTTACATTAAGTTAATCAACGTTGTGGTTCCGGAGATACTTTAAGAATTGTCACTTTTTTTTCTTGTCCGATAATGGGCGCCTCGGGGGTCGGGGGTGTAGCAGACCCCAGCCGGACGATGGTAAAAGCGTACTGATGATTTCAGAGTCAGCTTGATTGATGAACATAAGTTTATTCCTTTCTCCTTTATTCTCAATCCATGTCCCAAAATCAACGTAAGAGCTATAGAACACATAAAACACAAATGAGCTCTTATGAGTGTGAAAAAGTTTGCTAACATTAGCATCTTATTACATACATTCAATTGCACATTGACAGGTTAACTAAAACAAAGTCACAAAACATATAATAAAAACCCAAGAAAACACGTACCTTGTTCCCGTTCCAGCTAGGTGCTTGGCCGTTCCTACATTGTCTTTTCTACGTCAGACACCGTTACCTTCATTATACACCGTCATTTTGACCTGCTTCTAAAACGGAGTCAAGTTACTAAATTGACATATACTTCCGGTCTCCCCGGAAGTGCTTCAAAATAAAAGGACCCGAAACATACAAAGACACTTACAAAATAAAAGCTTGCAAAAAATAATCACCCTATCAAAAGAACCTCTTCAGGGTCAGTTACACTCCCACCAATCATGAGTAAATAATGTAATTGTATAGAATTTACATTAAGCACGAATGATTTCTAACTGAAAATGATCTTCCATAAGTAAGAAGGTGGAGAACCTTTATAAACCAAGTGAACTCACAAGCTATTTGGATAAAGTATTGGGGAGTGAGCAAGTTTAATCAGGCTCCAGCAGCTGGACCGGCACCACAAACCCAAGAGGATCATACAGGGAGGCCGCTGTCGACAGAATGCGTGTTGCAGGCGGATCCTTGAGGCTGACATTAAGTTGGAAGTGGTCGGATTTCACATCCCATTGAATCCTTTCTTGTGGCAGCTCATCGAACGCAAGATCCATATTCTTTACATTGGTTGCTCATTCCAAGGGTGGTATGCGCTCCAGGACATGTCTGTTGTTGACACAAACTTGTGTAGTCGCAGACCATCCATTGCATCTTTAGTGCTTTCAACTCTTGCGAGCCCATCGTCAACATGGAAATCCTTCCAGACAAACCGTGAGCCTTGAGGGTAAAAGTCTGCATTTTCCTTAGCTAGATGCTTCAATCCGTAGTTTGTGCATGCAGGGGAGGAGGCCTCATCAAAGAGATGCACCTTCACCAGGCGAAGTCTATCCAGCTTTCTTGCATGATAAACGCTGTGATGGGAATTGTACCATCTCTCACTTTCACTCCCACCGTCCACGATCTGCTCTGCGTCTTCCCTTTTGATTACGTCTTCCATGAACTTGACATAATGCTCCTCAACCCTTTCGTTCCGTAGCAATTTCCTTTTCAAGTGGTTGAGCCATAGTATGGAGAATCTTTGTTGTCTTGTGATACTGTCTTGCCGTCTTCACTGCCATCCTTGAAGTCAGATTCTGGAATGTGAATAGAATCTGCAGGCATTACCAGAGGTAGCTCTTTAATGGTAATTCTGTGACACAGGCGAGTTGGGCTCAGCGAGTCATTGCTTTGTGAGGAGCGTCCCACAATAGACCATCCGAAATCCGTCCGTACAGCATAGGGTTCCTCATCTCCTCCTAGGATGACTTGTCTTGGTGCCATTGCTCTGGAACAATTGTAGCCTATCAGAAGCCCTAATTCACAGTCTTTTAGCGGTTGCATTTCATCAGCTATTTCTCTAAGGTGACTCCATTGTTTAGTCTTCTCACAAGTGGAAATGTGAGCATGGTTTGCTGGTATGCAGTCCTTTGTGTAGGTAACTGGAAGATCAACAAGAATGGATGAACTGTATCCTCTGACACGTAGGCCGGCAACTCCCTCACTTGGGAGAACCGTGTTCTTGTCATAGTGGTCAATTTCAACTTCACTGGATACTTGTCAGCAACTAGACCGTCACTCACTTCTTGGTCAATGAATGTAGTATCGCTTTGAGTGTCGAGTAGAGCGTAGACAAGCTTCTCAACAGTTGGGTTGTATTTAGATGACACCAGTGGTGTATAAAGTACCCAAAAGTCACCTATTAAAATACTACTTGAGTAAAAGTCTTAAAGTATCTAATATTTTCTGTACTTCAGTATCAAACGTATTTTTCTGATATAAAATGTAGTTAAGTATTGAAAGTAAAAGTACAAGTACATGCTTTTAATAAAAAAGCAAAGGGTCAGAATTTTGAGAATGTGGTTATAAGTATGCTCATTCCGCACAGAAAGAACGAATGAAAAAAAAAATCAAGGCCGGAAAGATGTTTTATTGTGAAAAATGACTGGATACATCCGTCTGTGGTAACCTCAGACGGAACCTCTTGACACATGTCAAGATGTTACGTTACCCTAAAAATGTTCAACTCTGCCAGTGTTCTGGATTAAAACCAAGGCAAAGTATCCTGAGATCGGCAAAAAAGCATGAAAACCTGCCTCCATTTCAACATCCTGTCTTTGTGAAGCGGGTTATAAGTTAAGCAGTAGACTGGACATAACGGTTTAGTTAGGAGTAGACTGGACATAACAAACACAGGTTGGGTGTCGTTGTCTTCCGCATCCCCGAGGTCGGACCCGATCCGTAAAAATATTGTCTTCACGTAACCGGACTAGAGGATGTAGAGGGAAAATGCAGAATATTGTGATTCTCCAAACCTGCTTGGTGGAGTCTGTGTTCCACCACAGTCCCGATGTGTTTTTTTTTTTCTAAAGACAGATTCGATTTTGTAGTGAGTAACGAAGGTTTCAGGGGAAATGTATCGGAGTAAAAGTACCAGATTTCTTTGCAAAATGTAGTGAAGTAAAAGTAAACAGAAATATAAATAGTAAAGTAGAGTACAGATATCCCAAAAAACTACTTAAGTACAGTAACGAAGTATTTCTACTTCGTTACTATACACCACTGGATGACACCCACACAGGCACTACCATTGATGTGTAGGATGAATCTTGGCCTGCTACACTGAGTGACGTTGCGCATTGATATGTCACTGTCTCTGATGAAGTTCTTTCCTTCCCGTAGTTGTAGTTATGGAGGACTGTAGGATGTTTTCCTTTGCAATTGTCACAGAAGTGACGGTGACGACAGTCTTTCGCACTGTGGCCATATGTCAGGCATCCGTAGCAAAGTTTCTTCTCCTTTACGTAGTTCCGTCGCTCTACCAATAACATCTCCGTAAACTTTGGACATGCATGAAGTTGATGTCTATTATCTTGACAGAGAATACAGGATGTCTTGACCGTTCTTTGATCCAACCTTTGGTTTGCATTGTCTGTAACTGTGTGAGTGGTGAGAACACTGGACGTGTCTCTGAGATTTCTCCTTTCAGTGTGAGAGTCTGATGAATGACAAGCATGGAAAGATGTAATAGGATTGCAGGCAATCTCGGCTTCAGTCGACGCGAAGATTGCAAAATCCTTGAAATTTGGAAATTCTTGTTTCTGGTTCAGACTATGTGTGACTTGTCGGTTCCATTGTGAAGCTGCCCAGTCTGGTAGTTTATGGGTGAGCTTCTGGTTTTCCTCACAGTCGTTTAATATGTCGAGACCCTTTACATGAGGCATGGCATCTTGACAGGCACTCAGAAAATCTGAGAAGCTTCTGAGTCCTTGAGCGTCCTTACTTTGAATCCTTGGCCAATTGGTGAGCTTCTCTCCGAATGCTCTCTGAATAGTGAATGGCTGACCAAAGCGACGATTTAGCTTGTTCCAAGCATCCTGATAGGCTTCATCATCGTTTCGGAAGAAGGTGCCATCTAGCACCTGACGTGCTGGACCACTGAAGTATTTCTTCAGATAGTAGTTTATCAGCAGGAGAGATTGCCCTTCGGTCGATGAGAGAGGTAAATGCTGCTTTCCATTCAATGAACTGTATTGCATCACCGCTGAAGATGGATGGCTCTGGAAGAGGGCGCCTATTCAAGGCTATGCTGTCTTGAAATACCTTTTGTACATTTCTGCACAAGAGGGTGTTGCAGCATGTGACAGAGGGACTGTGATTACAGGCTCATTCTTTACATCCTTATTCCTTTTACTGTTATTAATACAGTCAGCGTCTTCACGTTCCGTCTCCTTATCGTACACCTTAAATCTAGCTTGAGCTGCCAGCACTTCCTTCTCTGCCTGCAATCGCTCCAACTCACGCCTTTGTGCCTCTAGAGCTTTCTGTTGCTGTTCCTCTAACTCTCGGATCACTTCCCTTTGTCTTTCTTCTGCTAGCATCATCTCATAATTAGTTTCCTTCACTGCAAGTTCAGCAGCGGCAGCCGCACGCTTAGCTGCCATGGATGGAGTCACGGAGTGGTGTTCAGATTGTCTGTGACTTATAAAGGAAGTGGCAGATCCGTAGACAGACTTTGCATAGTCACGGTGGAGCAGTTCATGAAGGCGTACTATAAGCAATACCGACAATTTCCGTGGTAACTGATTCACAAGTATCAACTCGTCTTCTCACATCAGTGGAAGGTGTGGCAAGATCTCGAATCTCGAAATACATGCACATTATGTCATCCTTACTTTTCTTCAGCTCTTCAATGAGAGGCCAAATCTCACTCTCTGACATGTACCTCTTCATCTGATCTCTTGCTTTGCGTACATTGATCTTCCATTTCTCATACATGAAGAGCAGCCTTTTTTCCTTTTTATTGGCTTCTTCACCTTGTAATGAACGCATTTTCTCTGTGGGGTTCCGTGCACGTTCAGAGCGTCTGGGACCTTCAGGTTGGTCGTCAATTTATTTAAGATTTAAGATTATCTTGGTCAGTCAGACTTTGCTCTCTTGTTTTAATTGAGTCCTTAAGACAGGGTCTCTCAGAAACATCTGTCAGTGAGTGGAGCTCATTCTGCAAATCTTTAACTGTGTGTTTGGAACTGGCCATCTGCTCCTCAGTCTCCGTGAAGCTACCTGTCTCTGACATTATAAGCTAGATTCCTTAAATTATTTAGTCAATAGAAAACCTTTTAGTAGATATTTTCAAACATTTGCAATAGAGAGCACTTATAATATCAGATCAACAGTAGAAAGTAACACAGTTGCGTTCATATACAGACACTCAAATTACTGTAAGTATTCAATTAAGTGCTACGTTAACACAATTCACAAAGTAACTGGAATATAGGCTCCAAAATAGTAAAATGTCCTTAATGTCCTTTGAATGCAAGCAACAGTCCCTTTCCTTTACCGTAGATGAGCAGGTCAATATGAAATGTTCACTGGCTCAATCCAAAGGCAGTTAATGTGGAGCTCACCTTATTTCCAGGTCTGTAGACTGTGTGTAATAGAAAAGAGGGGGGGGGGGCAGTTGATGTGACCGTACTTGACCATCGCACCGAATCCATGAGACCACTACCAGAATTGCTGAGGTGGATCACGTGCTCACAGGCTGGGACATGTGCTGCTAGATGGATCCTTGTGGACAGCATGTAGCATAACAGCAGTAGCAGCAGCAGCCGCAGTGGCGCAGATCCTCCGTCACAGGCCGTAATGGAGGCAGCAAGTCGTCAGGTCGGTGAGGGTCAAGCTCTTACTGTAGCAGACCCAAGCCGGACGATGGTAAAAGCGTACTGATGATTTCAGAGTCAGCTTGATTGATGAACATAAGTTTATTCCTTTCTACGCCGTCGACGCAGACCCCTACGCCGTAGCCTGACGTGCACCTCCAAAAAATCCTAACTACGCGTCGCGTTGACGCGGACCGCAAGCGCTGTGATTGGTCCGCTCAGAACGTAATTTCCGGCAGTTGCTTTTTCGTACAGACCACCTCCGCAAACGTCTTCTCTGTCGCCTGCGCTTCAACATTTGCAATATAAGCATTTGCTCTTCAATATTGATGAGCTCCAACTCCAAATGCAGCCGCTCCAACTTGGTCGCCATTGTTTACTGTGACCGGAAGAAAAAGCAAGGATTCGGCTATAACCCCTGAAACAAACACAGCCACACAGGCACACCCCCCTGGCGGCATGGCGGTTAATTGCAGAGCAACGCGGTCCCTCGACGCAGAACTTCGAATGCTCAACGACGGCGTCACGTCGACGGCGTCACGTCGACGGCGTACCTACGCCGTCGACTTGACGCAGAACCATAAATTAAGCTTTACAGGGGGTGTAAGAGGTTGGACTTGTCTTGAATTACTTGAAGCTTAACTAGGACTTGTCCTGAATCCCCTGAAGCTTTGCCTTGAATGATTTCTGTCCTGATGTTGTCTTGTCTTTAACACTCTGGGGTCTGGTCATTTTCTCGATTTTACATAATTTTTAAATTTCCCTTTTTAAAGTCACTTGCATATGATACATACTCATGTGTTGTATATCAGAAATTACAGAACAATCTCAGCTATCTATATAATGAGGCACCATTGTCCCAAGGCACAAGTGTAAAGAGAAAATATGACTAAAGCTGGAGATTTTTCATATTTGTTGTGAAAACATAACTTTACTCAGGTGGTATATCGGTTTTGGTGATGGAAATTGGTTTACCAAAGGTCTTAGGTTCACAAAAGCAGTGGAATATATATAAAATGGTAGACACATGTAAATAAATGTCTAAAATCAAATGTATTATTATATGGTGGGGATGATGAGCTGTGGCTGGCTTTGTGGCCTGCTAGGTGATCTGTTGGCATGGAGACGGACAGGGAGACTGCTGCAGCGATGCTGCATGTTGTCCTCTGGACCCTCACAGCTCTGAATCCACTCTGTAAAATACATTAATACAGTCAGTATGAGTTCACTGATAGAAAGTAATGATTACACACCGACATGTAAGGAAGGTCCAACACTGACTATGCTCAGACACTGCATGAGCTAGCTACGTGCAAACATTGCTAAAGCTAACAGGTCCAACTATGCTAGGGTGACCAGACGTCCTCTTTTTCCCGGACATGTCCTCTTTTCTCACAATTGGAGTTTGTGAAAAAGAGGACACTTCGTTCCGGGGGGGGGGGGGGAGTAGGAGAGAGAGGAGGAGGAGGACACTTCGTCCGGGGGGGGGGGGGGGGGGGGGGGTAGCAGTAGTGTGTAGCATGCCGTGAACTTACATTTACGTTGAGATCGGTCGACCAATGACAGTTCTCTCTACAGTCAGAGCTTGCGCAAGAAGGTGGAACGTGAGGGAGATACCATTTCCAAAACTTGTAAGGCGGTAATAACTATTTTCCCGGACGTACCATTTCCAAAACTTGTAAGGGCGTAATAACTATTTTCCCCGACGTAGCAAAATCCCGGACGTTTTTGGAATCCCTGCCGGACGCTTTTTTTAGGTCTCGAAAAGAGGACATGTCTGGGAAAAAGAGGACGTCTGGTCACCCTAACACTGAAGCTTTGCATGCGACACGTCCATGTTTAGCCTCATCTTCTTCTACAGGTGTTCTACAGCTCATATGACCTTGATATGAATACCAGCCCCTATTGTCCTTGATCTCTAAAGAATCAGCAACTCCTTGCCTTTAAAAAAAAAAAATATATATATATATATATATATATATATATATATATATATATATATATATTATTCATTTTCTGCATAAATTTGATCAAAAGTCAAGAATCTGATCGAAAAATTTGTCCTCGGTCGCTCCCCAAGTTTTTTTAATTGTATTTTTGGTGACTTCCCATCATGTCCCAGAGTAATACTGCACCTCTTTAGAAAGATTAAGACCTAAATCATCCAAATATGCAATAATAATCACAATAAACACAAGCAATGACATGTTTTCAAGCCTTTCCAGTCCAAAATTCATGTTTTTCGGTTCAGAAATAAAGAAATGAGCCATTTTTACCTAAATCTTCGTCGCACCATAATGAACGACAACTTGAAATGACCGTCTGCTTCCGCTTGTGTCATCTGACATGCTTTCAGATGCGTTTGAGGAGCGATGAAACTGTAGTACCTCGAAACACCGAGGAAGAAATCGAAGAAAAATAGCCGTTGAGTTCTCGCTGATTGCGACGTCAATACTTTACACACATCCCACTACTACTGGAAGATGCGCACAGTCTCTACGGTTACATACGTGGTACTCTTTTAGAAATCCGTCGTTGTTAGGGGTACTAAATTAGCTAAATAGTGAAACGTTATAATCGCTCAGTCATGTTGAGGAGCTTTACTTTATTACGTAATTATACAAATATAACAAATATAACTTTTTTGTTAAATGTAGTCCATCGTTTCTCTTCTCACAAGGGTTTAGAGTACTTTAGCCGTTTAAATTTATTAAATCGGACCTGTGGTTGATGATTTAGGAGCGTTTGAGTAAAAATAAAAAGCACTTCCTCATTATCGAAAAATCGGGTGGGGGGGGGGGGGGGGGCTCCGGTGGCTCGGGCAAATGGGGTTAGATGCTCAGACGCGGAAGTGGAAACCATATCCGCCAGATTTCAAACCATATCTCTGTGACGTATTATTGCGAATATAGGATCTTATTAAAAACTTAAACATCTGCCCCCGCTTCGAAGCGGGCCCCACCCCCAAAGGGTTAATAACTTCTTAAGTGACTTAAAACGTAACTTGGACTTTACCTGAATAACTTGTAACCTTACTTGGACTTATATCTTATCTTGAAAATCTTGAGACTTAACTTGAACTTATTCTGAATTAATTAAGTCTTAACTCTGACTCTGACTTGACCGCAGTACTTGACCTCAATTTGAGTCTTAAATCTCTAGTCAGCTGAAATAAGTCCAAGTCAAACCTGTAATTCAAAACAAGAACAAGTCAAAAGTCATCTCAGAGTCGACAAAGTTAACCCCAAGTCATTTAAGACAAGTCAAGTTTCATTAGACCTTAAGACTCCATTCGAGCAAAGTCCCGACTCAAGTCTCAAGTTATTCAAGACGTCTACAAGTTAAGTTCAGAGTCATTCAAGACACGAACAAGTCCTGAAACACAAAAATCCAACAAGATTATGAGTGAAGTCTTGAGCCCTTTAAGTCGAGCGGAGACGAGACTTGTTCTCTACGCTCTCTGCACTAGACTCCGTTGACAAAAACAGACATTTTACCCAGGTTCTTCAAAAGTTAAGAACTGGGTCGACTCTCAAAGCTGTTTCCTTAGTTTTAATACGCACACGTGGACACGAGAAGGACAAAGTAAAGGGAGCGCTTGTTTGGCTAAAGAGAAAACTAGCATGTGGTGTTTGAGGGCATGGAGTGAAGCTTTAAACAGTCGGACAGACTTTAACTTCATCAGCCGACAGTTTGGACACAGACGGACTGCTGTTGGCAAACACACACACACACACACATATATATATACACACAAGCAGTGAAAGACATACACAAAACAGAGACATAGACAGATTAACACACACACACACACACACACACACACACACACACACACTCAGCTGTTTCTGTTGAAAGTAGAAACTCCGTCTCTGAGTGTTTCTGCTTCGTGTGTTTTATAAACGAGTGAAATCAGCAGAGGAAGAAGTAATCAGATGTTTTATTCAAGTAAATGTACACATAGTATGTAATAAAAATAAATCTTTTAAAACTGTAAAATGTCTGTATTCATTATTTTGATTGCAAAACATTTATTGACAAATATGTATACAGAAACATTTTTTCTGACATATTTTTCTTTAACCTGAAATGTTGGCCTTTTTGCTCTGACTAATTTAATTTATAGATTTATTTTAAAGTTCAACGTCTGTATGTCAAAAGAATCCCACTTTTAATATTTGACAACAAATTTTGTTGAAATTAATTTAAAAAAATGTACGTTGTTGATCTTATCAGTTAATTCGACTGGACCTCTTCATATTTTAATAATTACACCTGTTAAACAGGAACACTGCCTTGATGAATCAGCTGGTACGTCTGTGATTCTTCTGGAGAACTTTCTCTTTATCTTCGCCTCCTCAGCGCCAAACAAAGCAGACAAAACACTCACTCACAAGGTGGAAAGACATTCACGGGGAGAAAGAAAGGCGTGAGGGGGGATTTTAGCATGGAGGTCAGAGGTCGGGGGCCCTTAAACCAACACTTTGGCCCTCTGAAGCTCACAGCAATTACCTCTCAGACACACACACACACACACACACACACACACACTCTGAGAATGGACTCAATTCACTGGCCGCACCAATTAACGGTGGTGGAAACGTCTAAAAGAGAGAAGCCATGGACACAATCACGGTCACTTATACTGAGGGGCCCCGGACCCTCGCTCGGTTTCTCACCCGAAAACACAGAGAGAGACTCTCTCTCTCTCCCTCTCTCTCTCTAATGAGGCCCGTCTTTAACGTCGTGGATCAGACCCACAATGCCACACATCCAAGCCATGTGACACGCTCGTCTCACCTCCGCCGAGCTAACCGTAAATAATTGGCTGCTTTGCATAGAGGAGGCGGAGATGGCTGTTTGTTCAACAGAGTGAGACGTCGGACGGTTCGAGAGCGTCGTTTATTTATTCAGCTTCATTTATATGCAAAATCTTTCCTAGCTGACTATATTCCAAATCGTCCGTTAGTCTCTCTCGATTTCACCTTCTTCTCTATTAAATTAATTCTTCTTTCAGAAAGTTCATCCTGAAGATGAGCAGTCAACGTCAACCAGGTGTGTGTCTTCTACCTGCAAACGTAACCAGACAGAGGGATTTTTTTTTTAGGTACCAAAAAAGCTACCAACAGGTAAAATATATAAAGTCATGAATGCATCAATAATTATATACTACTAATACAATAAAAAGTAAATTATTCTGCATAGTGAGTCCTTTTACTTAAATCTTGCATATTTCCGCCGCAGACTTTCCAAAGGGGATTATGGGAAACGGAGGCGGACAATTTTTGTTCAATTTGTATCAGTATGTATGTATTATTCATAATCAGAAATTCAATCAATTGAAGCAGTGAAAATAAATTGTGTGTGATTCTCTGTATTGTCATCATGAGTCCACCTAAATCATTTTCTACAATAATGATATGTATGGTGTACTAATAACACTGTCATATAATTATGAGTGCTTTCAACACATCCATAAATTTTTGAAGCGCTAAATAAACGTTACGAACAGCATGGCCTACAGCAGCTTTCCCGATGTTCTCTGCGTGTGCGAATGTGCAAACATGTACCACCCTACCTGACTTCTACCAGAGCTTGGAAAAGGCCAAGTTTCCTCTGATGCGAATTGTGTAATATTAAATATAATACATCAAATATAAAAAAAAAGAATATATATATATATATATATATATATATATATATATATATATTATATACATATTCTTTTTTTAAATATTATATATAAGCATAATTGACCTAATTTCCTAAATTTTTCGATATACTTCACCTGAGTGGCACTGACTTTCGTATATTTTTCTGTTTGTGGCCCTCGGTGAAAAAAGTTTGGACACCCCTGATTTACAGAGACATACATCGATGCATATGAACACTTTTACACACTCCCACTCTTATATATGCACTGACACACACACTAGATGTGTGTGTTTCGGTATGAAAACGAGGGTAAATATCAGCTACCACACACACACAGCCGGGGGCAGGGTGACACAGTGTGTGTGTGTGTGTTGTGTGTGTGTGTGTGTGTGTGTGTGTGTGTGTGTGTCGGCAGTGTGAACGTATTCATGTGAGTACTGTCTGTGTGTGAATTCAGATTAACACTCTCGTCGGTCTCCGCCGACACAAACAAACTTTATTCTGAAGGTTTCGTCGCGTCCAGCGAGGAAAACACTTCCTGTCGGAGTGTTCTGGGTTAGATTTGTTCTGGTTCTGCATGTTGAATAAACTTTCGCGCCGACACGTTCCGCGTTCAGCGGGGCGAGTGACGATGGTGTCGCGGCGAGGTGAGGAGATTACGAGAGGAACATGTCTCAGGACCACGATGTCACTTCCTGATTTAATTTGCCTTATTTTCATGTCTGCTTGAAGACTCGAGGCCCCGTCTCACTGTGAGTGGCTTCTCACCAACGTCTCACTTTATTCCGGTTCTTTAACGCTTGGAACACTGAGGTAATTTTCAGTCGATTTTCCATAATTTCTTAAATTCACCTTTTAAGGCACTTGCATACACCGCGTTCCACATTATTAGGCAAATTGTATTTAAGGGTCATAAACATTCATTTTTTGGTTTTTCAATTAAACTCATGGATGGTATTGTGTCTCAGGGCTATTTGGATGATTGAAATCAATCCCAGACACCTATGATAATTAGTTTGCCAGGTGAGCCCAATCAAAGGAAAACTACTTAAGAAGGATGTTCCACATTATTAAGCAAGCTACATGTTTCAGGCAAAATGGGGAAGAAAAAGGATCTCTCTGCTGCTGAAAAGCGGCAAATAGTGCAATACCTTGGTCAAGGTATCACAACATTGGATATTTCCAAAAGAATTGCGCGTGATCATCGGACGGTGAAGAAATTTGTCACCGATTCACAGCACAAGCGGGTTCGTTCAGACAAAGGCAAAATAAGGAAGATTTCTGCCAAACAAATGCGTAGGGTTAAGAGAGCAGCCACTAGAATGCCATTGAATAGCAGCAAACAGGTGTTTGAAGCCGCTGGTGCCTCTGGAGTCGCGAACTTCAAGATGTAGGATGCTCAAGAGGTTTGCAAGTGTCCTTAAACCTGTTATTCGGCCACCCCTAAACCAAACTCACAAGCAAAAAAGGTTGCAGTGGGCTCAGGACTACATGAAGACTAACTTTCAAACTGTTTTGTTTACGGATGAGTGCCGTGCAACCCTTGATGGTCCTGATGGATGGAGTAGTGGATGGTTGGTGAATGGCCACCATGTCCCAACAAGGCTGAGACGTCAACAAGGAGGTGGCGGAGTCATGTTTTGGGCCGGAATCATGGGGAGAGAGCTGGTAGGCCCCTTCAGGGTCCCTGACGGTGTGAAAATGACCTCGGCAAAGTATATAGAGTTTCTGACTGACCACTTTCTTCTGTGGTACAAAAAGAAGAACCGTGCCTTCCGTAGCAAAATCATATTCATGCATGACAATGCACCATGTCATGCTGCAAAGAATACCTCTGGGGCATTGGCTGCTATGGGCATAAAAGGAGAGAAACTCATGGTGTGGCCCCCATCTTCCCCTGACCTTAACCCTATTGAGAACCTTTGGAGCATCATCAAGCAAAAGATCTATGTGGGTGGAAGGCAGTTCACATCCAAGCAGGTTAGCTGGGAGGCTATTATGGCATCCTGCAAAGACATTAAAGCAGAAACTATCAAATAACTCACAAGTTCAATGGATGCAAGAATTGTGAAGTTGATATCAAAGAAGGGGTCCTATGTTAACATGTAACTTGACCTGTTAAGATGTTTTTGATTCAAACTTTTCTTGATTTCAGTAAATATGACCTCCTAATTTTGTTCTTTACAACCTATAAAATGTCTTGAAACTGAAATTCTGCATAATAATTTGGAACACTGCATTTTGAGTTTTTTATTTTTGAAAAAAATACTGTTATCATTAGGAGGTTTGTTCAATAGAATTTGACTTATACTCTAACAGTTGATGACTTGAAAATGATACTGACTGACTGTGCATTACTATTTAGGAAAATCTGAGCAAAGTGTAATTTGCATAATAATGTGGAACGCGGTGTATAAGATATATACCCATGTTTTACATCATAAATTGCTAAAACAGCTATCTATATAATGAGGCAGCATTGTCAAGGCAAAAGTGTAAAGAGAAAAACGAGACACTAAAAGACACTAAAGCTGAAAAATGGAATCTCGATTTTTGGAAATTATTCATATCGCTTGTGAAAACCTAACTTTACTCAGGTGGTAACTAGCTTTTAGGTTCACAAAGGCAGTGAACTATATGAATAAAATGGTAGATACATGTAAATAAATGTCTAAAACTAAATTTCACACCTTTCACCAAAATTATAAAAATGGGACTGAGAAATGACTTCCTACTGCAGATAAAGCTTCATGGGGTGTGTGCAAATGAAAAATGACCACAATTTTTTTTAATGTATTATACATTTTTATGTATTATAAATTTAAAATATATTTACACAATATACATGTTCAGAAATAGAAAACAGAGCTGGGCTGGTGGGGATGGCTGTGGTAGAGGGCCTGGTGGTGAATCCTCTCTGTAAAATAAATGACTACTAGTCAATACTAACTTCACACAGTTTGAACAGTTCAACAGGTGTACATGTGCAGCTGAGCTGTGACCTACCTGGTAAACAGTGTCCGCGTCGTCGTCAGTCTTCCACGACGGTGGCTGGAGCGAAGCTGCATGTTGTCCACTGCTGCAGATGTGAATCCTCTCTGTAAAATAAATGACTACTGGTCACTACTAAGTTCACTGAAAAAAAGTTACGATTGCACACCAAAACCCTTAACAGAGATCCAGCAGGGACTATACTCAGAGCCTGAGCTAACTGTGCTAACTGCTAATGTAAACAACCTACGTGCATACCTGCGTTACGCCAGACTCAAGCAGAAAGGGACCAGCTAAATGTGCTCACTCTGCTAGCGTAAATATGCTATTGCAACACAAAGTGTAATATCTAAATACACTTACCCATCTTCAAATGGATCCCTTCTGTCTGCATCTTCCTCTTGGTCGCGGGAGTCAAAGCCTTCAGGCTTGTTCTCGTCGGCGCCACAGCTTCCTCCGTAGTAAAGTGCGTCCTTTGCCATACTCTCTCTCTCTTCTTTGAGTGAAAACACCAGCGTGTTTTCAGAACTCAGGTGTGTAGTTACATGCTGGTTATTTGCAGTGGTGTATAGTAACGAAGTATAAATACTTCGTTACTGTACTTAAGTAGTTTTTGGGGATATCTGTACTCTACTTTACTATTTATATTTCTGTTTACTTTTACTTTTACTTCACTACATTTTGCAAAGAAAAATGATACTTTTACTCCGATACATTTCTCCTGAAACCTTCGTTACTCGCTACAAAATCAAATCTATCTTTAGAAAAAGAAGAAAAAAAACATCGGGGACTGTGGTGGAACACAGACTCCAGCAAGCAGGTTTTGCGAATCACAATGTTTTGCATTTTCCCTCTGCATCCTCTAGTCCAGCGCTCCCAAACCTTTATGCGT
Source organism: Myoxocephalus aenaeus (assembly GCA_038501785.1). NCBI lineage: Eukaryota > Metazoa > Chordata > Actinopteri > Perciformes > Cottidae > Myoxocephalus > Myoxocephalus aenaeus. The sequence goes on from JBAMJR010000196.1 coordinate 778,150, forward strand.
CACGGACCGGTTACGTGAAGACAATATTTTCACAGACCGGGTCCGACCTCGGAAAGACGGGAGACAACGACACCTGACGTGTGTGTTCGTTATGTCCAGTCTACTGACTCTACTGCTAACTAAACCTTTAGTCCAGTCTACTGACTCTACTCCTAACTAAACCTTTAGTCCAGTCTACTGCTTAACTTATAACCCGCTGCACAAAGACAGGATGTTGAAATGGAAGCAGGTTTTCATGCTTTTTTGGCGATCTCAGGATACTCTGCCTTGGTTTCCAGATCACCGACAGAGTTGTAACAGACTTATGTTTAATTTTTAGAGTAACGTAACATCTTGACATGTGTCAAGAGGTTCCGTCTGAGGTTACCACAGACGGATGTATGCGGTCATTTTTCACAATAAAACATCTTTCCGGCCTTGATTTTTTTTTTATTTAATTGAAATGTTTCATTCATTCTTTCTGTGGCCCGGTACCAAGAGACCCACAGACCGGTACCAAGAGACCCACAGACCGGTACCAAGAGACCCACGGCGGGCGGAATGAGCATACTTATAACCACACTGTTACAAGTCCTTCATAGTGTCATATTGCTTTTTGGAGAATTATGATGATAAGTTCATAGTAGATGCAAAAGTATACTTAGGTACAATATATTATGTTGTACATAATATATGTGGATGGATCACAGCCAACCCAGTTATTTTATCAACACAACTCCTTGTCCTTGGTCATGGTGGCCACAGCACTTAAAAGAATAAACTTAATAATTTTCAAAATTCTGACCCTTTGCTTTTTTATTAAAAGCATGTACTTCTACTTTTACTTTCAATACTTAAGTACATTTTATATCAGAAAAATACTTTTGATACTTAAGTACAGAAAATATCAGATACTTTAAGACTTTTACTCAAGTAGTATTTTAATAGGTGACTTTTACTTTTACTGGAGTAATTTTCCAGTAAGGTATCTTTACTTTTACTCAAGTACGGCTTTTGGGTACTTTATACACCACTGGTTATTTGTGAGTTTCTTGACTGTGAGTGTGAGTGTTCTTTGGTTCTTTGACTTCACCAAATGTTGACGGACATATGATTCAACAAATCACGGTGAAGTATTTTGTCTGACAAGACTTTCTTGGCACAGCTTCATATGACACACTGCTGCCCTTTTCTCTTGCCTGATGGGCTTAAAATGTTGCTGCGCTCAGGCTGAAGGAGCAGGAAATCATATTTCTGCGATGTATTATCGCGACGCTATGAATATTTGAGAAACGTAGAGAGTGTCATACCGCGACCTTGCGGTCCCAGTGGTCAAAGGGTTAAAGTGAAGTCTATGCTTCATGTGTTAAAGCTGCATTATCTCTACTGACCACCAGGGGGCGACTCCTCTGGTTGTATAGAACTCTATATAAATGACTCTACTTCTATCTTCATTTATGCCCTCAGTAAACATTGTAAACATGAGTTTATGTCTCAATCTCTAGTTTCAAGTCTTCTTCAATTCATACAATGTTCATTTGTTTAAATTATAGTCCATTTAGAGTCAAACAGACCATAAAGCAGGGGATGCTTTAGGGGCGGGGCTAGATGATAGAACAAATTTTCAGGGACGAAAACGGAGGAAAGTTTTCATGAGTTTAACATTGCAACGTTGTGTTTGTTAGAAACACTTTAAAGTTGCAGCTTCACAGATCCTCAGCTCAGAGGAAGGAGGTTCTCTGAAGCCGTGGTGTGAATATTAGTTCTTATTAGTTCTTCTCCCACTTCACTGGTCCCTCTCCTCCCAGAACATGTGTGTTGTCGTTGTAAGACAGAACCTGAACCCCCCATCAGCTGATAGATCGGTCTTAATATTTACCCACGAACTTGAATCACTCACGTCTAAATGAGACGGCGTTTGTCCGTCTGTTGGTAATCACTCTCCTTCTGCTTCTTCTTCTTCTTCTTCTCGGGTTGCCGGCCGCTTAAGCGTTTTTTGTGGCGAAGAGAGCGGGTCGACCTCCGGCTGATCCCTCCGCAGGCTCCGAGTGTTTGGAGTCAAACTTCAGCTCCATCTGATCTATCGGCCACAGTGTTTGGGTTCAAAACCTCCAGCGAATCACTCAGCACACACACAATGGATCACACACCGGGGAGGGCACAAAGAATGTGTGAGTGTGTGTGTGTGTGTGTGTGTGTGTGTGTGTGTGTGTGTGTGTGTGTGTGTGCGTGTGCATGTGCGTGCATGTGGGTGTGTGTGTTGACCATATTTGTCTTGTCCGTCAGCAGCCAATTGGTCAGCTCATTAGAGGAGCATACATCACAGGTGGTCTGACCTCCCTCCTCGTGTTCCTTCTGTGCCTCACCTCCAGGTTTAGATCCTTGTACTGTGTTTGTGTGTTTCCATGTCATGCTGCACGTTATACTTGTACTTCATTACATCTCAAAAGGAAAATGTGCTTTTGTACTCCGCTTGACAATTTAAGTTGATCTGCAGATTCAGATTAATGAACAAAATGCAAATTAATTTATGTAGATATGATGTATTTTTTATAGGCAGTTGTGAAGGAAGTACTCTTAGGTAACAGCAGAAATACTCTGTTACAACAAAAAGTACTGCATTCAAAATGTTACTTAAGGTGACAGTCAAGAACTTTTAACTGGTCATGAACCAGTCTCAGTGTAGTCCTGGTCCTCTATAGACCTCAGGGTAGTGGTCCTCTATAGACCTCAGTGTAGTCCTGGTTCTCTATAGACCTCAGTGTAGTCCTCCATCAGTAACCAGACCACGAGAGAGAAGATGGTCTGGTTCTATAGATTTCTTCTTAAAGCTCCTCATCGGAGCGGTCGGATTCTGGTGAAACCAGATGACATCATGCAGGTTCACCAGAACCTCCTTCAGCTCAGACTTCAGCAGAGACCAGTCCACTGTGGACAGACCCAGATCCAGCAGAGACCAGTCCACCGTGGACAGACCCAGATCCGGCTTCACCGGCAGCCTGAAAGGTCCTTTAAGTACAAAAGTATCAGCATCATAATTTACTTAAAGTACCAAAAGTACTCATTAAGCAGAACCATAAATACTTTAGTATTGAGCTCATTTTAATGACTTTAATTAAACGAAACAGACAATGCTCAGGCTTCACTGTTTCTGTTAAATTAATCAATACAAACTCAATAAACATCTTGAGGAGAACTGAACACAGATCCAGTATTTGGGCTCATCTGTGGAGGAAGAGCAGGTTCAGCCTTCCTCTTCCTCTTCCTCTGAACCAAGACGCAGCTTCTGTTTTCATGTAAATGTTGTGCAAATTTTAACCAAATCCCAAAACACAAAAAAATTAACATAGTTACATGTAAATGAGATGTGTTTTTGTGTTTTTTTTTACAAACGAATGCAATGTGAAAGTTCTCAAGTGTCCGTGAAGAGATGACGCGATGAGAAGTCCAGTAACTCGTTAGTTATGTCACGTCCATGAATCCATTTGACTTTTTATTTAACCGCCGATATTTCAGCTTTTATGAAAAGTTATTGTCAATTATGAGCCAATGAAACGTCATTGTTTATTCTAATAATCCGTCTGCTTGAATCCTCATCCTTTGTCTTCTTTTTAATAAATGAAATTACTTTTCAACTGGGGAGAAATCTTCTAGAGATGTAGTTGTAGTCAAATATCTGAACAAATATTGTTATAGTTTATTTTTTATTAAATTTGAAGAAAACGTTCATGATGAATCAGACTGACTGCAGACCAAAGTGTTCACAACCGTCAGGAGATTTAGTGAGTTGGACAAGTTGACTGAGGAGGAGTTACGGAGAGACACCACGTACATCTCTGGTGTCGACCTGTCAATCACCATGTAGCCCCGCCCTAAAGCATCCCCTGCTTTATGGTCTGTTTGACTCTAAATTACCACAATTTACTAAATGAACATCATGCTGTTTTGAAGAAGACTTGAAACTAGAGATTAAGACATAAACTCATGTTTACAATGTTTACTGAGGGAATAAATCAAGAGAGAAGTAGAGTCATTTATATAGACTTCTATACAACCAGGGGAGTCGCCCCCTGGTGGTCAGTAGAAAGAATGCAGGTTTAGCACATGAAGCATAGACTTCTATACAAACAGAGGAGTCGCCCCCTGGTGGTCAGGAGAGAGAATGCAACTTTAACACATGAAGCATAGACTTCTATACAACCAGAGGAGTCACCCCCTGGTGGTCAATAGAGAGAATGCAGCTTTGGCTTCACTCTAAAGAACCAGAGGTTTAGACAACGTTATAGAATTGTGGCGTTGAAGCGTAAAAAAAAAACATTTAAAAAAACATCGGTGTAAAAAGAACAAAACGCTGCTTCTCTCAGACCTTTTGTCTCATTAGATCTCAACAAAGAAGAGCCCCCCCTCCCCCCGACACACACATGCAGATATGTCCCCCATAAATATACCCACTGCTGTTGCTATTGTCCTGAAACTCACAAGCCAATTTCAGCAAATCCGGTTAACAGCCTGCAGAACTCCAGCGAGCTGAGAGACTGACAGCTCTCTGACAAAAGGCCGCTAATATCTGCTGTCAGCCGCGGACGCATCTAAAACGCAGCTAATGTATCGCCCCTCTGCCGCCGTGCCCCCACCAACACCACCACCACCTCCACTTCGCTCCAGCCGACAGACAGAAGGAGAAGAAAAAGAGAGAGAGAGCGATATGAATACTATGAGCATAACAATGCTATCAAAGAAGAAGAAATCTGCTCTCTAATGGCGGCGGCGAAATAGCGAAACATATTTAGTCTGACAAAAGGGTATTTCTGTGTGACGGGATGTTCAATCTCCCCAGGTGTCAGTGCCTTCACACAGGAGGGGAGATGGGTGCCAGACGGGGAGACATCCAAACCCCAGAAGTGCATCCTAAGTAGGCGTCGTGCCGCAGACGGGAGCCCAGCGATCGTGATAGTGATAGCAGCACGATGATGATGATGGTGATGGTGATGATGATGATAGCGCTGCTATTTGGCCTTGATGGGATGCCGTTTTTTTTTTAAATGTTTTTTTGCAACAGTTTGTGTCGCTGCTTCCACTGTTATGCTGCGTCTCTAAGAGTGGAGCTTGGGAAACAAAAAGGAGGTGTTTTATTGTTGCGGGGTTGGAGGTTTTGAGTTTTTTTTTTTTCTTTCTTTTGCAGCTTAACGTCACATTTACCGACTGAGCGGTCAGCCAGTTTGTCCGGAACGTTTCATGATGAGCGATGAGCTGAAAGGTCAAAATGTTCCCGAGCAGGTGAAGGCATCAGACCCGAACGCCCACTGGGAGCTTTTTTTATCTGAAGTTATGTCGGGAATTTAATTCACACTTTGACTCCGGAACGGCACGTTTAAGAGTTTCTGTGACGGGAAGAATTGTTCACATAACTTCAAATATAATATGTATTTTGTATTTTTCTTCATACTGGTCTCATTCAGCATTCGAAAAATAGTGCCCCGTATAGTAATGTTGAACGAGGAAGTATAAATACCACAAAAGAGAATATATCTCCAAACAATCGTGTTCATATACCCTTTGATCTCCATTAAAACTCATCAATGAGCCTCACTGTTGTTCCTTCATCGTCATCATCATCACACTGTGGTTTATTCTGACTCAATCCCACATGTGGATTCGCCGCTGAAAATAGTCCCCAGCAAAGTATCTGTTTCCTTCTGTTCTATGACATCACATATTTGTTTTTTTATCACTTTAAAAATCAACCTATTTTTTAGGAAAATGTCATACCCAAACTAAAAAGGGTGTATCTCCGCAACCACTAGGGCTATTTTAATCATTGTGGTTATAATACAAGGTACACATGTTAGATTGTGTTCAGATGTGTAATATATCAGTCTATATGGTACTGGTTAAGAGTAAATGAAGATGACAGAAACATTTTTAAAGGTTTCAGGTCCGCCTAGAAATGATGCCTCTGTAAGGTAAGGCAAGGCAAGGCAAGTTTATTTGTATAGCACATTTCAACAACAAGGCGATTCAAAGTGCTTCACATAAAACCATTAAAAGCATCAAAACATAATACAGATTTAAAAACAGTTAAGAAAACATTGAAACAGTCAAAAAGCAAAATACAAAATAAAAGTTGAATAAAAGTTGCAGTGAAGTGTTAAGAAATACAATGCAGTAGTGAGATGGAGCAATTGAATCTGGAGCAATTAAAGGCAACAGCAAACAGAAAAGTCTTCAATCTGGACTTAAAGGAGCTGAGGGTCTCAGCAGACCTGCAGCTTTCAGGAACCTTGTTCCAGATATGTGGAGCAGAAAAGCTGAACGCTGCTTCTCCATGTTTAGTTCTGACTCTTGGAACAGAAAGTAGACGCGTCCCAGACGACCTCAGGGGCCGGGATGGTTCATAAGGTAGCAGCAGATCACAAACATACTTAGGCCCTAAACCATTCAGTGCTTTATAAACCAGCAGCAGGATTTTTAAGTCAATTCTTTGTTTGACAGGACGCCAGTGCAAAGACCTCAGAACTGGTGTGATGTGATCCACTTTCCTGGTCTTAGTGAGGACTCGAGCTGCAGCGTTCTGAATCAGCTGCAGCTTTCTGATTTACTTTTTACAGAGGCTTGTGAACACACCGTTACAGTAGTCCAGTCTACTGAAGATAAATGCATGGACAAGTTTCGCCAAATCCTGTTGAGACATAAGTCCTCTTACTCTTGATATATTCTTCAGGTAATAGTAGGCTGATTTTGTAATTGTCTTGATATGGCTGTTCAGGTTGAGGTCTGAATCCATAACTACACCTAGATTTCTGGCTTTGTTTGAGGTTTTTAACATCAGTGATTGAAGCTGAGCGCTGACTTTCAATCGTTCATCCTTGGGACCAAAAACAATTACTTCTGTTTTATCTTTATTTAATTGAAGATAATTCTGGCACATCCAGTTATTGATTTCTTCAATGCATTTAGCCAGCCCTTGTATGGGAGATCCAGGAATACTAAGACTGAAGTTCTGCCACTGTCTGTGTTTTTTTTGTATTATTGTTTTTATTCTCAAAAGCTGAATATACAGTTATACATTACACATGTCATTTTTCATTTTCTCTCCCCCCCCCCCCCCCCCCCCCCCCCCCCCCCCCCCAACAATCCCCCAACACAGAACAAATCGCACTACTGCTTCAATTGTCGAAAATCTCATTACAGTATGTTAGCGTGTGTCAATTATTGGATGTCTGGTGTAGCGTCCGGAAGAACTTAGTCAAACAACTTCTCTCGTTCTCTGAATTTATTTTCCTTGATCACAAGTAGAGTAACAAGCGCTGCAATCGCGATAGCAGGGAGTCGTCCAGTCAACACGCAGGTTGACCGTCCAAAAACACCCCGAACAGCCGGAAGTTCGGCTCTTTAATACATGGTTTTCCGTCAAGAACATCTAACATTTCTATTGGCTCTAACCTTTCTAAGAGGAGGAGAATCGCGTCCTCATCTATTCTCACAGGGCTGGAACGTGCAACGACCAGTCTGCTTCCCTAATGTCAACATACTGATAAACAGGTGTGAGTGTTGTGGTGCAGAGCGTGGAACCTTGAGGAACAGACAACCGGACTGTTCTCACAGAAACTTCTCACAGAAAGTATTTGTTAAACTGACCTCGCACAACCTGAACTCTAATAGACAGAAGAAGAATATATGAAGAATATCTACAGAATATAACGATTTATATTATCAAGTATCAATAGCTCAAGTATACACAAAGGTACAAATGGTGTAGGAGGGTATTACAGACAAACAGAAACCAGTAATGAGTTATTGTAAGTTAATGTTATTATTAATTCCGACAACAGCATCAAGATAACTAAATAAAAATAAAAATAAAACGTCCAAGGCCACAGAAATGGTTTATGAATCTAATGAGAGAGTCTTCAATTTATCAAAGTATTGTATGATCGGACCCCAAGTAGATTTGAATTTCTCAGGCTGTCGCCGCAGCGAGAACTTGATTTCCTCCAATTTCAAAAAGAACACCTGGGGGGTATTTTTCGTACCTGGTTTACTGAGTTAGCCGGATAATTTTCAGGATAAAATGACGTAGGTCAGGCTTTTCGGTTCTTCGAAGCAAGTTTAGATAAATCACCATAGCAACACATCAAAATCCCTTAACCTGCTCCACAGCAGGTTTAGTGAAATTCACTGGATAAGTTGGCCACTCCCACCGGACAAAAAAGGCAGCTCACTTCCTCATTGATGAAGGAGCGATATTAGTTATATTAGTTTTATAGGGAGAGCGTTCTTTGAGATCGCCAAGATCCGTTCTCACATCCTCATGACTTCCTGTACGCACGCTATAGATTCTGCCGAGACCTCCTCGAGTCGTACATTAAACACCACATGCGCAGCAGAGCATCGCCCGTCTCACATACTGTATGCAGACTGGATCACAGCCCTGAGCTTTTTTGCGACTGGTACATGTTTGTACAGTGTCTGCGATGTAGAGAACATCGGGAAAGCCGCTGCATGGCGTGCTGTTCGTAACGTTTATTTAGCGCTTAAGAAACTTATGGATGTGTTAAAGCACTCATAATTATATGACAGTGTTATTAGTACACCATACATATCATTATTGTAGAAAATGATTACGGTACTGATCCGCCCATACACATATTCAAACTCCTAGTTATATGGTAATCTACACATAAATTACATGTACATACACTTATATGATACATACACGCATACAGTACATATATCCTCATAAGTATATATTCATTTGTATACTACTGCCAGCAAGCACATTTAAATAAATATAATCTGATTGATTTGGGTGATGAGGCACTTAAAATTAGCCGATACATTTTCCCAACACTGACGCATTTAACTTGATATTTTGCGATGCTTATGTGACTCTAGCCCGACCAGCGGAGGTGGCGTTATGCTGCATTCACAAACAGGAAGTATTGCGAATATTCGCTCACTTTGGATGTGAACGCACCATTAGACTTTGCCATGATTATGGACTTAAATTCATCATGTGTAGTCATGATCATCTCCTGCTCCTCCACAGAGAGAAGAGACGCTCTTTCTCAGAGTTTATTTAAAATTGTAGCGTTTGATGATCATCGAATCTGTGTTCAACTCCTCCCCCTTCTGAAGAGGAGCGTGCACGCGCATTTATCCAGATGAATGACGTCTGGTTCGAATGAACGAGACTGTTTGAGGGCGGGTCAACCTTTGAAGAACCGGGAAAGCCTGATGTCAATCATCTCGCTAATTTAAGATGGATAATAGGACATTTGATCGACTTAGCTGAACCATGTACGAAAAATACCCCCCAGGTCCTTTAACCACATGGAGGAACTGGGAGGGCGAGGTGACTTCCAGTCCAATAGGATTCTCCTTCGTGCCAAGAGGGTTGAGAAAGCAATTATGTTTTTGAGTTTCTTCATTAAAGTCTGACCTCCACTCCCCTGAACACCAAAGAGGCACATCCAGATTTAGATTAAGGGACTCTGATAGGACTTTGAATATTGTCTCCCAGTAATTTGCCAGTTGGGGGCAGAACCAGAACATGTGAGTAAGATCTGCTGGTGAGTTGTGACATCTATTGCAGATATCCTTTACCTTGGAGTACATTTTTGAAAGTTTAAAGTTAGAGTAGTGCAGGCGATGCAGTACCTTGAATTGTAGTACATTTAAACGTGCACACGAGGAACTGTTATTGACTCTAATTAGGGCCTGGTTCCAAAATGAGTCTGGTATGTTCCTGGCAAGTTCTTTTTCCCAATCTCCTTTGATTTTGACAATGTTAGTCTCAGTAATTGAGTTGATAGTTTGATATGTTCGGAATATAAATCCTTTTTCCTCTGGTGGTGTGTTCAGAATTTCCTCATACACGGAGTCTAGCGGCGGACTAGGAAAATTGGGGTTGTTAGATTTAGGAAAATGTTGCACTTGAAAGTAGCTAAACAGATGGGAGTGAGGGATATTATATTTCTTAAATATATCCTCAGAGCTTCCAAACACCCCACCAATGTATAATTGACCCACGTTGAAAATGCCATTTTTAAGCCATAGCGAGAATGCAGTCCAGTCTGGCTGGGGGAAAGAGGTGATTATCATGAATAGGGTTTATAGTAGATAGATCTGTGAAGCCAAATTTTGTGCAAAACTGCGCCAGAATTTTTTATGTTGTAATTACTATCGGGTTGGATGAATATTTTCCTGGGGAGAATGGTAGTCTAGAGGTTACCAATGCTAGAAGAGAAGATGATCGGCAAGATTTAGCTTCATTTAGGCACCAGCCTACTTGAGGGAGCTTGATCCAGTATATTATTTTCTGTATATTTGCTACCCAGTAATGATATCTGAAATTGGGAAGAGAAAGTCCACCTTGAGATCGATGTCTATGTAGCATCACTTTACTTATCCGCGGTTGTTTATTATCCCATAGGAAGCCTGTAATATGCTTATCTAAGGTAGTGAAAAAGAGTTTAGGCAGGAACACTGGCAGACACTGAAACATATATAAGAAGCGTGGTAGAACAATCATCTTGACCGAATTAACTCTGCCTGTTAATGAAGTATAGATGGTTTTCCATCTGTCAAAGTCTGTCTTCATTTTGGTGATTAATGGAGAGAAATTCCTATTATATAAGCTCTCAAATTTACGGGTGATATAGATGCCAAGATATTTGAATTCAGACTCACACTTGTGGAAAGGCAGTTGCATTCCTGGAGTCTTTATTGCCAAATTGTTTAAAGGGAAGCATTCACTTTTGGAGAAATTCAATTTATATCCTGAGAATATAGGATATAAATTGCTTCAGGATTTCAATTAGTGCGGGGACAGATTCCACCGGGTCCGAAATATAAACTAATAAATCATCAGCATATAGCGAGACTCTGTGCTCAGTGCTCCATCTGTGAATATCTTTAATGTTAGGAGATGCTTTAAGAGCAATGGATAATGGTTCGATAGCTAAGGCAAATAACAAGGGACTTAAGGGGCAGCCTTGGCGGGTACCTCGGTATAAATTGAAATATTCTGAGTTTGCTCTATTGGTGACGACAGAAGCGCTAGGTGAGGAGTAAAGGAGTTTCACCCATGCCACAAATTTAGGACCAAAACCAAACTTTTCCAAAATCCTGAAGAGATATGGCCATTCCACCCTATCAAATGCATTTTCTACATCTAGAGAGATAACCATCTCTGGGATCTCACCAGACACAGGGGAGTAGATATTGATGTTAGATATTACTGAAAGAATGGCGATTCCTTATGATGCCAGTTTGGTCTTCAGAAATTACTTTATGAATTGTTGTTTCCAGACGCATAGCTAGTGCTTTCGCCAGAATCGTATAATCTGCATTAACCCTTTGGGAGCGGGGCCGCTTTGAAGCGGGGGCAGATGTTTAAGTTTTTAATAAAATCCTATCTTCACAATAATACGTCACAGAGATATGGTTTCAAATCTGGCGGATATGGTTTCCACTTCCGTGTCTGAGCATCTAAACATGGACATGTCATATGACGCGTGCAAATCTTCAGTGTGAGTCAGAAGATGCCAAGCAAAGAGTCCTGAGCAAAGCTATATTGGAGAGGATGGACAGACGGCGCAGCTTCAGTGCCTGAAGGATTCGCTAACAAGGAGCTAGCCGGAGCTAACGGGCCAGATAGCTGGCTACAGCGTTTCTGTGAGACGGAATCAATTGTTGTCCCTATTACCGTTAACTTTCTTACAGTGAACATAGTACGACCAGTAGTGTTGGACCTCCATTATGTGTTTGTAAGACCGTACATAGCGTTTGTTTGTTGACGATAGCTTAGCGTTAGCACGTCACTACATAGTGACGTGTTGGCTGTCTTCTTCCGTGTCTACGACTGAACGGTGCGTAATCAACTGTTGTCCCTACCCAGGTAGCCAAAATGACCTGGCACGGACCCGGCACGCCGGAAGAAACACTGTCGGCCCGTGTGCAGTTGCCGATTCGGCTCCGACTCGGCATGGATGGCGCCCCAGAATCGGGCCGAATACACTGGCCCGATTCCGGCGGACGACACTGCCGTCACTGGGCCGTAATCGAAACTAACCGGGGCCAGCATCGGCCCGAAGCCGGCACACCAGAAGAAACACGTCGGCCCGGGTCCGGCTGCCGACTCTACTTGGGTCCGGTTTAATGAATTATTATTATGTATCCCACCGCTGCCACCAATGTAACCGAGGGTTTCTCTTGCGCCTATACTTGTACAATAATAATAAAATAACAACACGCTGCTCCGTTAGGTTAGACAAGATGGCAACCACTTTATTCTTGACTCGCTCCTACCTCCAACCAAACCTCCTCTCTCTCCTTACGTTTTCCCCTTCGGTAATAAAAGCCCCAGAAACATACATCAGAACACTGCTTCATAGAGAACTGTTTAAATACACCATACAATAGCTTACAATTATATAACAATACGATGATGTTACAGTAAATATTGACGACAATGGAGCAAATCTGTTTTTAAGTTGTAGGCTTGGTTGTTGTGGAGTTTCTTTGCTGGTTTTACTTTTCCCAGCTGTTTTCGGCTGTGTCCAGCTGCGTACCGGGGTTGAGGAGGAATTCTGCCTGCGTGGTAGTGCAGGCCAGCCAGTCGCATCAGAAATCTCAGGGTGCTGGGCTCTGCCTGTTAGTCGTCTTGTTAGTCGTCCTCCCACATCCTGAGGGTGTGAATGCCTCTTTGGCTTTGTACCGAGAGAGTTCCAGGGAGGACTACCATTTGAGGTTTCGTTAACAGCTACACAGCCCTCCTGTTTCTTGGTAGGCCTGATAGTGCTAGTTAGCTGTGTATTAGCTTGCATTTGTACAGGATTTTGAGTCCATGGTAAAGTGGTATCATTCTGACACAGTCCATTCTGACACGTTCACCTCTATTCGGTAGATTTTTGTTTCCAAAACTGCAATCTTCTGCAGGAGTTTGTAGTAGTTGTCCATGGAGAGGGATGGTATCTTGCTGCTCCTTAGCTTTAGCTTAGCTGTTAAGTAGCCTATAGCAATGTATCTCTTTTTAAACCAGCGGAATTAGGGCAATAGCCAGCTAAATCTATAGAGGAATAGAGTCCCAGGGATTTTCAAGTGTCCAGGAGCTGCTGCTCAAAGATTCTCACAGAAGAAAAACAAGAATATCAGAAGGTATTAGCAGAAAAATGCAAACAGAGGCGAGAGCAAGCAGAAAAGTGTCTGCACAGCAAGAAAGCAGGAAGCAAAAAAGGTCTAACTCTAACCCAAATCATAGCACAATATGTGAATATTCTCTCTGCAAAGGTTGACTTTGATAAAGTGAAGCAGAACAAAGTTAGAGAGGGTTTAGAGAAAATTCAGACGAGGTCTCCAAAATTTGCATTGGGGCACATTTGCGCACATCTGTGACATTTGAATTTGTTCCTGTACCAAACCATATATTTCACTTGTATATTACTTATGGTGTTTAATGCATCCAAATACAGCAGTTTGGGGCTTTTTTTCATAAAGCAAGCTATGATTTACAGTTTTATATAACAATCGCTCAGTCCGCCCCAGTCTGAGCGATTGTTATATAAAACTGAATCCTTAAACCAATCCCCCCCTCACATCTTCAGAAGGAACCAATTGGCTTTTGAGCCGAGAAACAGGAAGTCGGACAGGAAGTCAGACAGGGGCTGCAGTCGAATAGTCCTTTTTGGTTTGGAACCTTCCTAACTGAGTGAAATGACCCGGAAGTACCTAAGTGGCCGCCATGAAAAGTGCCGGTCGAATTCTCTAAACGCAAAGGAAAGGAGCTTCATGCTTCCTAACTTAGCTCCTTTAGCATAGGAACCACTGGACCTGCCTTTACGAAAGGAAAGAAGATAATGGCGACCCACAATTCCTTGCAGCGGCAACATTTAAAGTGACGTATCATTCGGCCGTTCACGAGAACAAACGATCATGACCGAGAAACGCAGATCATGAATATATAACCATTAGCATAACTTGGAAATACTTTCAATAATCAGTTAAACCGGCTGGCAAACTACGGACGTTACATTGCTGTTGCTGACAACTGCTGTAAAGTGATCAAACTGACGTATTTGATATTCTCTCTGGTGTTGAACTTGTTAAGTTCTTGAAACTCTGGGAGTTGGCGCGGAATAAGGACCGGGGTCCGAAGATGATATAATATAAGAATATTTAATAAAAAGAGTGAAATGACAGAACAGGTTATGCATTCGATCGATCGAGCTATTTTCCAATCCACCCGGGCGCTTCTCGCCTGAAGTTCCTCCTTCGTCGGTGGTGGCCAGAAAAGAGGCTGTTCTCCCAGGTACAGTCAAATTTATCTCCTCCTCCGAGCTAGAGCCCTCCCTCATTAACATTCCGGCGTGTCCGCCACGAGAGACGGAGCCGCGTCCCCTCTTCCTCCTCTTCTTCTCCTTCGTCTTTGGTAGATCCTTAAAGTCCGTTCTCCAGCTCCGCCCCTCAGGCGAACAAGAGAACTACAATTCCTTATCTAGTCATACATTAATCATTAATAAAAACAGTGGCCTACATATGCATGCCATTCATAATAATATCCCTTATTAATTATCATATTCCATGCATTGTAATGTACACCCAAACAGCTTCTCATTTTACATTGTACAGAGTCCAATTATGACAAACTAGGTTTTAAAAACCCTACAATCCCTCTCTTTATACTATTCCATAGTATAACCACCAGTACATCTTAATTCATTCATGTGTCATAATCCTGTGGAAGAAAAAATTCCCTCCCTCTCTAAACCGTATAATATATACGGTTTCAATAACGCAATATATCAGTGTGGTTCTATTCATCACACAGGTAAAAATCTTAAAATCAGGAACAGTTATGTGCACTGCACGTCTGCACATCTGTTCACGTGCATGTGCGACTCCAATGTTCTAGGGGGTGCTGGTGAGTGTCCCACTGCATGTCATAGTCCTGTCCGGCTCCTCTAGGCTTCTCCATGGTGTGCTTCGATCCCCGTACTCCATTTGTCGTTCCTCTCCATCTCCAGAAATCACCAGTACCTTGGGAAAAGATCAACACAACAGGTTCAAAACACTGCATCATGGTCACTTAATCTTGTACCTCAGTGTGTTGTTTTATTGCTAAAGTTGTATGATACTTCTCCATACTACCTGCACCCAGCGGGTCGTAGCTCACTGATGTGAAGTCTGGGGTCTCTGGTCTGATGGTGAAGCCTCTCGTGATGACAGAAGCATGATGGAGGTCGGTAATGATGTGACGAGTGCCGCTGTGGAAGAAAGCTTAGAAGCACAGAGAGGTCTCCGAGCTGGTCTCTGCTGCTCAGGAACTCTGGCTCAGGGGATCACATGTTAATACAGTCCTTCATTAATCGCTCAGTTTCTTTCTCATTTAATTTCTGCTTTCTTAATACTTTCTCTCCCCAATCTTCGCATCTACGCCACCACTAACCCTTCCTTCAACTTCCACAATCCATCTTCAACTTCCTTTTTCCATAATCTTCACCATGTCATAATACTCTGGGGGTGGGGGTGAATGTAGTATAACATCACCCACGCTCTGCTCTTCCACCTCCACTTCGGGAGCCATCAACGGCATCATCAGCCGCTGGTCCTCCCTGGTTAGAGCAGTAGAAATCAATCGGGTTATCAGAGTTCTTAGACATGGGACACAGCAACATCCACAGAGTACTACAATTGCTATCATAATACCCACTGTAGTAATAACTGAAAGGAATAATTGTTCATACTTACCGAACCATCTTTCTATGAAGTTTGTGAACTCGTTGTCCACTCCGGAGTTCTCCGCCAATTCGTTACTAAGTGAGCTAAGCCCTGCTAAGGCCCTGGACACTGAACCATCGGGGCAGTGTTGTTAGGAATAAACGTGCAACACATTAACCCAAACATTTTACACACCCCACCCTTCTCAGCGAGCAACATGTCCAAAGCCATTCTATTTTGAAAAGTCATAAGAGACGTTTTCTCTAATTGTTCCAGTATCCCCTTGATTGCATCCCTGCTGTAATTAACAAATCTCTGCTGGTTATAATAAATGTTATTTATCCAATCTACATTTTTATTCATTGTGGGCCATATGAAAATAGAGTCAAATCCATCAGCTATTTGATGCCGAGCCTTGAATTCATCTGGCACTCCTCTGGGTACTCCGATGCTGTCCAAGTAAACATGTGCAATTTACCTCTGCTGGATGACGCTGAACTAAGCAGATTTAAAGAATCTCCTTCTAATGGGGTTATCGTTACAGGCATAATTAATCTAACTAACGCACAGGTTCCTGTCCAATTCCTTGGGAGATAATCTCTGAGCACCGTACCACCACAGTACCACCAAACATCTGCTCTGGCCATCATATGGTCACCTACCATACCACTGCTGATGCTCTTCTCCTCTGCGGTAACATTAACGATAGTGTGGCAGTGTCTCAGGTTTCCCACACGGACTGAACCTCGCGAACTGTGAAGGCAAGTGTAGTTGCCTTTGTAATATGTAAACACTGGAGGGTGCACTGGGGGAACTGCTGGAAACAACAAAGCAAGTGTGTTACAATTTGGTCCAACTTTGTTCTTAAACAGTCCAAGCATGCATTTGAACCCCCTTGGATCATTTTCGGGGTTCAGTGCAAACGGCACTGTTGCCAACTGCGGCCGTCCTCTCGCACACACCAAACAGTCTGGCCGTTTGAGCTCTCTGGCAGTGTATAACAGCCAGTTTAGCCAGGTGTTGGACTCACTAAAGCCCATCTCGGTTTCAATAGTTTGTCTCACACTCGTTATATTCAGGTATTTAAATTACGGAGTCTGGGCCATCCCCCACTTGTATACTTGTCTTGGAAGACTTGTCAGTTGGTTCTACTACATCTATATTAATTGTATAATAATCTCCTGTAGTGCTTTCTATCCCTAATTTGTAGTCACCAGAGATTTCTACTTGCGGGTTGTTTACAGTTATCGTGACTATGTTGCAATGATATGTGGACTTTTCCCTGTTTGGACATTGGTTGATTTGACCTGTTATAGAGATTACCCCACGCCTTTTATTATTCGGATTATACCGGCCCTCAGGGTTGGTACTTGTAAACACATCATTCCACTGGCAACTACCTGTGCATAAATATTTGTGATGGAGTGAGTTAGACCATATTACCGCATCTCCTGGTTCAACGCCACCTCGTGGACAGCCTCCCTCACGGCACAGGTCAAACGATCTCACACATTGTTGACCCACTTCACAACGGAGCTTAATTGGGCCCCGGTTATCATGCCCATCTCGCCTCTCTCGGGAGTGTATTGTGGCCACCTGTGTGGGGTCTATCTTGGTGTAATTGTAACTTGCATATTCCACGTCCTGTAATTCTATGAATTTTTTAATGTCCCTCTCTTCCTGGACCTTGCGCCAGATAAAGGGAAACATCAACAGGCATGTTACAAATGCTGCACCGATGCAGTACTGGATGACTGTACAATCGCTTTTCTCACGTGTCTTGCTTCTCTTTGGGTCTTCCATTTTGGTCAGAATTTCCCTCCTTCTCCGCAGCGCCTCCGGTGGTTGGTTCTGGTACTTTGGCTGGCGGATCTGCAAGTAAACAATGGGTTAGATGGTGCCACTTGGTCTTAGTGTGGCCTCTTACCTGGAGTGCGTGTGAAGTCTTTGCTGCAACTTCAAATGGCCCAATCCACCTTGGCTCAGTCCACTGATGGCACGTTCGCAACCTTAAAAATATTTACAAGTGTTTCTCTAATTTATCAGTGGTACCATTTTTCAATGATATCACTTGGTTTTGGCGTGGCCTTTCTGGAGGGCGTGTGAAGCCTTTGCAACGACTTCAAACGGCCCTACCCCAGTGTCCACTCTAATCCAGATCATTTGTTGACCCGTGTGTTTATGCTAACATGTGTAATGTCAGGTGGTGCATAATATTAAACAATATGAACTCAGCGCAAGAGAGCTCATCATATTTATAATTAATATTTACAATATCAAACCTCTTCCTGTCCGATACTCAACCTTACCAGTCACCTGGTTCCACTGATGACACCTTCTCATCAGCTGGTGTCTGGTTGGCTCCTGTAAGACAAAAACTCAAACGCAATTTGGTTAATCTTTCAGAAAAACCTCCTCAGAGTTTGATCACGCTCGATATCTTAGCTAATTCAGACTTCATCATCTGATTAGCTCTCTCGACTACCCTGGAATGTTGGGTCATAGTCTGCTCCGTGTGAATGTGTAATTTCTAAATATGTCCCTCTCTTGTACGTGTTTGAATGCAAAATGTGTGCAGTTATCAAACCTGATCCTTCTTGACAGCCTGTGTCTCAGTATCAGCCACTTGACGACTGACTGGGTCGTCTTTCTTACAGGGGATAACTAAACAGTGCTAATCACCGTTAGAATATTTCATGATTTTAACTTAAATTTGAATAAAATTCGAAAAAAATAGTGTGGCACCTGCACCTTCCCTGCACCTTCATCCTCCCTCTCCTTTCTGAAACAATACTGTGGATCTTATCCCATTTGCTTCAGAAACCATCCCGATGGAAGGGCTTGGTTGATGGGTGGAGAGCTTTGATCTCATCGCTCTTGTGGTTTCCTGCACCTGAAGGTCATTCTTCCTCTTGCTCCCAGGATCTGGCTGGCAGAAGATGGGCATTAGGGATGTTTATGTGCCCCCCTCTTCTTCCTCCTGCTCGTCCTCTTCTTGGTTTGCGGCAATCTCTAGCCCAGTGTCCACTTTTCCCACAGTTGAAACAGCCTTTATCATTCTTTTTCTTTTCTCCTGCTTCCCATGGTGTGGTGTTTGGTTGTGCCGACAGGTTTGAAGTGGGGTTTGGGGAAGTGTTTTGACAAAGGTTTTCAGAATGTGCCGGGAATGGGCCTAATGAGTTTGTAGAACGGACCAGGGCCGCTCTTCCAATGAGGGGGCTTGTTAGGTGGAGGCTTTCTTCACACAATCTCAATCTCTCTTCCCGTGCAGCCTCCCTCCTTTCTCTCTCACTTGCCCGTTCTTCCATTTTGAACAGGGCCTTCTCCAGAAATTCAACCTTGTTCAACAGGACTGGGATTGCTTCGACAACCAGGCTGCTGACATAACCGAGAACCTCCACAGTACTTTCCTTTATCTCCACTGGTTTCATCAGCGCCATCTTCTCTTCCTTGGTGGGCGCCTCCAGGCTTGTTACATCAAGTAAACCCTCAGCATGCCATGTTTCGATGTGGTTTCTCAGTCTCCTGTCTGCCTTCTCCTTCTTTCCGTTGATCGTCATTCTCAGGGCTTCATTAACCCACGCTGGGGTGTTCATTGGACTAGACATCTTGGAAGGATCAGGTGCTGACGCTGGCTTATATAAGGAAATGTAAATGTAGAAATAAAATAACAAACACTATGTGTCTAACGTGCAAATGTGGTGTATTTGGAAGAATACAATTGGTTAAGTTATAGGGGAAGTTCACACTGCCAGCGCTGGTACAAACTGGACAAAAACACAATATCACACTGCGATTGAACAACAAGGCATGCCAGTATGATGTTTATAAAACTAAAATTTTCAAAAATGAAAGATTATTAAATTGCCAAAATGTTTATTAATATACAACTATAGGTAATATCCTCAATTATCTCTATGTGTGAATGTTTTAAGCCATTAGCCTCTATGCTGTTTAAAGTACGTGTCTGCTGTGTGTGTAAACAGTCCAGGTGTCAGTGTCAGTGAGGAAATACCCCTCCAACCTCTAGAGGCGCTATTATATTTAAGATATTTCCTGTTTACTTAACACATGAGGTCCCACGTTTGTCTTCCCCCCTTTAGTCCACTTTTCTTTTCACAACTTGACTTCTCTTTGTATATTCTCCTCTAATTAGTTATACTCTCGCTGTCTAGTGCTTTTGCCGCAGACAGCTCTGGCTCCAAGCTCAGACTTCTCGGCTCACGCGTCGTCTCCTCAAATTTTTAATTTCGTTGTCTAGCGCTGAATCTCCGCTTCCCTCTTCTAGCTCGTGTCGTAGCATACAACTAACAAAATCCTATAAGTACTTGGCTCCTCAGACCAGCTGAAGACGTCAAAACTGAGCGCCGGTCCCGTCCCTTTCGCGGAACACGGATATGTTATTAATGTACAACCACGTAGCTATTGACTGGCAGGGTCCAGGCGTCGTGTATTTCAGATTTTTAATTTATGGTGCTTATGTTCAGATCCTAGGGGTCATTCTCGGAGTATTTAAAGACTACTAAGAACCTGCCGATTCAAAGCGTAACTCTAAAACTGTTGCCGTATCAGTAATCCCTACTGTAAAATATCCGATATAGTACAGGCCCCGCCCGGTCTCTGTAACCTAAACAATTCTGGCACCTTACTGCAAATTTGCATTCATACATGTGATGCTACCCCGCGTAATATAACTATTGCGGTTAGTTCAGTTATCTTGGGAGTCAATTGTGCTTGGAAAAAACAAAGGGGAAAATCAACACTGAGCGGCCATTTTGCGACCACGCGATCTCACGCTGCAAAGCTTCTCAAAACACAGCTGATTACTATGTTTCACAAACACGCACGCAGCCTTCCATTCAACATATAATTATATACAAACCGCACGTATTACAACAAAGCTCTCGAGTAAATGCAATCTTACATACCACTCAAGAACACAGAGCCGCTCTTGCAGACTCCGTGTCTCCCAACTTTCAAACAAAGCTTTTCCTACACATCCATGCCAGCTTTCATTCAACGTATAACATACAAAACATAAGCCGACTATCATCTCACTCAACAATTATACTATGTCGTGTTTTCACGCTAATAATTTTAAATCCACTACCGACCGTCCTCTTCCTGCTCACGACTAATTTTCCTATTTCTACCTGTAAGGTTTGATTAAACAGGCCCTTAAATACCTTTATTGCTGGGCCCTCTCGTGATTAGGAAGAGGAGAGCCTCGTGGTAAATCCGAATGGTTTGCCCAGCTCCATCAGAGTCCTGCCGTTGGTCGCCATCTGTTAAGTTCTTGAAACTCTGGGAGTTGGCGCGGAATAAGGACCGGGGTCCGAAGATGATATAATATAAGAATATTTAATAAAAAGAGTGAAATGACAGAACAGGTTATGCATTCGATCGATCGAGCTATTTTCCAATCCACCCGGGCGCTTCTCGCCTGAAGTTCCTCCTTCGTCGGTGGTGGCCAGAAAAGAGGCTGTTCTCCCAGGTACAGTCAAATTTATCTCCTCCTCCGAGCTAGAGCCCTCCCTCATTAACATTCCGGCGTGTCCGCCACGAGAGACGGAGCCGCGTCCCCTCTTCCTCCTCTTCTTCTCCTTCGTCTTTGGTAGATCCTTAAAGTCCGTTCTCCAGCTCCGCCCCTCAGGCGAACAAGAGAACTACAATTCCTTATCTAGTCATACATTAATCATTAATAAAAACAGTGGCCTACATATGCATGCCATTCATAATAATATCCCTTATTAATTATCATATTCCATGCATTGTAATGTACACCCAAACAGCTTCTCATTTTACATTGTACAGAGTCCAATTATGACAAACTAGGTTTTAAAAACCCTACAAACTGCAGCTTCAGCCCTCACTCTTTTATTTTATATGACTTCAGTTACAGAAGCTTTAATGAAATAGTTAAACTGGACGAGCTCTTCAGTCTGAGTCATGTTTCTGATTATCATCTTTAGAATCAACTATTTTGTCACATTATAATAAAACACTATCAAGTCAACACGAGTTGTGTGGTGTTTCATAAACTGTTGTCTGCATATTCTTACGATCAGATTATAATCTGCATATAAACCATACAACATAAAGGGATATGAGATATTCTTAGTATGAGAACGTATTTAATTCAGCATGTTTGAAACTGAAGAGACAGTTTAGTAGCTTTGTACTCTGTGAAAAATACCTTGGTTTCACTTTTATATTCCTTCTTTCATTTCTATTCCAACCTCGTCATAAAGTAATACTATGAACCGGGTTGTTTATGTCGTCTGCATGACGCAACACTGTAAGAACACACAAACAAAGTATTTAAGATGCGCTTTATTGTGGTCCCGAGATAGACTACAACATTGTAGTTTCACCGCTGCAGACCGACGTCACTAACATGTGCCTGCCGTCGCGTCATAACTACGTGGCTTAGTAAAAGTGGAGTCGGATTCTCTAAACACCGCGGTTGTCTTTTCCTAACGCCTCATGAATTCTCCTTCCCATCTTTCCTTGACCCCGTGATGTTTTTACAGAGGTTAAGGAAAAGTGATTAGGGTTAGATGTTAGGAGGTCATTTTTTGACTATTCAACTGCAGCCAGGGAGTCCGACAGGAAGTCCGACAAGAAGTCAGGCAGGAAGTCAGACAGTATTGAGATACAGACATGATATTTGTTGTGTACTTCGGTGCAGTAGTTTCAATGTAGTAAAAGTACTTTTAATGTATGTGAGTAAAAGTACTCCGCCTGCCCTGCATCTCTATTGCTGCATCATCATCATCATCATCATCATCATCATCATCCCACAGCAGTACCATGGTAACCGACCCCCATCCAGCTTCGGTCCTTACCTTCATACCCACCAAAGAAAAAGAAAAGAAAACACAGACCCTGCTCTGTGTACATCCTCCAGCTGGTCTTTCCCTGTCTGTGTGTGTGTGTGTGTGTGTGTGTGTGTGTGTGTGTGTGTGTGTGTGTGTGTGTGTGTCTAGTATATTTTAGAGATCAAGCTCTTGGTTCGTAGTATTTCTGTTATTGGTTATTTTTATGTGTGTGCATGTTGTCAGCCTGGAGACAGTTACTGTGGAAACCAGGGACTGCAATGATGGAGGGAGGGAGAGAGAGACACAAGTTGATAAACCGTCTGTCTCTCTTTCTCTCTCTCGCTCTGTCCCGGCTTTGTGTATATATTAGTGCTGTCATATTAGCGCGTTATTAACGGCGTTAACGCAAACCAATTTTAACGCCGTCAATTTTATTAACGGCGTTAACGCATTTTAATTTTTCAATTATTTTTTTTACGCGAGCGCCACGCCGGATGTAGCTCAACCGGAAGCAAAACAATAGGCACGCCGTTTGGGCTTGGAAGCTAGGCTAACGTTACGGTTTGAAATGAATGAATGGTGAGCGCGATACGGCAAAATGAATGATATTCAGTGAACTGCGAACAGGTGCGCGTGCCAGAAGGGAGCGCGAGTGAACACATTGAACACAGCAGGAGAGAATGCAACGTTAGCCAGCTAGCTAAAGCTCCGGTGGGAAATGATTAGCTTAAGCCGTGTTCACACCGGACGCGCCGCATCCGGTGTGAACACGGCGTAACGCTACCGTTTTTGAGGAGGTAGATTTTGAGGAGAGGGGACTGACAAGGCAGAAGGTAAAGTGGTCCACCGTTCTATCAATAAGCAGACCTGCCAACCTGTACGCAATTTGCGTAGCGGATACGCATTTTGACGTCAAAGTACGCTGGTAAAAATTAGTCTAAAATTAATTTTAGACTAATTGACCAGC
Organism: Myoxocephalus aenaeus; assembly: GCA_038501785.1. Classification (NCBI taxonomy): domain Eukaryota; kingdom Metazoa; phylum Chordata; class Actinopteri; order Perciformes; family Cottidae; genus Myoxocephalus; species Myoxocephalus aenaeus. The sequence goes on from JBAMJR010000196.1 coordinate 801,637, forward strand.
ACACATTATATGCAATGCAATATAATGCATGACGAGTATTTAATGACTTATCAATATATAGGTTATATATCAAGGTTGGCAGGTCTGAATAAGGCTAAACTAGAAGTTAACACTAATACAAACATTATTTTTGCAGAATGAGTGTGTTAGGGGAGAAGGATGCAGCCATTGTTAAACAGCTGGATTGAAATGCAGCTGGAACTGGTTGTGGCTAAAACTGGAAGGCACGGTCTCAATAAAAGGGCAAGAGGTGTCCTTTCATCTAGGAGATGTATTCTCCAAAATCAACAGGCAAGGATTCGCCAGATGCATTCTCTGCATCAAATATATAAATGATGCTAACAAAGGCAGCCATGCTCTCCCTTACCACATTGTGCCTCATATACTGTAAATGTTAGACTCAGTGACAGGCTGGCATGAAATGGCTTGCATAATACTTAGTAAGGAGGCCATAATAATTTTTGACTCATGGCTGAAGTTAAGTTTCTCCAGCTCTCCCCAGGTTGGCAAAAAAAGCATCTCAAAATGCATCAGATTGATGCTTTAAAATATGGAATATTTAAATGTTTCTTACGGGGGAGCATGCCCCCGGACCCTCCTAGAGGGGTAATATCCTTCTCACCTTTTTCACCCCTGACCCGTTTTCATGCCTGGTGCACTCTATAATTGTATTTTATAAACCCTTGTTTACCTGAAATGTGCAGTGATTTTATTTTGTACCGCCCTGTTTGGCAGTTGTTTTTCAATAAAATAAAGCAAGCCAATCCACTTTTTCATGTTGATAAGAGCATTAAAATGCCAAAAAAAAAAAATGCGATTAATTGCGATTAATCGCGAGTTAACTATGACATAAATGCGATTAATCGCGATTAAATATTTTAATCGCTTGACAGCACTAGTATATATTAACGAAAACTGTGGATTTTGTCGTAAATCTTTTTATTTTACGGATGATATGAACGTCTGCAACGCACACATGAACGTATGATTATTGTATTCAGACAGAGATTCTCTCTCTTTTTTAGAAGATTTTATTTATGACTTTTTCTTGCAGAACCCCAAAAAAATCCAGAAAGATAAAATAGACATGTACTGAATAACACAACAAAACAAACTGCCAGCTCACAGAAAAACGTCTTAATTTTCTCTTTTTATCTCTCCATCACTCGGCTCTCTCCACCTCCTGCCTCCCAGCAGTCGTCACTCAACAGTCTCTCACACACACACACACACATACACACACACACACGCACACGCACACACACACACACACACACACACACACACACACACACACACACACACAGAAACAAACAAACATACACAAACACACGCAAAAAAATTCTTGCACTACATCAGTCTTGTCTGGGTTTTTGTGTGAAATTCTCTCTCTCTCTCTTTCTGCCTCTTGCTGGTCGTAACAATAACATGTTGTCTAAACAGACACACAGCACGAGTGTGTGTGTGTGTGTGTGTGTGTGTGTGTGTGTGTGTGTGTGTGTGTGTGTGTGTGTGTGTGTGTGTGTGTGTGTGTTATTTCCAAAGGCATCATGGGAAAAAAACTGAAATAAAAGAAGGAAGGAAAAGGACAAGAGAGAGGAGAAAGAACAAGAAACAAAAAAAGACGAGCTCATGGGGGGAAATGGCGGTCTGTGAATATTCACAAACACACACACACACACAAACAACAGTGACAAGATTTAATACGGCGTTGAGGGTATTGAGGGTGTGGAGGTGTGATTTGGGGGGAGTGGGAAACGCCACCGCCGTCGCCTCCTCCTCCGCCTCCGGTGAATTCGATCATCAACCACATCCCAAGACTCTCTCTCTCACACACACACACACACACACACACACACACACACACACACACACACACACACACACACACACACACACACACACACACACACACACACACACACACAGTTATTAGGTGGAGCAGGTACAGCTGGGACTTGGATTTAAAGACAACACCACCTGGCCTGATGGTAGTCTGACAGTGATTAACACACACTCGCCACACAAAGACACAGATGCACATGCACACATTCACTTCACATGCATGCAGTGATTCACGTTACATCGACGTCTCACAGATTAAAACACAAAACACTTTCTTGTCCGGCTGCTGCAACGTTTTTTTTTATGGTAGATTTATGATTCATGAATGTGACGTGAAGTAAAAGAACAGTGAGTGAAATCGTGTTGTTTGGGTCAGATGTTTCGGATCTAAAGGTCCAGTGTAGAAGGAAGTCAGGGTCAGCGTAGCCTATCTTAGCACAAAGAGTGGAAGCAGAAGACAGGAGGAAAAGCTGGTTTAGCTTAGTCAAGATTTAAATAATGGAGAACATCAAATATCTTCCACATTAAAAAACCTTTACAGCTGAAAAATTACTCATTTTTAATGAAAAGAAAACATTCAGATAAAACTACCAAGCATTAAGTACCAATATCAACATTCAAGTGCATCTATGTTAGTAAATATTTCTCTGGTCTTTTTGTTCTGGTTTTGTCCAATATTTACAGATTTTTAGTCCTGTTTGGTCAAATATTCTCTTGGGTCCTGGTTTTGTCCAATATTTTTAGCAGTTTATGATTCATGTTGAAAACATTGTTATTCTTGTTTTTGCAGTGTAGCATTCTGCGCACAATGACCAAAAATGCTTAGCCAGCAGTGGCGGTCAGCCAATAGAGGGCAACGGGGCCTGGCCCCACCCACCTTGAGCCACACAAAAGAAAAAATATTATAATAATATTAATACATTATACAAATTGTCAATATTTGTGTTTTTGAGCTATGGAATATACCCCGTAGTATTTGAAAAATAGGATATCTGCGCAAAATATATGCTTTTCCTGCTTGTCCTCTCTGCTAGTGCACCTCTCAGCTGCTCCCGTGCACGTCTCCGCTGCTAGTGCACGTCATGGGGATAGATCGATTTTGCCCATGGAAGACAGGTCTAATACGCAGTTTAGCCAATCACTGATTAAAGAAATAAATGACTGGAATACAATTTATCAAATCAGTGCCCTAAAAACGACTTCTGGGAGGGCTATTCTCATCTTGCCCCGCGCTGCGCGTTCCCGTGTCTCTGTTTTCTCAGGGCTCGTGTCTCGTTCTCATCTTGCGTGTTCTTGTCACGCCGGTCTCTTGTGTTCTCGCCGGATTCTCTTCTCTCGCAGCGACATTTTAACGACATGACAATGGAGCATCCCAGCACGAGTGCTACTCTTGCAAGAAGACTCAATCCTAACTAGATCAAATCTCTCCTCCAAGACCCGTTTGAGAGAAGAACTATGACAGAGAAACTCCTGGTCCCAGATCAGCTCCTGAACTCAGCAGACAACAGACCAGCATGAAAGGGAAGCAGGCGCGGACATGTTGGACTGTATGCTGTCGGTTATAATGGATTACATTCTGGAGGAAGTAAAGAACGCTGATTTTATCGCCATACAAGCAGACGAGATGACTGACTGACCCACTGTCAGCTGATGCTACGCTACATCGAAGCTAACGGTAACGTTGTAAAGATTGCATATGCCGGTGTTACGGTTTAACAGGCGACCGTGTTAACTGATGACTTTCAAGATAAGACGTAGCTGTCTTCGTGAATACTTTGTTGTTTGATTTTTCAATACAGTGTCAAACCTTCTCATATACATATACAAATTAAACTATGCGGCTTTCACGAGGACAGCTACATGTTGTCTTCCTATTCTCAACAGCTGTCGTAACTACGAAAACGACTGAAAGTCACCAGTTAACAGGGTCACCTGTTAAACCGCAACACCGGCCTCTGTTACGGCACTGATAAAAGAGAAAACACGTTTGTTTATTTTCTTTTACACTAAGTGCTGTACTGGCAATGGAAGTGACGGCCTTAACAGGAACACAGGTTTTAAATCGGATTGTTATTGTTATTTTTATTACTTTTATTTTGTCGGCTGTGTATAATGTGACCGGGAGGAAGTGACGCGAGGGGTTTGAATGAATGAATGAATGAATATATACTTTATTAATCCCCGAGGGGAAATTTGGTGTCGCTGTAGCAGCAATTTACAGACAAAAATAAGATATAAAAACAACAGGGATGAAAGATATATACAATAATAATAATAATAATAATAATAATAATAATAATAATAATAATAATAATAATAATAATAATAATAAAAAGAAGAAAAAAATTGCTGGGGTGAAAGAAAAAAAAAACAGTATTAATTGTGAAAAAAAGTACAAAAATGCAAAGTATGTATGTGTATATTAAGTGTGTGAGGTGTAAATAAAACAAACAATAGGGGAGTGCAAAAATGCAAATTATGTATGTAAATATATGAAGTGTGAAGTGTAGATAAACGTAAACTTGTACAATGATTAATCAGTCAGAGGATCTGGCAAGCGGTGAATTATTATAAAGTCTTAACACTTGGAGGTCTGGGGGTCAATTTCTTGATTTTTCTTGATTTTACATACTTTTTAAATTCCCCTTTTTAAAGTCACTAGCATATGATACATAATCATGTGTTGTATATCAAAAAATACAGAACAATCTCAGCTATCTATATAATGAGGCACCATTGTCCCAAAGGCACAAGTGTAAATATGAAAATATGACTAAAGCTGAAAAATGTTATCTTGATTTTGGAAATGTCTCATATTTGTTGTGAAAACATAACTTTACTCCGGTGGGATATCGGTTTTGGTGATGGAAATTGGTTTACCAAAGGTCTTAGGTTCACAAAAGCAGTGGAATATATGAATAAAATGGTAGACACATGTAATTTAATGTCTAAAACCAAATTTATTATTATATGGTGGGGATGATGAGCTGTGGCTGGCTTTGTGGCCTGCTAGGTGATGTGTTCAGGCAGGCAGACGGACAGGGAGGCTGCTGCAGCGATGCTGCATGTTGTCCTCTGGACCCTCACAGCTCTGAATCCACTCTGTAAAATACATTAATACAGTCAGTATGAGTTCACTGTAAGAAAGTTAACGGTGATAGGGACAACAGTTGATTATGCACCGTTCAGTCATAGACACGGAAGATAACAGCCAACACGGAACTATTTAGTGACGCGCTAACCGCTACGAAGCTCTCGTCAACACACAAGTTATGTTATTTACTGTCTTACAAACATATAATGGAGGTCCAACACTACTGGTCGTACTATGTTCACTGTAACAAGTTAACGTGATAGAGACAACAATTGATTATTCCCCGTTCAGTCATATATACGGAAGATAACAGCCAAAACGGCACTGTGTACTGACGTGCTAACCGCTACGAAGCTCTCGTCAACACACACGTTATTTACTGTCTTACAAACATATAATGGAGGTCCAGCACTACTGGTCGTACTATGTTCACTGTAACAAGTTAACGTGATAGATTCAACAATTGATTACTCACCGTTCAGTCTCACAGAAACGCTGTGGCCAGCTATCTGGCCCGTTAGCTCCGTCTAGCTCCTGTTAGTGAATCCTTCAGGCTCTGAAGCTGCGTCGTCTGTCCCCTCCAATATAGCTCTGCTCAGGACTCTTTGCTTGGCACCTTCTAACTCACAGTGAAGCTTTGCACGCCTCATACATGTCCATGTTTAGATGCTCAGACGCGGAAGTGGAAACCATATCCGCCAGATTTTTAACCATATTTATGTGACGTATTATTGTGATGATTATAATTGTATTAAACATTTAGACACCTGGTTTAACGCTTCGACGCGGGCGCCGACCTCAGAGGGTTAATGCCGTAGGCAGGAATGTTCTCCTGTAGCGGTCCTTGTTGCAGCAGAGCGTGAGGAATCTCTTGGAGAAAGTGCTCCGCTGACCCTGCAGTAGGTGGTGGAGAGGGTGGTCCGGGTTGTCCAATATGGACAATAGTTTCTTCAGCGTCCTCCTCTCCATCATCGGCTGCAAGCAGGAGTTTCTGGAACAGGTGGTGGAGCCGGCTTTCTTAACTAGCTTATTAAGTTTGTTGGTGTCACCGGCTCCAATGCTGCTCCAATGCTGCTTCCCCTGCAGACAATGGCGAAGTACAGGGCACTGTCCACAACCGACTGGTAGAACATCTCCAGCATCTTGCTGCACACATTGAAGGATCGAAGCTTCCTCAGGAAAAAGAGTCGACTCATCCTCTTCTTGTAGACAGCGTTGATGTTGGCCTTCCAGTTCAGTCGGCTGTCGATGGAAACACCCAGGTACCTGTACTCCTCCACCATGTCCACGTCCTCTCCAAGAACACTCAGAGGACTCGGAGCCCTCGCCTTCCTCCTGAAGTCGACCACCATCTCTCTGGTCTTGGTCACATTCAGAAGCAGGTGATTCTCTCCGGCCCACTCCACAAAGTCACTCACCACTGCCCTGTACTCCTCCTCCCGTCCATCCCTAATACACCCGACCACTGCAGAGTCATCAGAGTACTTCTGCAGATGGCATGACTCCGTGTTGTACTGGAAGTCCGTGGTGTACAGGGTGAACAGGAAGGGAGACAGAACAGTTCCCTGTGGGGCTCCAACATCACTGACCACTGTTTCAGACAGCACACGGCCCATTCTGACAAACTGTGGTCTACCTGTGAGGTAGTCAGTGATCCAGGAGATGGTGGACGAGTCTACCCCAACCACCCGGAGCTTCTCACTCAGTAGCATTGGTTGGATGGTGTTAAATACACTGGAGAAGTCAAAGAAAGTGACTCTCACAGAGACACCGGTTCCATCCAGGTGTGACGGAGCTCGTTGCAGCAGGTAGATGATGGCGTCGTCTTTTGGTCGGAATTCTGACATCTGGGCGAAGCAGTCGGCACTTGGAGGGTTCAGGACGGCGCGTATTTATATATCATATTATACTGAATATTATTATATGATATATATTAATATACTGAATTCTATGAATAAGATGTCCTTATTATGTCAGTGTTGGAATAAATAATAAAAATGTAAAGTAGTAATGCGTTGTTTTTTTGCATTGAATCATACTAGGATGTTTGCTGAAATTGATTGGCTAGACCTACCCAAAAAAGAATCCACCAGCCGCCATTGTTAGCCAGGCCTGTTTATGATAGAACAAACAACCACACTTTGGTGTTTAAGGCCCAACACTACAGCGAGCAGATGTTTTGGGGAAATTAAGGGGATTCTTTTTCTTTTTCTTTTTCATACTATATATATGTGAGGTGTTTTTAAGAGTTGCTGCTGTCTGAAGAACCATCGGGCTGACAGCCACAGACAGGAAGTCAGCCAGTAATGACAGAGGCTAACCCATTGTTCTTTGGAGTCTTTTCATGGGATTTATTGATTATAAGAACAAAATATGAATAGAATAACACCTTTAGGCAGACCAAAAATATAAATATTGGATCAAATATTAAGATATTTTGTGTCGGAAATAAGAAAACAGAAATGAGGACGAAAACAAAGAGATAAACAGTGACAGACTGTTGGAGAGTTGCTGAATTCCCCTGATTACCGACACACCAACACACACACACACACACACACACACACACACACACACACACACACACACACACACACACACACACACACACACACAAAGACACAAAGAAACAGTGATTTGATGTTTAATGTGAGGAGCACATGAACCCCAGAGGCCCGATGAGCTGAGGGGATTTGAAGTCTTTGTGTCTGTAAACTCAGTGAGGCTGTTGGGAAAACAGAAAGCCAGGAGCTAAGACTGACACACACACACACACACACACACACACACACACACACACACACACACACACACTAAATACAGTAGAATATACTAGAAACACCAGAATTGAAATGGATGAGACTATAAACTTAGAGTTTACTTAGTCTGAAGAAGGATTGTCTCAACACATGAAGGAACATTTAACATCAACACATCTGGAGATACAAGGTTTTACCTGGACAGGTAGTAACGAGAGCTGTCAGACGAATGGAGTAAAAAGTGCAATATTTACCTTTGAGATGTAGTACAGTAAAAAGTACAATATTTACCTTATGACCTGTAGTGGTGTACTAAAGTACTTAGAGGGAATGTACTTCCATGAGAATGGTTACAACCTTCGTGGACTTTTGTTCTAAATCTAAAAACATCTGACACATTATTTTCTTTATAAAAGACCAAATTAACTGTCTTGTTTCTTGACTCGTCGACTCTGATCCGGTTGCAGCTGCTTCAGCGTCAGGCTGGTTGTGTTGGGCAGCTCCCAGTCTCAGCCCAACCTTTTACTGAATAAACAAAGGCGTATGAAAACAATAATACAACAATATTGATTTGAGGAAAGATGTCAGCTCTGAGCGTGATGCTGACAGTGATGCTGCTTTGTTTCAGCCGAACAAAGCAGAGAGCAGCAGCATCAGCTGTCTGATTAGCATGGGAAACAAAAGCACACACTCCGCAGTCATTGTCTTTATTAGCGTGCTGTTGTCTTGTTGTAATGACACCTAGACGCAAACAGGAGGATGCGTTCTCACACTGTGACAATGACAGACAGCCACACACTCACACACACACACACACACACACACACACACACACACACACACACACACACACACGCTGGATTACAGTGATATGTGAGGCCGATAGCATGTTTTTGGTCCAGAGTGAGACATTGCCACAACCTGACAAAGATAGGACAAAGTTTTCACTTGGTTCGTGACAGTGTTCGTTTTTAGTTTTAATCTCTTGATTAAAAGGTTTCAGTCACGTTCTAATCAGTGTGTTAGTGTTTAAGTCACATCTTCATTGTTCATTTTTAATTTAATGTCTTTTAGTATTTCTGGGGACTTCTGGTGCTCAAAGACCCAAAACTAATACTGGAGAGCAACATCTCTTCCCCTGTAGATCGTCTTCAGTGCTTCTCTCTTGATTTATTCCCTCAGTAAACATTGTAAACATGAGTTTATGTCTCAATCTCTAGTTTCAAGTCTTCTTCAATACAGCATGATGTGCATTTAGTAAATTATGGTCATTTAGAGTCAAACAGACCATAAAGCAGGGGATGCTTTAGGGCGGGGCTACGAGGTGATTGACAGGTCGACGCCAGAGCCGTTTACGGTGTCTCTACGTCGCTCCTCCTCAGTCCTAATATGGTCACTTCCTGTTCACTGGTTGCAAAAAAAAAAAAAGATGGCGACGGACAAATCGTCGAACTGGAGGCTTCAAAACTTCAGTCCACAAACCAACGAGTGACGTCACCATGACTACGTCCTCTTCTTATACAAAATCCGTGATGCAGCCGTTCAATCTCAGATTAACATGAAACGACTCGTGCCTCTTCTTCATCATCATTATCCACAATGAATCTCACTGTGACGTGGGTTCTCTTGTGTGTCTGAAAGGTCGACGTCTAAATAAGTCAAAGTGTGACAGGAGCTAACAGATGTTTTATGGAGTACTTGTTGGACCGCGTGGACTCGGACTCCCTCTTTCATTCCTTCAAACAGCTTCTCTAAAAGTTCTACATATATAGACTCATGTCATGTTTTGTCCCTTTGAGCACCACAGGCCGAGTCCCATGAAAAGAAAGCAGACATCTCTACGGACGGTATCTCCAACACTCAGCAACTAAAACCCAAACTATCTAGATGGATGAATAACACCACAGGTTACAGGAGAAACATGTGTTTAAATAGCACATGTCCCTTTAAATAAAGTACTTACTTAGAGCCACAACTTCAAGAGTCAATAAATGTGGTGCTGTAACAACTACAATATTTTTGTCTGAGTAGAAGAAGAAAGTAGCAGGAAATGGAAATAAACTGTTAAAACTGTACTGAAGTACAATGCTTGAGTAAATATACTAAATAAAGCTGACAATGAATGAAAAAAAGGTGTTATGCCAACAAGGTCATTTATTTCACAACTAAAGATTTGGAAAAAGAAGCTGAAACAAGAATTCAAATGCATTTTGCACTGCAGAAAAAACAAAATCTTACAGTAAACGAGTGTTTTCCTCCCGTCATCTCTTCACAGAGACTCCTGCTGTGTGTGTGTGTGTGTGTGTGTGTGTGTGTGTGTGTGTGTGTGTGTGTGTGTGTGTGTGTGTGTGTGTGTGTGTGTGTGTGTGTGTGTGTGTGTTTGTTGCAGATGAAGGTGGCATCAAAGACAATCACAAATCGAGTTGAAGTCTCGCGTAGCGGGACTGTTTTAGAGGAGCAGGGGTTTGTGGGTAAACATGCTGATTCTGTTGGAAGTAAAACATATTGTTAAAGCACATTGAGAGAGAGTTTTATATTTCTTCTATCGTTTATGTGTCATCATGTTTTATGTTTGTTTTATTGTTAATGTGTCGTTATGTTTCATGCTTGGTTGTATTGTTTATGTGTCGTTATGTTTAATTTTTGTGTTTCATGTTCATGTGTAACGTTTATGTGTCGTTATTTTTCATGTTTTTGTAATGTTTATGTGTCGTTATGTTTCATGTTTGGTTTTATTGTTTATGTGTCTTGTTTCATGTTTTTTTTATCGTTTATGTGTCGTTGTGTTTCATGTTTGTTGTATCGTTTATGCGTCAATATGTTTCATGTTTGGTTTTCTTGTTCATGTGTCGTTATGTTTCATGTTTTTTTGTAATGTTTATGTGTCGTTATGTTTCATGCTTGGTTGTAACGTTTATGTGTCGTTATGTTTCATGTTTGTTGTATCGTTTATGCGTCGTTATGTTTCATGTTTGGTTTTATTGTTTATGTGTTGTTATGTTTCATGTTTGTTGTATCGTTATGTGTCATTATGTACTCATTTTTGGTTGTAACGTTTATGTGTTGCTATGTTTCATGTTTGTTGTATCATTTCATGTTATTGAATTGTGTTGCAAGTAAACAAGTCTCTCCTGAATATTCTCCGTCCGCCGGTCGGAGGTTTGGATGTCGTGTCGGTGTGGTAATAAATCTGATAAGAGATCCCGTAAGTGCTTTAAACTATGTGCTTTGTTTGTGTTCCAGGTTTGACAGGAACACAAAAATTTGAAAATACCAGCACATCATAATAATTACTTCATGTTAATGTGGCTTCCTGCAGAGATGTGATACATTTAATAATGCCAGAAGCAGCTGGACGTATTCATTGTCCTGACACTTTCTGACATTGAGCTTCTCTTTGTGAAAAAAGGCAACGCGTCCACAAACTGGATTTAATGTGTCGATGGCCAACACATACAATAGTACTGTAATATTAATCTTTTAAACATACAGGTAGATTCATTTTCTGCATGTTTGAGGATATTTTGTCCAAACTGTTTGGACAAATGTTTTAGATTTGTTCCTTTTTCTTTCTTTGGTGGTCTAAGATCTTAAATAGAAATGACAAAAGGTTTTAATAGATCTTAATGACTACTTATTATATTTTCTCTATTTATTTTATATCAGTAGAATGTATTCAGACAATGAATGAACATATAAGTTTAGTTTAAATTATTTCATAGAAATAATACAAGTATATTTCCCAAATAAAGACATCTTATAAGTAAAATATAATAATAATAATAATAATAATAATAATACAATTAAAAAAAACAAATTGAAATAAAAAAGACAAAACACATTTTAATTTGACAATTTTAAAAACAAAACACAAAAAGAACATTATTTTAAACTATATATCCTTGTATTAAATATTTGTATTTAATTATTTAATTAATTAATTTTTATATTAGTTAATTAAAGATGATTAATGCTAAATAAATTTTCCACCATTGAAATGCAGAAATGTGCTCTACATATTAGGTATTTTGCTTTTTTGGCCCCCCTTCATTATTTTATGCATGTTTCTGATTTTATCTGTTAACTTCTTAAGACGAGTCTTAACTTTAAACTTTTCCTTAAATATAATACCAGAGATTAGTTTCTCAGTTCCTTTTTTCAAGTTTGGGAAATTCTCAACCAAGTCCTTCAATTGAAGTGGAATAATCTTTATTAAGTACTCAGTTTCTTCCTTTATTTGATCCAGATCTTATTTTTTTCAAGCAAATCCTGCATCTTCGTCAAGGTTGAACGTCACAGATTTAGATCCACCAGAAATCATATCCCCCCCCCCCCCCCCCTCCCCCCACCTTCCTCTACCTGCATCTCACCCAGATGAAAAGCTGGCAGTGATGGCAGTACAACACGTTCCCTCGCTGTGCAATAAATCTCTCAGCTGTGTAACACGATGCCGGCAGTGTGATACCTGCTCCGACTCACAAACAGACCTGTTGTCTGAGGCTGAAGATGAAAAAGCGGAATAATTGGCCCGGACAGAAACACTGCTGCCGGTGTTTGTGTGACAGAGAGCTGAATCACTGAGGAGGGGAAAGAAAGAGAGAGGACTCCCGAGATCATCATCATCATCATCATCATCATCATCATCATCATCATCTTCTTCATCTTCTTCTTCTTCTTCTTCTTCTTCTTCTTCTTCTTCTTCACACTTCAACACGAAGCTGCTGCATCACAACATGACTACAAACACAGAGAGAGAGAAAATACCACAATACAATTGTACCGAGTTATCACTTTATTAGAGACGTCGAGAGAATATTGGAGGAGTTGTACATTGTTATGGTCTCATCTTCTGTTCCATAACTATGCTCGTGCCGAACGAGAGATGTAACTTCCACCTGATCTGGATGGCTTAATATGTGTCAGAGAGTGTCTTTGGAACTGACATTTTAAAGTCTTGAATTACAGAAGCCACGGCTTCTCATTGGTAGTCGGCTAGAATGGAGATTGCCATAAACATGATACACTTTTTTCTTTTTTTTAAATACACAAGCAGTAACATCACGACGGATCAATACACAGAGTTTGTGTGACGACGTAAATACAACGTTGGGGTAATGTTATAATATCACATTGTTAGGGATTTTACAACGTAATTGTAACATAGGTTGTATAGTCTTATGTTGTATAATAATATTACACAATATAAAGTGCCCAAACCACAATTTGTTTGTAGGGTAATGACATTTTTTTTATGACAATGAGATTCTCTCGCTGACTTTTACAACAGACCAAAGAAGAAACACTTAAATTAGTCAATGTGATATGAATTTTATATCAACATTGCAGAGATTCAGGCTTTTGATATAAAAAAAACACACCAGCAAAACATACCCATCATGAACTTGGGAAATATAATACACATACAGTATTATATAACTGGAACTTTTTCCAGTTTTTAAACATATTTTACCTTTACGTTTTCATGTGTTTTTGACACACTGTACTATGACTTTTAATGACATCATCACGGCCTGCGTTTTAACCCAAATGCAGGACACAGGAAAGTGGGGATTGTTGGTCGTGACTTTTACGTTCATCTTCAGCAGGTAGATAAGTAGACAGGTACAGTAAGTAGCAGCACAGGTAATTTCAATCCTCAGATTTAGAGTCTTAAGAGTCCTTGGACCGAACATTTTATGGCACAATATACAATGACAATTTCATGGCATACTTTACAAAAACACACAAACTAACATCAAGGTTAGCTCTTTTATAAAAAAAAAAGTATTAATTTGTAGGGTTTAAATGTAACTTAAATGTTATTATTGAACATTTCATTATCAAATACCTTTTTTCTGGAGACATCCAAAAAAAGATGACGACATCATATTACATCATATGAGCGTTCGGTTTCATTCAACTTTTAATACATTTTGCCTTTAACACTTTTGTAATGTTACTTTAAATGCAGGATTTTTGCTTGTAATGAACTATTTTCATAAGGTTGTTTGTTTTCTATCAATAGAACAGACACAAACTACTGGAACAAGCTGTCATCCAACATTCATAACACATTGATAATGTTTACATTGACCTCTCAATGAACACTCAATTCAAAGCTTCTGCACAGACTGAACACAAAGGGAACTCTCTCTGCAGAAATCTGTGTCAGGCTCCTGCAGCGACCGAGAGAGAGAGAGAGAGAGAGAGAGAGAGAGAGAGAGAGAGAGAGATGCTTGCAGGCAGGCTGCAGTCATCCAACAGGGCTAGTTGAAACTAATCTTGATATGTTGAACAAGCAAACCGGAGCACCAGCCGCACTCCCCCTCCTCCTCCTCCCCCTCCCTCACCCACTCTGATAAATAATAAACGACCTTTGAGTGGCTCCAATTTATGAGCCGGTGAGAGCGGGGGCCCGATAATGGACTAATTAGTTGTATCTCACATTAACTGATATCGGCCGATATCAGTTAATGTGAGATACAACTTAATAGTCCATTATCGGGCCCCCGCTCTCACCGGCTCATAATTGGAGCCACTCAAAGGTCGGTATGTATATTTATCAGAGTCGGTGAGCCGGAGGGGAGGAGGAGGAGGAGGAGGGGAGAGGAGGAGGAGGAGGAGGAGGGGAGGGTGGAGGTATTTGGAAAGAAGGATCGACAACTAGAAACAAGTATTTCTGTGTATCAAAGCGTCCACGATCCCAAACGGAAACAAAACCAGAGGAGAAAACGCACATACTGACAAAGTGGATTTGGGAGTCTGGTCGTGCAGCGGTGGTGGAGGAGGAAGAAGAGGAGGGAGGAGGAGGAGGAGGAACAAGGCAGGGCGCTGAAAACAGGTGAGGCTTTGTTTGGCTGAGTTTCTGAGGTAGATCCATATCAGGAATCCTCTCCCGCTCTGCCTCGCACTCTCTCCGAGGCGGATCGGTTTACGGCGTGGAGACTTGCTGTCGCCTCTCCATCGGCTGACAGACAGGCAGGAAGGTGGAAGGAAGGTAGAGGAGGGGAGGAGAAGAAGGATAAGGAGAAGAAGAAGAGAACATCTCAGTCATGAAAACACGACAAGATGGCTCCAAAAAAAGACAAGAGTTGAGATGAGATAAAAGTTTTATGATCCCTGAGGGGAAACTGGGAGCAGCAGAGAACTGGATACTGATAAGAGCTAAACGGAGAGCGCTGAAGATAATACAACACGCACAAACAATAATAAACAGGAGGAAATAAGAACAAGTGCAACAAAAATTCTGTGCACACGATGTGAAGATAGCGTGACCCGGGATTAAAGATGACGGAAGAAGATTCAGGAACATCAAATGTTTTTCTTGTTCACAGGTGGAGCAGCTGGTTTAGACAATAATGTGTGTTCAGACAAGCACAAGTGATGTCATATCAGATTACCACAAATGACAGAAATCTAATTAATATCACAGGAGTTTTTTTTCTTCCTCTTACCTGTAGAGCCCTTCGTCAATCTACATTGTGTCGGTGTGAGTTGTCATGTGTTGTCTGTCTTCTCTTCAATATATTGAATAAACTCAACAGTAATGTCTCTCCAGAAATCATGACCTGGTTACTCAAGATAATCCACTTACTGTACCGTGAGCAGTTTCATAGAATAAATGCACCCCAGGTAAGAGGAAAATATGTATTTTTGATTTTGTGGTGAACTGTCTCTTTAAAAGGCTACAGCAGAGCGGTGCTAACATGCTAACATGTGCTAGGAAATCCAGTTGAGGTTGATTAGATTAGAAAACTGTATTAATCCCCAGTGGGGAAACTCAAACAGTGATTGAATGTCTAGTTCTGCAGGTTTTTTGACACATTAAAATGTTTATGGCGGCAATAGATCCTGTCGGGAACATAAATGATGAACCACAATTCATCACAATTAGGGTGACTAGACGTCCGGATTTAGGCCGGACAGTCCGGATTTTCAATGCCCTGTCCGGCGTCCGGCGTAGCATCAAGCCAGACGGGTATTTGTCGTCCTTTTTGCATACCTGCAAACTTGTCACCTTTCGGCGAAATTCACCGTTTTGAAATCAAAATACGTGAACTGGCCGGCCAGTGTTTCTGAGATTGGAGTGAGACACGGAGAAAATCTGATGTTGTGATCTTCATAATAGAAGATCTTTGATGTGTCGAGTCTTGGCCAATCAGCATTAAGATGTCTCCAGCGGCCGTTTCTCAATATGTGTTCTTCTATGTACTTGATGAGCAAACTCACAACTGAAAGTTGACATTCTCTGAATACTACTGTTGTTGAGTCACAACATGTAATTGTAGGATGTTTTCAGGCGAGAAGTTAGTTGTTTAAGCATCAAATCTATGGTCGGTTTGTCAAGAATCAGCCTACGTAAAAAGATATGCCGACGGGTTGAGGTCCTGCTCGCGGGACCGCTGAGCTCAATTACAGTAAAAAGGGCTCATATCCCCTCTCTTCACACTTAATAAAATCAAACTGCACCCCTCCTATGCAATTATTCACAGCCTCACAAAATACTGCATAGTGTCCTCTTTTTTGGTGTTATGGATATGGTCACCCTAATCACAATACAGCACAACAGTTGATGCAATATTAAAAACCATAAAAGTCAACCTGCTGATGGCGCTAGAGGGAAAGTCGCAATATCACCAAAATTACCGGGATTCATCCTCTGACAGCCGTGAATTGGTTGTGACAAGCTATCCAACAGTAGTTGAGATATTTCAGGCTGGACCAAAGTGGTGGATGTTAGCATCGGGCTGCTAGCGTAAATATCAAATATTAATAACCGTCGCACCAGAAATATGCCGATTGTGCCGATTCCTTTTAAATGTATTTGTATTGTTGTATTAAATGTTGCTGTGATCGTTCCTTCTGAGTTATTTTATATTTGTGTTCCTGTCGACCAAAAATAAAGAAAAAAGAAAAGATTTTTCATAAGAGACACAGAAACTTCTTCTAACTTAAACTTAAACTCAACAAGTCTAGGCAGCTGTGTCGTTGTTATCTGACGAGAATAGAAGTCACTTCTGTTGCTGTTGTGCTTTCCAGAGAGTTCACACAAACATAGTTATAAAGGCATAATAACGTGCTAATAGCACTACACTTCACTGTTAGTTCATGTTACTTGGTGTTTATCCCTAATTAAACGTAAAATTCTTGAGAGATTTTGATCTGTAAATATTCAAAAATATGGAGTAAAACTTGTTACATTTCCTTTTTACTCTCAACGATTTTAATGTTCCCATGTATAATGAAAGATATAAGAAAGTCAGTCCTCAGATAATGTAAGTTGTTGTGTTTTCCAAATAAAAAGTTAATTTTAAAAGGGATTTTGGTGTATGAATACTCAAAAATAAGGAGTGAAACGTGTCTTTTTTTATTCCACTGTGTGTTTAAGATCTAGTACCATAATAACAAAATAAAGCACCACACCTTTTTCTTCCTCTTCTCCCTCGATGATTTAAGAGTGTTTATTCTGGAGTTAATCCCTGACATGATGCCTGGTTTCTGCTCCGACACCGAAGGTAATCCAGTCCACCGCACAGAGAGAGACGAGGGGGGTGAGGGGTGGAGTCTGGGAGTTGGGGGGTCAGGGGGAGTCGGGGGGAGTAAATCTGAACAGTAAGTGAGCGGTAGAGCAGGTTTGGATAATTAGTCGCCTCATTTCCAATCACAGATCTGCACAGCTCTGAAACCTGGGCTGCAGGTGTGTGTGTTTGTACTCGTGCATGCGTGTGTGTGTGTGTGTGTGTGTGTGTGTGTGTGTGTGTGTGTGTGTGTGTGTGTGTGTGTGTGTGTGTGTGTGTGTGTGTGTGTGTGTGTGTGTGTGTGTGTGTGTGTGCGTGTGTTACTTGACACGTTTTCCCGAAGTGTTTAACAAATGACATTTCTGTTCAGGCATGTTGCAGCCTCCTCCCTGCTGATAGAGAAATCTGAGAATCAATCACATAATGTTACTACTCTGATAACAATGAAGTCTGTTTAAAAGTGTGTTCGTATGAGGTACTTATACATGGTCCGTGTATTACATCAGCAGATGGAATTTTAGATACCAAAAAGAATCAATATCAGTCGAAGTGAACGCTACAATTAGAATATTTTCACCTCTTTCTCTTGCTGTCAGACAGAACGTTCTGCTGTCTATGAGCTCTTCAAAGCCACCAGACACCATTCACAGAAACAGGGATTTTACCTCTGGTCTCTTGCTGCCTCCATTGGGTAGTTAGTCTAAAGCATGTTTATCTGTTAGATTGATAAATATACAAACATGAGGACTGGCCCATCATCTATTTCACAGGATGAGGGTTGACCCGCTGCAGTTTGCATATCGCCAGAACCGGTCCACTGACGATGCAGTCAACAACGTCATCCACACAACCCTCACTCACTTAGAGGGCAAGGACACCTATGCAATACTCCTCTTCATAGACTTCACATCAGCATTCAACACTGTCATACCACACAAACTCTCCGTTAAACTCCTCACTCATGGGCTGACACCTGCTCTCTGCAACTGGGTGCTGAACTTTCTTTCAGGCAGACCTCAATCAGTCAGAGTTGGCAACCGCACATCTGACACAAGAACTGTGAGCACAGGGACCCACCAGGGCTGTGTACTGAGTCCCCTGCTGTACACCCTCTTCACATACGACTGTGTGGCCTCCCAGGAAAACACCAGCATCATCAAGTTTGCGGATGATACGACGGTCATTGGAATGATCACTGGTGGGGCTGAGACGGCGTACAGAAGAGAGGTGGAGGAACTTGTGGCCTGGTGTCAGGATAATAATCTCTCCTTGAACGCAGACAAGACCAAGGAGATGATTATCGACCCAAGCAGGAAGAGGGTGCAGCACGTACCACTTTGCATAGGTGGGACAGAGGTGGAAAGGGTGAAAACCTTTAAATTCCTCGGAACGCACATCAGTGAGGACCTCACCTGGTCTCATAACACACTTCAGAACATTAAAAAGGCACAGCAGCGACTGTATTTCCTAAGAAGGCTGAGGAAATTTGGCATGCCACCCAAGATTCTCAGCAACTTCTACAGATGCACGGCCGAGAGCATCCTTACCAGCTCAATCACAGTATGGTATGGAAACTGCACTGCCCAGGACAGGAAGGCACTCCAGCGTGTGATAAAAACTGCACAGTACATTTCAGGAGCAGCCTTCACCTCTCTTCAAGACATTTACTCCACCAGAGTAACCAGGAGAGCAGCCCACATCATCAGGGACACAACACACCCCCAGCACAGTCTCTTCTCGCTCCTGCCATCAGGCAGACGTTACAGGAGTCACAAGTCCAGAACCACGAGACTGACAAACAGTTTCTACCCGCAGGCCATCAGGCTGGTGAACACCTCACACACACATCACTGAACTGTGAACGGCTGCTGCTGTGACTTCATTCATGTCACGGCCATACTTTGGATATTGTATTGTTGCAATGCATAGTGCGCTTTATACACTTTATACATATTCTTGTGCAATACTGTCACTATATTTTGTGCCTTATTTTTATTTATATATTTTGTGCCTTTTTTTCCTTAAAGTTTATTGTAATTATTGTAATTTTGTGTTATGAGGACCCAGCAAAATAAGCTTTTCGTTGTACAGAATAACTGCCTGTTATCTGTGCATATGACATAAAAAATATCTTGAATCTTGAATCCCCTGCTGTTTTGTTTGAGGTCATATTGGCGTTGTTTGTTTTATTGGCTTTGAGATGGCTGACGGTGCAGAAAATAATCTCTGTTATGTTATACCTTCTTTACATACAACACAAAAACAATGAAAAATGTATAGTTATGCTGCGTTCACACCAAACGGCAAATTTGCGCGAGTTGAAATATCCCAACTCTGGCGAAAAAATTGCGTGAGTCATAGTTGCATCAGCCAATCAGTGTTGAGAATCAGCGTTGAGAAGCTCCGCCCGTTACCACCGCCGTCTTGCCGTTGCTGAATCAAACTGTTGCTGCTCCGCCAGAAGTAGCGCTTGTAGCGGCCATCATTCAGACGCTGTTGTGGGACGACGGATAATATTATGAACCCAGACACGATGGAGTTTGATGTTCCGACGTAAGTATAAAGCAGAACTAGTGGTTATTTCCATGGTGGATGGCGGAAGCGGTATCCGTTTTACGGAAATAAGCCAGACGCAGTTCCTGGAGGAGTCGGTGAAATTCACCGAGCTGTGTGCGGCTACAGATGGTATTATGAACCCAAACACGAGGGTGTTTGATGTTCCGAAATGTTTGGGACTTCCACAACAAGTATAACGCAGAAATACTGGTTATTTATTCCATGGTCGATAGCGGAAATGAAAGCTCCTTTCACGGAGAGAAGCGACGGCGATAAGCCATGCCGCCTTCGTCGCGGCGCGATTTTGCGTTTGGTGTGAACATCCTCTTTTCACTCGCGCGAGTAAACTGAAGCGGTAAACGCAGCCCGAAAAATCGTGTCGCGTTTGGTGTGAACGCAGCATTACACTATCTTGTAAAATCGCTTCTTTATATTATCTACTGTTTATACTGCTTTGTTTATCAGTAACTGGGAACAACCCTGTAACACCAAAACATTCGCTGTTATAGATTTTAAAAGCACAATTTTTAACGTACATGTATAATTGGTCTCAATATAACTCTTGCACACTGTATATACAGTATAAAGACATCTTTAAGACCACATCCAGTTTATGTACAGCCGTTCAGTTTACACATGAATACATGCACTATTTATACCATTACATATCTCTTGAATCGTAGAGAGAAATGTTGATTTAATTGTATTATTTTGGTACTTCTTTATATTCATATAATATTTAGTCGACACCTATTTTTGCACATACTTGTGCCTGTTCTTGACCCTATTTGTCCAGCTTTACATACAAAACCAATATAAATCCTCGTATGTGGAGAAGTCTCCGGCTGACAACTCGTCACTTCGTCGGCTTGTTTCTCTGCGGCTTTACATACTTGTCAGGACATCTTCCAGCTGCTAAAACCAGCATGTCCTCCAGCGCTGGCACTGGTCCCAGTATGTCAGAGCACAGGGGCCGGATGAAGAGAGCCGCTCCAGGCAGAGTGACACCGATAGGTCTACAGCGAGCTGCCTCCTCTTTCAGCTCCAGTGAACTCGAGCAGAAAGCTGGAAAACTGCTGCTGCTTCTTCACACTAGAGGCCTACCGACGACTTTCAGCTCCTTTAGCTTTGGCTACATAGCATCACTTAGCTTTCTGGAGCTTTAGCTACTCAAAGCCCTCGAGTTTCTCGTGTAAATTAGACGGCAAAACTGCATTTGCTGCACAAACCTGTTGTATAATGACAATAAATAACTCTATTGACCTTAAGCTACTTCAACTTACTTTTAGCCACTATAACTTTAGCTTCCTTAAATTCTTTAGCTACTTCAACTTTGGCTAAATAATATTATTTAGTTACTTTAGCTTTAGCTGAATAATATGATGTAGTTACTTTGGCTTCAGCTGAATAATATAATTTAGTTACTTTGTCTTTAACTGAATAATATAATTTAGTTACTTTAGCTTTAGCTAGCTTTAACTCCATAATATAATTTAGCTGATATAGCTTAGTTAACTGACGTCCCAGGTTACATATGTTTTAGCTCACTAAAATATTGTATCTACTTCAGCTTTAGCCACTTGAAAACCTTTTTATACTTTAGTTTTATTAGTCGTATCTGATTTCCTAAACCAACGATCAGCTTCAGCTCATCAGCGCATACTTTTGCTTCTTTAGTTTTCGCTACGTAACGGCCAACCGTTGCTAAAGCTTCTTGATGACGTTTCACGACTTGAGAGTTTGGGATCTATTGTAGCTTTAGCAATGTAGCTGCGTAATAACCTTTATTTACTTGACGTTCTTTGGCTTTACCAAAAACTTTTTAGCTCATTTTGTTTACTGTCTTTAGCTAGTTCAGCCGTAGCTTAGCTTCCTTTACTTACTTATATTCTTAAGCTACTCTCAGCTTCAGTCCTACTTGCTGCACAATTTTATTTTAGCTATTTAAAATTGTTTAGCTACTACGCTTTAGATGCTAGGGGAAAACATAACTTTTTGGGACATTTAAAGTACATTAGATCTTAATGTACACATAGTTCTACCTCCTGATGCATCAATCCTTCTGTGCTGCTCAGTTTCAGATACGATCTGTGTCTTCTAATGGTTTTATTTAATGGACAAATAGAGAGAGAGAGAGAGAGAGAGAGAGAGAGAGAGAGAGAGAGAGAGAGAGAGAGAGAGAGAGAGAGAGATCCATTGGTCCCATCTTCTGTGTTAAGTGTGGGCCGAGCGAGGTTAGTCTCCAGCTGATCATCTTACAGAGAGAGATGTGACTACAAACCTCCCCACTTGTGTGTGTGTGTGTGTGTGTGTGTGTGTGTGTGTGTGTGTGTGTGTGTGTGTGTGTGTGTGTGTGTGTGTGTGTGTGTGTGTGTGTGTGAATTCAGCACGACATGCTTTTCATATATGAGCCAGTTAACGTCATTATCATCATTATTATGACACAGTGACTGTTTCATGAGTCAACTGGGGGGAAAATAAGTGCGACCCAGAAAAAGGCTGTAGGAAATAAAACAACTTCTGGATGTAGCTTGCTTCAAGCAGCTGTTTTCATAACCAGTAAAAGTGTTACAGCTGATTGACTGGTGAGTAAAAAGATTATTATATAATAAATCAACCATCGAGTCGAGTGTGATTTTTTTTTCACATCATTCAGCACTCATGTGAACATGTTGCTGTATTTCAGCCGTAGGTTGTGAAATCCAAATCCAGTCTGAATAGAGCCGCTATGAATTAATGAACGGCGTACGCGGCTCTCCTTTCTGCACGCCGACGACGGTTAAATCGATTTTGACAGGCAATTAGGGAAAAAGGCCCACAGAAATATTTTCAAAACAAAAGCTTTTGATAGTTTAATGGTTGGTAAGTCCAAGTCTCCTGCAGTCGGAGCCAGGTGGGCGGTTCAGGGAGGTGAAACACGGCCGTCTGCGGTTAAAGAGACCTCCAACAGTCAGGGCTTGAGTCCTGAACCATGCCAGGCCAGGCCAAACTAGACCAGATCAGACCAGACCAGACCAGACTAGACAAGACTAGACCAGGCTAAACCAGACCAGACCAAACCAAACCAGATCAGGCCAAAGTAGACAGACCAAACCAGACCTGATCAAACCAGACCAGGCCATAGCAAACCAGTTAAAATCAGACCAGGTCAGTCCAGGTCAGACCAATTCAGACCAGCCCAAACCAAACCAGACCAGACCATAGCAGACCAGGCAAAACCAGATCAGACGAGGCCAGACTAAACCAGGAAGTTAACAATCATATGGGCAGTGGTGGAATGTAAAGTAAATTTACTCAAGTGCTGTATTTAAGTACACAAGTAGTATTTTCTTTTCATGCTACTTTCTTCGTTTATCTGTCTGATTTAGGTACTTTACAAATTAAGATTTTTGCACATGAGAAATTATAAAGTATGATACTTTAATATATATATATATATATATATATATATATATATATATATATATACACATGTGGTATTGTTTACATGTGTGGTATTAGTACTGTACATTAACAGAGTATTGTAATGATCTTTTGAAAGTACACTGTAAAACCTACCAGCTCATCTTAATAAAAGAAGTAAGCTAACTCAACTTAAATGGCATAGAAAGTTGTAGTTACTTGAGTGATACAATAACATGAACTCGAAAGTGAACTGCAGTCATAATGACTCAGTCATTTGGAGTTTGATCAACTTCTGGAAGACTTTCAAGTTATGTGTATCAATTCCAATGTGTTGTAGTAACTCATTTGATCTAAATCGATTTTATAGACAGTGGATGTCTTCGAAAACTTAGCTGATCCTTGATCTGTCGTTAAGACAGGTGTCTGTAAATGTAAATTTTTCGGCGTTTTTTCGCTCACATTTTTCAAAGGTTACCGAGAAATAGACACTGTACTATCCGATAACACCGTTATTGTAACCAGCAGACCGGAAGGGTCTGTCTCCTCCTGCGACGGAGGTTCTTCTTGAAGTGGCCGAGCTCAACCCAGCATGCAGTTCGGCGGTGTAATTTTATAAATGTACAATTATTAGTGTTAGAAAAGTGTTTATGTGTCCCAAACTGTTGTGTCGTGGTGTTTTACCCTGTTAAAGAGCGTTAGTTGTGGGTTATTAATTGTTGTTATAAAGTTTTAACCATGACTAAAGTTAAAACCATGACACAAGTTACAACCATGACACGTAAGTAGCTCCGACCGCTGTGCCCTCAGCGGTGAAAACATAAATGTTGCTACCTGCTGAAGAGTGACAACAGTCGTTATGGCTATGCAGTATATGATAAATTCATACCGTATGGAAATTTGAAACCGGTATAGCGCACAACCCTATTTGTAATGTTCTGGTCAAAATATCATATTGGTTCAAATAAATTCATTGCATCTGTTTGTTGTAATGCTTGTTCATACAAACATTACAAATAAGTTTAAATAATGAATATGTTTTAAGTCCAAAGAATGGACTTAGTCCTAGTCATTTATTTACTTAAGTATACCTAACAATAAATACTTGAATTAGGAGTATTCCATTTAAGCATTGTTTTCCACTAAAAGGATTTGAGTTATTTAACTTAAATGGTTCAAGGCAATCGGTTTCCTTAAACTATTTGAGTTGACTTTACTCCTCAGGTTTTACAGTGTACCAGTATTCATCAAAAAACTTTTCTTATTGACTGCTCAAAAATGATTCATCAGCGCACCGACCAACTGTTTTTTTTATTGTTGGCTACATTTTTTGTATCAATAACTTTTTGTGCAGATGAACATGGCCTCCGGATGGCCTCCGGATGGCCTACGGATGGCCTCCGGAGGCGCTGGACTCGCTCAGCTCCATCTGGATATTTTTAGAGTGTCTTTTCTTTAACATTTCTGTGTTTGAACATGAACCACTTTGAACTGAAGTGGAAACAATTTAACAAAACACAGAGAAACACAGAACAATAAAATGTGCTCAAACTGATATTTCTCCTGCTTCGAAATAACATTCTGGTTGATTTACTGAGAAAACCTTCTCAAACTGAAGACTGCAGATGCTTTCCAGCAATCAGGACTCATTAAATTGTGAAATTACAACCATCATCGCTGCAGGTCTGAACTGTCAGAAACACACTGGTGAGTGTTTGAGCTCCTGCAAACTGTAGAGAGTCTACACAACACAATATCCCTCTTTACCTTTACAAAAGAGGGCAGACATTACACGAACATCACCAGAGACGGGTCTGAGAAGGCATTTGTTCCCTCCGGCTGAAGACAGTTTGAACCCAGGCGAAGTGAAAACGATGCTTCATGTGTTAAAGCTGCATTCTCTCTACTGACCACCAGGGGGCGACTCCTCTGGTTGTATATACTGTAAGTCTATGCTTCGTAAGTCTATGCTTCATGTGTCTATGCTTCATGTGTTAAAGCTGCATTATTTCTACTGACCACCAGGGCGCAACTCCTCTGGTTGTATAGAAATCTATGCTTCATGTGTTAAAGGTGCATTCTCTCCACTGACCACCAGGGGGCGACTCCTCTGGTTGTATAGAGTATAAGAGTTAAAAGTAGTGATGTGTCCTTTCGTGTCGAGGCTTCGATGCGCGTGTCGAGTAATCCAGGTAGATTTTGGTGAAGCGCGTATCGAGGCTTGTGTCGATGACGTATGTGGTGACGTTCGAAGCCTCGCGAGCCGGCCGTACCACGTGACTGATTCAGAAAATGGTTCGTGGGTTTGCCCTGCGATTTGAAATATAAGGGGCAGCGAAACTCAATGGATTTCCCCCTTCCTCTCTGTACCCCAGCGTCATCTGTGCCTGTGAAAGGGTATTTTATAAAGCAGGCAAAATAGTCCCAAAAAGCCCAGCACTGTGGAAAAGTTCTTATTTAAAAAAAAAAAAATTGGACACGTCAACATGGACTAGCGGAGCTGAGGCTCGAAACACCGATCCTCTGACTGAAAGACGGGTAATCTAACCACTGACCCACAGTCACATCACAACTTTTTTCCCAATTTGTTTCCACTTTTGATTTAGACCCCGCCATTATATCATAAAGATAGACACAATATTAATAAGTTAATAACTGATGTATTGGCGTCACAAACATAATTTATTAAATTCAAAGCTTCACACACCAAAGCCATGGTGTCGTTGTGATCACGCTGCCTGTTTTACATGTATGTCCACTTGGTGGCGCAGTAGAGCAAATGAAGCCCCATGAAGCTTCGGCCCATGAGCGAACCAATTGGATGGAAAGCTTCAATGCTTCAGGAAGCTTCATCTCGCCATCACTAGTTAAAAGTACTGGAGTAGAAGAATAAAGTTGCATAAAATGGAAATCCTCAAGTAAAGTACCACAAAATAGAACTTAAGTACAGTACTTGAGTAAATGTACTTCTACCACTGTTGGTTTTGGACCCAGTGGCATCACATGACCAGGAAGTTGTAATTTCACTGTTTGGCCATAATGTTAAATTTGATTCTTCGTTCTTCCTATAGGGGCCAATACCAGATTCACGCTTTCTCTTTTTACCTTTTATAATAAAAGCCCTAAACATGTGACCTGCTTCACTGTTCACGAGCTGGAACTCAAATTAACTCAGGGCATTTCCTTAAGGGAACTAAATAAAATATCGTACAGTGGCTTAAAGTAAACAGCAGCTTACCTCAGACAGACTGTCAGACGCTGCTCCGGGTCAACAGGATCCTGGTAATTGGTAGTAGTGTTGAGCAAGTGAACTCCGTCCACGTCTACGTCCAGGTCCAGGTCCAGGTCCAAGTCCACATCCACGTCATGAGAGCACATCCTCTTCAAGGCTGGCTTCACTGTTAGCAAGACACAAAGTTGGGGGCCCCGCTGGAGTCTGAGCTGAAGCAGGTTCTGGTGAACCTGCATGATGTCATCTGGTTTCACCAGAATCTGACCGGCTCCGATGAGGAGCTTTAAGAAGAAATCTATAGAACCAGACCATCTTCTCTCTGATGGTATGTGTATTGATAGAGGTCTACAGAGGACCAGGACTACACTGAGACTGGTTCAGGACCAGAAAAAAGGTTCCTCTGTCACTTTAAGTAAAGGATGTGAAGGCCTCTCTGAGGGATCATCCTTGTTGGAAAGGAAACACACTCTGCTTCCATCATGCCCAACATGTTTTCATATACCAGGACTCACCATCACGTACATGCTCTCTGTGCAGCTTTTTGCTGTTCACACGCAGCAGAACAACATTAAATGTGGGCATCGCGTACAGATTATGTATGTGTGTGTGTGTGTGTGCGTGCGTGCGTGCGTGCGTGCGTGCGTGCGTGCGTGCGTGCGTGCGTGTGTGTGTGCGCGCGCGCGTGTTGTCAGCTGCAGCGTGAACAGAGCCCGACTCTCTGCAGCCTGATCAGCACTGTGGAGACGCCTGATGCCAAACAGATCAATGATGGTTCCTGTCTGGCCAGGCGGACGCTCCTTCTGGAGAACCAAGTCTTCCATCACAACATATTGAGGGGCAACAAACCACCACCCATCACCCTCCTCCATCTCCATCTCCATCTCTATCCTCCCTCCTCCTCCTCCTCCTCCTCCTCCTCCTCCTCCTCCTCCTCCTCCTCTTCCTCCCCCACAGAGAGGCAGAAAAGGGAAAACGACTGCAGACAAAGGCTGGCAGAGAAATCACTGCTGCTCGTCAGATAAAATAAGAAAAAAAAACAGGATTTCAGTTTTGAATGAAGAAGTTCAGATGCAGCAACTGTCGCCAAAACGTCCCAACACACCGAGTATCTGACGACTAACGTTTACGCACAACACGCTGCTGTTTCCGTCTGTGGAGCTGCAGGATCTCTGGTTTTAAATAAAGTGATAATTTACTGCAGATTAGAAACGATTGAATGAAAAAGGAAATCTTTTTTCTAAGCAATTATGTACTGATATTTCCATTTGGACAAATATTCAAGGCTAAATTAATATCATGTTGCGGCTTGGAAATGTGGAAACTATTATTTTTAGGACATTTTACACAGTAATATAATCCAATAATATTCGTTTGTAAGAAATATTATATAAATATTGAAGAAAGGAAGGTTTCTGTACTTTACTTTTGTCGTTATTTATACCTGAAAAAGATTCTGAACGTGAACATTTTGAATTGTAAGTTAAATCTACATCATATACGACATCAAATTGTCAAATTGTTAACAGATATACAAAGATATATATGTATATGTATGTACATATATACTTACATGTAAACGTACATAAATATATATATATATATATATATATATATAACAAATAATGAACCTGCTATATATATATATATATATATATATAGCAGGTTCATTATTTGTTCATTCATTAACCTACCCATTCAGTATTTCCTGTATTCTTTTATGCATCTATGTATTTATTTATGTATTTATTGAGACAGGAACCAGCCGCCTAAAGCAACTGTGCTGTGAATAAAACCGCAGCTGCTAATGTTTCAACACAACATCAATACGAATAATTAGGATTAGGAATTGTTTTTCATCGTGTACGTACAAAGAAAAATATCAAACCCGGAAAAATATTTTATATACGGGAGTAATTCAAGTTTGAATGGCCAATATATATATTTATATCTGTAAAAGGCGATGTGTTGAATACAGTACACCTTTTATACATTGTGAACGACTTCATTCACGATGCTCCCACACTATTATAATTACACTCCATTATGGTAAATAATATACTAAAGGACGTCTATAGGAAGCAAAGTGTCAGCGTCCGCAGACGACCACCGTCTCTCCTTTTCTTCTCTGTTCTCTGCCGCCATCAGGGAGCCGAACGGAAGGACACAAATGAAGTGAAATGTTGTCATGCTCCTGCAGCGCCAGCGAGCTGCTGATGGAGTTTTAAATGTTTAACCTGCTGTTAACATTTTCCAAGAACAAAGTTTATAATCTCAGTTCAACTTTGCAGCACATTTTACTTTTACTTTATTATTTTAAATTAAATATTTGACTGATAGAATATGAAAAAGACATGTAATATTTTTTTTTAAATGTTGTGTTTTTGTGTGTTTTTTTTTTTTTTGCAGGTTTTTCTGATTCCTATTGTAACTTTGTCGTTCATAACAATTGCAAATTGAAATGTAGTGCTCAATTGTATACGTATATAAGTATATAGTATATAATACAACAGGCAGATATATCAACCTGACAGTGGAGAAGTTAAAATATTATATATATATATATAATACAGTATGTCCAAAACAGTGATTTAAGGGATAACATATATTCTATTATATGATACATATATTTGCATGATTGTAATACAATTAAAAAAACATAAATCCCACATGTTATATTCAGAAACTGAATAAAGCTGAAAAAAGGCAGAAGTGAAATTCATGTTTTCATATATGTGAAATGTGATATTTCATATAAAATGTGTGAATTCAACACAAGTGAAATATTAATTTACAAATGTACCTGTAATGTTCATTTATCATATTTTAAATCTTTCACATCTTATATTTTGCAATATACAAAAACCACAAGAGCCTCTTTGTGTATTTTCACGAAAAAATTAAAAAACTACAGTTTTGTCTATGATTTCTTTAGCTAAAGAAGCTGACAGATATATACATACAGTGTGTGTATATATATACTTAATATTTAATCCTTAAGAATCACCAAATTTGGAGGCAAACAGTTTTTACAAATACGTTTTAAAGCATAAAATAAATCCATTATATGATTATTAACTACATATACTTTTGTATTTATAATAAACGTGCAGAATATTTTGGATCAACCGTCTGTGCGTGCGTGCGTGCATGCTGTACTACAGTGTTTACTCTGCCATATTGGTCACAGGATACACACTAAACCCTGCTTAGCTAAAAATACACACTTCAACACACCAGGCCTTGTTTAGCCATACAGTCGGCAAACACGACGACAACACAGACACACACACACACACACACACACACACACACACATAGACTCAGTCAGCCTGTAAGCAAGCAGAGGCTACTGGTGTGTGCTGACATATTTATATTACACCTCATTATATTTGCTGTTGGTTTCTGTGTCACATCGACTGGTTTAAAGGCTGATTATCTGTTTGAAAACTCTCTTGATGGTAATCTGGTGTTGATTCTGTGGTCAGATTATTGAAGCGTCGGCACCTGTTTTAGTTGGTGGCTGAAGAATGCTGAACTGGTACTGATATTTTGTATCATATTTTACACTCTATGTCTTAAAAATGAGCCAAAATGTGGCAAAAAAATATGTTTTTCTCTTTAATTTATTTCCGGCAGTGTGAAATAAGCGCCTGGGCTTTGTAAAGGGTGACCATATTTTCTGAACCCCCAAGACCAGAACCCTTCAGTGTACTGCACGGCCATGCACACAGACAAATTATGCACTTATGCACCCACGTTTTCATCAGTAAGTATTTCAGCTGTGCTCCCATTAAAACTGACGAGTTATGTTCAGGCACCAAAACATTGGCAACGGCTGCAGTTGGGTTTAGGAAAAAAAACGTTAAATCACCACTGACGTAACTTCAAACACTGTGGGACGTTGGTTTCAAACAGCGGTCTTGTGGTCACAAGTCCTTAAATGTGGTGAAAACCAGAACATTTGAGTGTTTTACAGATATTTGAAGGACTCTGGACCTCCCAGTTTGAAATCGGGATAATCGGACAATCCGGCACATCTGGTCACCGCAGTGCGTAGTTGGCAGATAAAAACAAGAGTAAATGTCAGCCGCTAATATATCAGATTGGCAAACAAACAGTTTAATGTTAGATAATGAGTAATTAGCTAAAATGTGTATGCTACAGCTGAGATTAGAGGCTAAAAACTTTAGCTCTGCTTATTTCAATTAATAGGCTAAAACAGTTTGATATAGCTAATATGGCTGGCAACTAAACTGTTTGGTTAACTGCTAGCTAACAGGTTAGCAGCTAAAACTGTTTGGTTAAATGTTATCTAGCAGGTTAGCAGCTAAACCTGTTTGGTTAAATGTTAGCTAACAGGTTAGCAGGTAAAACTGTTTGGTTAAATGTTAGCTAACAGGTTAGCAGCTAAAACTGTTTGGTTAAATGTTATATCTAGCAGGTTAGCAGCTAAACCTGTTTGGTTACATATTAGCTAACAGGTTAACAGCTAAAACGGTTCGGTTAAATGTTGGCTAACAGGCTAGCAGCTAAAACTGTTCGGTTGAGGCTCGCAAAATGGGAAATGTTTCCGCCCATCTTTAAAGTCTGACTAGCATGACGAACTAATGACTATTATTACTCGTGTCACTTGAGAACAGCCAATCAGAGAACAGCTAGAAAGAGCAAGTTGTAGCTGAAACGCTGCAGAAACCACGTCCCAATGGAGGATTCATCGACGGTCCACTGAAGGTGTCCGTTTGCAGACGGCCGTCTTGTTGTGTCAGACCCGTTGTTGAAATAAAAGAGCACTGGAGCAAACAATGACATGGATATTAATCTTCGTCACATTTAAGCAATGTTGTCTTTTATTTAAATTGTGTTTAACATGGTCTCGAGTTCAAGCCGATACAAGGTTTCCTAATATAGTAATTTAATTAAAATGTTTCATGATGCACTTAGAGATTGGACCATGTAGACTTAAAGTTAGTCAAACCCTTAATCTAACCTGAACAAGTCTCATTCGCTTTGTAAAATGGGAGTAAATTGGACTGTTAGATTATAAACTTAATGTTATGAGTTGAATTAGTTTAACATGCAACTTGACATCATTCAACTCAATGTTTTAAGTCACAAAAAAGTTCTGAACTGGGCCTAAAAACGGCAAACAAACTCAAATTTAATTTATTTAAAAGTCAGAAACTAAATTTAGTGGTACATGTTTTTAGTGTCAAACTATACAAGTGTGCTTTATGATGCATATCCGGTGCTGTGTGGAGATGAACCGGCACTGTGAGCAGATGAAAAAGGGGAAGTGCTCGCCGCTGATCCGTCCCCGTTGACGCTCCATTGACGGAGAGCAGCGGAGCGCAAAGAGATCAGCCGGCTTTTTAAAAACAACAAAACCAAAGATCACACCAAGTTTAAGAAAATATTATTATGTCTTGTAATTGGCAGGACTGAACCAGGCAAGGGGGGGGGGGGGGGGAGTCGACTGAAGACAAGTAAGTAAGGAAGGAAGGAGGAAGGAAGGACGGGGGTAAATTGAAACGACACCACTTTGCACTTTGACAATCGGATTTGGTGAGTTTGTTTAACCCGACAGGCCCTCACCGAGCCGCCTGCTTTTACACACTCATTAAAACGATTATTCACGACCCGTCGAATGTTTTCTTGCTCGTTCACATGAACGCCCCCCCCCCCACCCCACACCCCACACCCTCTCCCAAAACACATACACTTTCACTTTTCATGGTAAAGTCCCTCTTTATGTCTGTTGGTAACTCTTTACTTCCCATACTGAGTACATTCTGGTGTTTATCCCTCATCCTACTGTTAATATTACCATTCCATAATTACGCTGTACCACAAAATATGAAAAAAGCTACAAAATATATCACATGTTAGCATCACATTTGCTTAAAGAAATGCTTAAACCAGCAAATCAACCCTCAAACATGTAAAACAGTGTATTTTCTTTTGCTTAATAACCAAATAAATCAAAAAGAATAATTATTTACTGCTGATTATTAAAAAAAATCTTACTCTATAGCTGAAGAGACCTTAAAGTCGCAACATTTTCCTTTAAATAAATGTCTGTATGTATGTATGTATTTATATATTTGCATGTTTGTATTATGAACTGGGTGTTTGTGGGTGTTTCTTTTACAAGAACAGTTTTCAAGGAATTTGAGTTATCTCTTCCACTATAAGTTAATATCATACCTATTATTCCACTACATTGATGGCTGCAGGTTACTGTGCAGACTTTACATGCAAAACATATGTTAATAATATAATATAATGTGGAATAAAACGACAATGTGTGACATTTACTTATCGGCGTTTCTTAGTAAAATAGTGCCGTTACTTTATGTCAAACATTAAATATACTGTGTGTTATATTAAAGTAATAACCAACAACAAGTCGTGCAGTTATTGAAAAATAAAGCACAATATTTTGCATTGTTACGGTGCCTTGATTTTCAATAGATGCACATTTTTGTCTTCGTATGCAACTTAAACCTTCAACCAGAGGAAAGGGGCCAGACAACTGTAGTGGAGTAAAAATTACAACATGTACCTCTGAGATGTAGTACAGTAAAAAGTACAATATTTACCTTTAAACAGAAAGAATGTTAACTGACCACAGTGAAGTCGGAGGCCCTGCTCTGTGTGTGTGTGTGTGTGTGTGTGTGTGTGTGTGTGTGTGTGTGTGTGTGTGTGTGTGTGTGTGCCCGTCCCGCAGTCAAACTGCTGCAGGAACTCCAGGTCTCATCTGTACCAATCAAATCCAGATTAGCTGTTTAAAGCAGAAAGAAAAACGGAGCGGTCGACATTCCCGAGGTTAATCATCGTTGATCGACAGCCGGCCCGACGAGGCTGAAGAAAATAATGGAGACTTTACACACACACACGCACATTCTCACCATACACTAATCCTAATTATTCTTTCGGTATTTATATCCCGCTCTTTGGCCTCAAATCAGCTTTTTGTCCACTCTGAGGTCACATGGCAGCAGCAGGTTTAACTGACCACTAACGCTGGTTAAACACCAGTAAGAAATAAAAGAGCTGCATGAGCTCGCGGAGAAAACAGAACAATGTTTATTGTTCTCTGTGGGAAGCGGTTTGGAGCTGCAAGTGGCAGGATTCAGACACTCAACGGTTGCTGTTTGCTGTGTGTCTCACCAGATCTCACTGGATGTTCGTGCACAATAATAATGACGTGTGGATTTAACCCAGATGGCTTTAGCATTAATAGAAACGTTAACGGACACATTGACCGGAACGTTGACCGAAACGTGGACCGATACATTGACCGGAACATTGACCGGAACGTTAACCAGAACATTGATCAAAACATGGATCAACACATTGACCAAAACATGGACCAACACATTGCCCGGTACATTGACTGCAACATTGACCAAAACGTGGACCGGAACATGGACCAAAACATTGACCAGAACATTGATCAAAACATTGACCAGAACATTGATCAAAACATGGATCAACACATTGATCAAAACATTGACCAGAACATGGACCAAAACATGGACCAACACATTGACCAAAACATGGACCAACACATTGACCGGAACATTGACTGCAACATTGACCAAAACATGGACCAAAACATTGACCGCAACATGAAACAAAACATTAACCGGCACGTTAACCATAACACTGCCCGCAACATTAAATGACTTGAACATTGACATGATCTGGTTTCCAAATACTTGAGCTAAAAGTTGAGGAAAAAGGGGGAAATTTAATTTGAAAATCATAATTTTCATAGTTTGTGGCAACGCAAACTGCTACCTTGTGGTATTAGTACTTATACTGTTAGAGAGTATTGCTATTGTGTGGTATTAGTACTTATACTGTGACAGAGTGTTGTTATTGTGTGGTATTAGTACTTATACTGTGACAGAGTGTTGTTATTGTGTGGTATTAGTACTTATACTGCTACAGAGTATTGTTATTGTGTGGTCTTAGTACTTTCACTGCAACTGAGTATCTTTAATGTGTGGCACGAGTAATTTTACTGTAACATGTGCATATTTTCACACTGACTACTGCAGTACGAGTACTAAAAGTATTAGTAGAGTATTTGTTTGTACCATTGAATGTGACAATTGGGACCCTGATCAATAAACTCAATTGATTTTAGAGAAACACTTCTGTAAAGTAACAGCACTTTCATGAAAAGGATTAAACTGACTTTAAGTGTAGAGACACTTGATCCTACACTTCCCAGAATGCAACTTAATCTGCTAAGCGTTCAGTCCGGTGGTCTCAAACCCACATTACCTGGAGACCACTTGGCATTTTTCCAACACTATATATTTCAATCAGAATCAGAAACCATTTATTTACCAGGAATGTTTACACAAACAAGGAATTTTTCTTGCCGGAAGGTGCATAACATTAGACATTAGACAAGACAATCAACAATCAACGACAACAACAGTGCAATTGATATTAAATTAGGTATAAGATAAAGTGCTCAGACAAACAGATAACATTAATGTAAAGTGTATGTTAAAGTGTACTGTTAAAGTGACATGTGTATTTAAATATGAAGTGTGAATGGATGTGCAGGGGAGTGACCGGTAAGAAATAGTCCTGGGGTGACAGGGTCAGTCAGTGGGGGACCCGGGCTCTGTTGATGAGCCCGACTGCGGACGGGAAAAAACTGTTAGTGTGGCGTGAGGTCTTGGTCCTGATGGACCTCAGCCTACAACTACACCTCTGTCACCATGCAGATCCAGAAACAACCGTCAGCTTCATGCAACGTCTGATTTTAAGTCTCATCTCATCAAACTCATCCAGACTTTAGAAACACTTTCTTTGTTGGGGCAGCATTATGAATTTTGGTGTTATTCTATATTTTTGTAAGTTTAGGACTCAAATTTTAGGATGTGAGACTTGTGACTTTATAGAAAAAAGATAAACACAAAAATTAATTGTAAGAAATATCATAATAAAAAAAAGAAGAAGTTGTGTGTGGAAGTTGAGACAGAATAAAACTAGATTTAATACAGTTTGGTGACTTTAAAAAATAAAAATAATAACAGCTGCTCACTGAAGTATTTATCAAACAAACATGGAAATAGAGCATTTGTTGGGACTATTTTCAGTGGCGGATGAAAATACATTTGGTGCAGTGAGTTTTTGTGTGTGATAAAGTCAGAATAGACTACGGTGTGTGTGATTTAATGTCGATGAAGAAAATATATTTTTAATTCCTACTTTATTTAAACTGATACGGAGTTAAAACGTCACATGTTACACATTTAATCTAATAACCACGAAGAAATAACATGTAAACAAACGTCCAGTGATGCTGCACAAAGTACACAGAGTACACACAGAGTACTGAATCCAGCAATGCTCCTCCTGGCTAGTAATAAATATCATTATGAATAATATCGTTATTGGATGTTGTTCTTATTACTTATTATTAATACAGTCAGAAATGAAAACTGGTCGTCACATTAACAGAAACATTAAAACCAGCTGATGCTACCAGATCACCTGAGATGATGAATATCAGTACGCTGATCTCACTCACACACACACACACACACACACACACACACACACACACACACACACACACACACACACACACACACACACACACACACACACGGAGTTTGTAATGATATCAATATTGATATAATATTCTATTTCCCTTTTGTTTACATTTATTATTCTGAAATTTTTTATGTTTATTAACCATTTATTCATTCACTTTTTTTAATTAATTATTTAATTGATTAGACAAACTGTTTCTGTAAAAAAAAAAAAAATACAAATTTGAAACTGATATTATTTCTTCAACACATTTTTCCTGAATTTAAAGTATATTTTCTGCCGAGAAAAATTAATAATGATAATATTTTGATATTGTCCTAAAGAAAGGGCAGGAATTAAAACAGGAATGGAAACAGGAAACAAACAATGAAACACCTGCATCATAATCACTAAATCATTCAATATGAGTTATTACAAACAGGTTGTATCCGGTGAGCTTCGATCCCCGATCTGTTGGGGGCGAAACGGGAGCGTTTCATCCGGTAACGGAGCGCAGCTCAGCTGTTTTCTGATGATACAATAAAAGAGAATAAAAAGAGGAAAAGTATCCACAGGAGGGAAATATACTTTTTTATTATTATTCTGTCTGAGGATAAAAGATATTTATTTTATTTCCGCTTTGTGTAAAACATCTGAGACTCCGCGAGCTGCGTCCATGAAAAAATAAAGTAAGGAGCGTGAACTTATAGGGAACTTATAGGGAAACCACAGTCCGTGGTTTGACACCTCCCCTCTGAGCGCAGGTGTCACTGATCAACACGTGGTCACGTGGTGTTCGAGTTGTCGCATCAGAAGGTTAAAAAAACACACACTAAAACACAGCATGCGATGCTGTATAATTATATAAATGTATAATATAGAAAATATAGAAAAATTCAGATAAGATTTACAGAATAACAATTAAAAATATAGAAATACCGCAATTTGTAAGAATTATTTATTTACCAAAATATGTTTATTTCTGTTTTCTGTTTAAATTAGATCAACATGTTCTCCTGCTCTTATGAATCCTTTTCATGTTTAATCCAACATTTGACACATTTCGGAAAATTTTCTGATATCAAATAAAAACATCCAAACTGATTATTTTTTCTTCAGTTTTGGTTCCATTTTTGGATTTAAAGTTCATCTAGAAAAAAAATGAAATAGATTATTTTGCAAATATTGTTAAATAGGCCCACAATAGTTATGTGATCCAAAAGAGAAAAAGATCTGTTTAGTGTTTAAGAAAAAACAACGTAGCAGTGTAACGTAACCAAGCAACAACGTATCGCAACAACGTATCGCAACAACGTATCCAAAACAACCTTACCGAACAACATAAAATTAGACAACAAATTAACATAAAGTAGGCTATAAAAGTAACAGCACAACACAACATAAGCAACACAAGATTTAACAATGTAACTTTAACGGTGTAAATTAAAAACGTAACAAGTAGCATAACATAACATTATATAATGACATATAACAGGGTCAAATAATGTGCCATAAGTACAACACTTAAACATAGCGTAACAACGTAACGTGATCATGTAACAGCCGTTACTAGCCTAAAGAAAGAACAACCAGCAGATTTACGTAACATTATGTTTAAATCATACGGTCAAAGTTTTGGTTTCACGCGGGACACAAACAGCAGTATAAGAAGTTATGGTCGTTATTGTACCACCAAACTTTCACTAACGGTCGCTTGTTGCACTACGTTGCTCTGACCGAATGCAACAACGTCCACATTCAATATACCCGAGGTTTGCAGAGACAAACAATGACAAAGGTTGTTCTTATCGTCTGCCGTGTTTGACCAGTTTGACCAGTTTGACCAGTTTGTAACTGGGACTGCAAGCGAGACATTTATAGTTTCTGGAGACATTTAACAGGATGAGTCAACTGTGTTTCATATGTAAAAACTAGGGATTTCTACTTTAAAACCACCTGCTATCGGCTTCCAATCCATTTATATACGTGTCAAAACCTAGTCAACTAACTAGTCAACTAACTAGTCAAACATGGAGCTGGTAAACAGGTCAGAAAGAACCAACACCACATCAGCAGCAGCAAGAAAAACAAACACAACATCTGTACGTCTTCAGTTTAGACACATTTTTGGTCTTTGAAGGTCAGCATCTTCTTTTTTCCTTCCTAACTGGAATAATATCTTTTAAAACTGTCCACAACATTATGATTTATATAAAGTAAGAAAATATTAATCGTTGTCTTTTGGTTAGCATAGAATTAATCATTTGTATCTACACACATGGCCGCCATGTTTCTACAGAAGCCCAGAACGGACAAACCAAACAGTGACTCGAGAGACGTTCAACAACCGACCTGCTAGAGAAGTTTCAGTTGGTTGCAATCAGCAGCTTCACCACTAGAGGTAAGCAGATCAAACACGCAGCACCTTGAAAGACACGATTCACTGACGTTATGCAGCTTTCCATTTCACAATCTGGAGCCCGAAAGAAATGAGAAGGTTCTTCTTAAACTTGAAGAAGAAGCTTCTGAATGAATATTTGACGGAGAAATTGAAGGACTTTTCGTTTTCGGCAAAAATGAAAACTTTCATCTGTATTTTTATTTCTCTGTCCCCCCCCCCCCCCCCCCCCCCCCTCCCCCAAAAAAAAGTATAAACTTTATTGCCGGCTACAGCTAAAGCGGAATCAAACATCAAAAATATTGTGTGTTGAAGAAAGAAAATAATCCCCTCCCCCCCCCCCCGTGTCCTTCTGTTGCTTCTTTTGTCTTTTGACTGCTGGTCACCCCATTTAACATGGGACAGATAGCATCAGGCCGGCAGAGATTGGGTTCCCCAGCAGCTCCATTGTTGGGGGGTGAGGAGGGTGGTGTGTGTGTGTGTGTGTGTGGGGGGGGTGTTATTGTGTTACAGTCGGACTCGTTTAACTCGCAGCCCTCTTTTAGGA
This sequence comes from Myoxocephalus aenaeus, assembly GCA_038501785.1. NCBI lineage: Eukaryota > Metazoa > Chordata > Actinopteri > Perciformes > Cottidae > Myoxocephalus > Myoxocephalus aenaeus. Next base: position 840,552 of record JBAMJR010000196.1, read on the forward strand.
AATGAACAAATTGCTGCTGAAAGTCTGTCTTTGTTGTTTCGGCGGGCTGATCTAAGAGCAGCTGACAACAAGCAGCCTGGAGAGAGAAAATCACAGCGACGCAGACCTGAGATCAGCCGATAGGATCTGCTGCTGCTGAACTCTGAGGAGTTTGAGCCAAAAGCGTGGAAGCTTAAACTGATGCCAGGTCTGATATTAATATATTTATGGCGGTTACTGTCAGAAACATGCAGCTATTGTTGATATTTTTCCATTTGGTGCCAACATAAAAAAGAAAATTTAAATTTAAATAGTTTTTCTTCCAGTGGGAGTTTTGATTATTATCATCGCTTACGCGCAGATTTCTTTTAGTATTTTTAGTTTGGTGTAAAGAAAAAAAGTTCTCAGCGATTTTTCCTCTTTTAAGAGTTTTTAAAACTGGATTTAGAGGAAAACTGGACAATACAACTGGATTGAAAGCGTAAAACTGATATTTCTGATTTTTACATCATAGAACTGCAACGATAAGTCGATATTGATCAGTCGATCGATGACAAAAATAATCGGCAGCTATTTCAATAATCGATTCGTCAGAATTTTTTTTAAACAAAAATATCTTTAGGTTTCTGATATTATTAACTATTTTAACAATCAATCCTGAAAACAATTGATAACCAAAATGATCTCTTACTTTCAGCTCTACATTAAGTCACAGTCTTCCAAATTGGCGCCAAAAGATTTCATATTTTATAATAATTAAGTTTCGTTCAGTGAAATTAAACGTGATGAGACTCATTCAGGTTTTCTTAAAACCAGAACAGAAGCCTCTAAATTCTTTGACGTCTTTAAAATTGAAATAAATAGTAAAACTTCTCAGATCTTTCTTTATGTTGAGGAACTAAAAGTCTGACTTCCTGGTTGATGAGATCCAGCTGAGGAACGCGGATGTGAAGAAAAGCAACAACAAAAAAACTACATTTACTGTCACTAAATCTGGGAAACAACTTTGGACCCAACGGGTTTCCTCCAAACCAGAACCCGCAGAGCATCATGGGAGAATGACTTACGGGTGGCTGTTTCAGCCTCACAAAACAAAGACCAACAAAACAAGCAGCACGTGAAAGAGACATCGAGACCAGCTGAGAGATTATTGATCAGCAACACGATCAGGAAATCATAAACACTCAATCATTATTATTATTATTGTTATTATTGTTATAGTTTCAGTGTGGGATTATTCCTGTCGATTCGGCGTTGTGTCTGACCTTTGACCTCCAGCACCAGCAGCTTTAAAAAAAGATCATGCATTTAAATACAAATTAAATAGAAGCATATTGGGATATTTTATGTAAAAAAAAAAATAGATGGAAATATTCAAAAATAGTAAAGTTGTTGGAAAAAGAATGAAGGACTTCAGAAAAGAGAGAAATGTGCATTTGTTGGCTGCAGCTTTGACCCGCAGACAGACAGCAGTTGATCCACAAACATCCTCATTTCCTCCTCAATCAAAACCATTTCAGCCAAAAACAAAACACAAGTTATGATTTTTTGAATTGAATAAATGTCACTTTACGTCTTGCACGAGCACGTGCGCATGAATTATGGGGTTTCCACAAAAACAACCAGACGAGACATGAAAACAAACAGCCGGACAACAGAAATGTTCCACGAGACGTTGGGAGAACAGCAGCTTTAAACCCGCAGCGATGTGATCACGTTCATCTCAGGTGAGGAAGAGGAGGAAGAGGAGCAGCTTCAGTCTGCACTATCTGACTTTAATAAATGTTTCTATAATGCGTCGCAGAAACATTTCTGAAAAATTATTAATAATAAATCAAACAAACGAAAACACCTGAAACGTCCTACTGCAAAATACCCGGATGACATTATTTTCGGATTCAAACTGCCTGCAGACGGTTTTCAGTTTGTCGCTGCAGAAATAAATAAAAGAAACAGAAATCTATGTGATGGAGATTCTAACACGGATCCAGTGTGCGCACATTAACTGAGTCTGCGCAGAAAGCAGCCGCGCGCACGTTCAAAGGATTCTGCTTTTAGGGAAAAGAGAGAAATCTGCAGGTTTACAGGTGAAACTTCAGAATGAGTGTCACACTTTAAATGCGCAGAAAAAATAAATAAATAACAAACTCGGATTCTGGTTGAAGTCTGACTGAAATGACAAACCTGAAGGTTTAAAAGGGAAATCAGATTAGATTTCATCTGTAAAAACAAATCAAACAAATAAAAACCGCAGAAAAATAAACTCAAATGAACCAAGAAGATCAAATACGAGATTATTACTTTTATATAATTAAATATGAGCAATAGGGACAAAACGCACCGGAAATCAAACCGAAAGATATGCATGTCTAAAAGAAGAACCAGAACCAGAACCAGGACCAAAACCCGGCCTTGAAACCAGAACTATCAGATCTGATCCCCTGAGCTGATTATTTAAACCTGGAGCTGAAACCCTTCCTGGCAAAAAGTGCAAGAAATCTGCAAGAAATCTGCAAGGATTTCAGTGGTTTCAAGTTTGAGGATCGAGTTTAAAACACAGAAACCGTTTCAATGAACTCTGGTGTTAAATGTGATGATGGTCTGCGGGTTTGAGTCCCGCACAGGGCCCCGCACCCCCTCAGGGTTCACTGCTCCACAAGGAGAGAAAGCCGCAAAGTCCGTCGGGCTCCAGCGGCCTGAACGCGACCTCTGGTTGCACCACTTCACACAGTTTGAGTTTGTACTCTTTACGGCGTAAAAAGCTTCACGCACCCAAACGGCTGCTGCGGGGTGTGTGTGTGTGTGTGTGTGTGTGTGTGTGTGTGTGTGTGTGTGTGTGTGTGTGTGTGTGTGTGTGTGTGTGTGTGTGTGTGTGTGTGTGTGTGTGTGTGTGAACAACAACAACAACAACAACAACAACAACAACAACAACAACAACAATCAAAACAACCAAAAACACAAACAGAGGAGACTCGGGTAAAATGTCAGGGACCAGTTTGGTGGATTTAATCTGTCTTAAAAAAAAAGTAGATTTGGTGCAGAACCGCGTTAACAAAACCCCAAATTTAAGCTTGAATCCAGAAAAAAAGAAGCAATTTAAAATTTAAAAAAATCGGATGTAAATGTAAGTCTGTTGTGTTTAAGTACCTGGTGATAAAATCAGTGACAACACGGACGGCAGGGTGAAAGAAGACAAAAGGAGTTGCGTTAGTTATGAAGGTAACCTATTCTTTTATTTTTATTCTTTTTATGATTAAAACATTTTTTTCTCTTTTTTTTTTTTACTTTTGTAAGCGACAAACACGGGAATAAGAATAAGACCACAATAGTATCACAACCATGAAAAATTGTTTTTAGAGACGACAATTAAAGGACAATCATTCCAAGTATTAGATAATGAGGCATTTTCTTCTGCTGTCAAACAAACAGGGTTTTTTACATTGTTCTTTTCCTTTTGGAAAAGAAGGAACCCCCAAAAAAAATTCAAATTACAAATAGACATTTTCTCTCTCTTTTACTAATTATACCCCAAAATAAGAAAGAAAGAAAAGAAGGAGAAGAAGAGGCGTGAAGGTCCGCTGTTAGCGGCGATCACGTCCACAGTCAGAAAGCACATGACAGGCGGCACCGCGGAAAATATCCATCTAGCAAAACGAGACATTTACGGTCAGAATTCTGCTTCAAATAACCAGAATTAATCTGTTAAATGTACGGTGTTTTCCAACGCAGCTCAACATTTAATCTAAAAAAAAGAAAAGAAAAACGAGGCGGATTTAAGGCGAATTGCCTCCAGCGGCACCAACAAACATTCGCTGAAAGGAATTTGAAATCGGCGCCCACCAAACTCCATTCAGATTTCTGCTAATTTAAGGAAAAATGTTCCAAAGACTGCAATAAGAAAAAGAAAAAAACTCGTTTCAAATGGACATTTTCTGCAGCGAGTGAGTCGGAACTGACCCCTCTGTTATCTCACCCTCTCACCCCTCTTCAGGCCTCATTCAGCCGAAGGACTCTGGATTCACTAAAAACCGATTCTTTGGTCTATAAAAAGTACATGATTTTTTTTTTTTTAACTGGGAAATGAAGGGATGGAGAAACAGCCGCGGGACTTTAACGGCGGGAGAAGAAAAAAACATTTTACTGTCGTAAAAAAAAAACATTTTTTGTTTAAATTGAGGGAAATAAAATTATTCTCCGCCGCTTCCTTCTGACCCGCATGAGACCTGATAATACTGCAAACATGCGGGTTATTATTATTATTATTATTATTATTATTATTATTATTATTATTATTATTATTATTTTAACCGGCTTTTTAAATCTCAAAATTAGATGAAACTATTTAAAATACACATTCTATATTTAAAAAAAAAATGTAATGCCTCCTCCTCAACAACAGAAACATCAGTCTCCCATCGTCCTCTCTGTTTTTTGTGTGTGTGTGTTTTAGCTCAGGTCACATTGCACGTCGCTGACTGACATTATTATACAGAGACAAACCCGGACACTTATAGTAACAGACATTATGTACACAGAAAGTAAAACTGCAGGAGAAGATGGAGCAGAAGAAGAAGAAGAAGAGATAATAATAATAATAATAATAATAATAATAATAATAATAATAATAATAATAATAATAATAATAATATAAAAAAATACCTGGAAACTTCAGCGCTGCTTTCTGCGAGTTTCTCTGCTGCTCTTTTTTTTGTTTTGCAGTTTAAGTCTCTCCTCTTTTTTTCTATAGTAGGTAGTTTATAATAATTTTGTATTTTTGTTTTGTTTTTACAATGTAAATGTTCAGTGTAAAATGTTCCAACTTACAGTTCCAGTCATTTTACGGTTTTCACTCCTTCGGGGGTGGAATGGGGAGGATGGGTGGGTGAGGCTATGGGGGGTGAGGGTTTCGGGGTGTTAGTGTATAAGCGGGTTGGAGGTCGAACCCTGGTTTTGATGCGTAAAATAGTCAGACAAACCTCCGGAAAGTCCCGAGGAGAAGGCCGGCAGAGAGCCGGACAGAGCCGGCCTCAGAGAGTCACAGTGCAGCGAGGAGGCGGACGGAGCCTGCGGGGAATTGGAGGCTGAAGCCCGGGCGGCCTGCAAGGAGCCGCCGGACTGCGCGGTCATGGACGGGTGCGGCACATGGGGGAAAAAGTAACTGGTCTGCCCGGACAGCAGGTTGACCGAGCACGGGTTGAGGGAGTACGTGGCCCCGGAGCAAGGCACGGAGAGGCCGCAGGGCACCGCCGAGGCCGCCAGGGCCGCCGCCGTCAGGTGGTGCGTGGCATAAGGGAGATCCGAGCCGACCAGCCGGTCCATGCTGAGCCCGTTGGAGGACGGGAATGACGGGTGGCTGTTGCTCATGTTCTGCGTGAGCATGGTGCTGTACGACATGGGGTGACCCGGGTAGCCCGAGGAGGTCCCGTTGTAGCCCAGGGCGCCGCCGGCCCGCGGGTGGTGCAGGGAGAGGAAGGGGGACATGGGCCAGTACAGGGAGCCGGCGCGGTCCATGAAGGTCAGCCCGGAGGTCAGCCGCGCGCCCCGCTTGAAGGCCAGCTTGGCCCGGGACGTGGTGGACCGCCGCCGGAGCTTCCCGGTGGTGCCGCCGATGAAGACGTCGTCGCTGCTGGGGTCCAGCATCCAGTAGTTCCCTTTGCCTGGGTCGTCGTAGTGCCGCGGCACCTTGACGAAGCACTTGTTCAAGCTGAGGTTGTGCCGGATGGAGTTCTGCCAGCCCTGCTTGTTCTCCCGGTAGTACGGGAAGTTCTTCATGATGAACTCGTAGATGCCGTTGAGGGTGAGCCTCTTCTCCGGGCTCTGCCGGATGGCCATCATGATCAGCGCGTTGTAGCTGAAGGGAGGTTTTTCGTACTTGCCGCTCTTCTTCTCCCCGTCCTTCCCTCCTCCGGCGCCGCCGTCCCCGTCCTTCCCCTCCTTCTTCTCCTCCTCCGGCTTCTCCTTCTCGTCCGGGCAGCTCTCCGGGCTCGAGGAGTCGCTCTTAGAATCCGCTTTCCCGTCCTGCTGCGCGGCCGGGAGAGGCGCCTTCTGCTCGGCTTCGTCCGCGCCGCCGCCGGGCCGGTGGATGTGGTGCTGGTTCTGGTGGTGCTGGTTCTGGTTCTGGTGGTGCTGCTGGTTCAGGCGGTTGTTGTTGTCGCTTTGCACGGCCTCCGGCACCAAACTGTTTATAGTGAACGACGATTTAGGAATCATTTTCACCTCTTTGCGCTCTCCCATATCCAACATCACCGGGCAATGAGGGGGGAAAATGGCAACGAGCAGAAGCGACGAACACAGCTGGGTTTCAATCTGTCCGGTCTCTGCCCGCGAACCAGGACGGGGAGGAAGGAAGGGGGGAACGATAGGAAGGAAGAAAGTATAGCCCAACAAACTATTTCATGTTCGGTTTGGGGAGAAAAGAGGAAACACACACACACACACACACACACACACAACACCCATGTACACACACATCGATAGGAGACAGATAGCTGCAATTAATTAGGGAGCCGCAGCCACTAAAGCAAGTAAAAAACATTGGTTGGACCTTTCCAGTCCTCAGCCAACCAGGGGGACATTAGTATTACATATTAAGGCTTCCTCTGCGCTCTCAGCCAATCAGCGCGCGCTGAGGGAAACACACACATCCACCAATGCCTAGCCCGCTGCAAAAAGTGCCAGACTCTTTATTTTTAATTTTTTTCGTATGTCTTATCGAGTGTTAAAATAATAATAATGTGATCAAAATAAACCTGAAAATATCTCGGATTGAATTTGTATTTGTCTCCGAAGAGAGATGTTTGTTTTGTTGCATTTCTTTACGTGGAAACTTGAGTCTCCAGCTCACATTTCAGTCTCCTTTTAAAGCACAAATACTTGATTTGTTTCCTAAATTCAACGTTATTTAAAAATGTGTAGTTTTTCTGTCGTAATTTTGTGTTTTTTCTGTACAAAAAAAGAGAGACTTTGTGTGGTGCTCCAAAGTGAGGCGCCAACACGGAGACTTTTTGCAGCGTAGAGAACAAACGCACCCCTATCAACACTCCCTGCCTCCCCTCTCCCATTCTCACCCCCAACTAAACTAAACCCGTCGCTGGAAAACACACACCGTGCGCGCGTACACCCAAATCCCCGCCGCTCCTCATATTTACACTCCTCCGATTCAAATATTTCCCCCTTCGCCGTGTTCCAAACTGTTTACATCAGACTCGCAGGGGAAATAAACAGAGGAGAGGGGATCCGGAGGGCACGCGGACACGGTCCGGACACGCGGAGGTGATTTGTGTGTCACACTGATCGGCTCAGAGCGGCTGCGGGCTGCGGGCTCTTCCTCCAGAGCCGCTGCTCAGTGCGTAAAGATGCGCGTAAAACGCGCGCCGGAGAGCCGGCGTCTCGTGCCGGGGAGGTGACGGTTCCTCCCGGCGGCTTCGTGCTGGAGGAGAATTTACCTCTAAAGGCGAGAAGGAGAGAAAGAGGCCGCGCGAGGAGACTTTAAAAAGGGAAACTAAACACCACTATGTTGTAGTTTTATTACTGGTGTTTATGAAAACATGACATATTATTCATAACATCTGAAGAAAGATCGATTTTATATTTACAGCTGGATTTATTTCCTTTTTCCTTTTTTGGAGAAACATTTTGACACACATGACATCTTTAAATCTGATGTTACTACCAAATACTAGTACTGTGTCTGCTAGTACTATAGCTACTACTACTACTGGTACCACCAACAAAAAGTACACAATACTCCCTTGTGTACTTCTGCTACAATAATACACACTGAGGTCACACATTTGGGTTTATTCTCATGTATATTCACACGTTTATTCTAAAAGGCTGATTCCAGCTGATGTATGACACGATCATTATTTCACCTGTTTTTATTTGCTTCCTGGTTTTTCTGCAGTGAAACTAAATTATCTTTAGAAGCTTAAACACAAAAACATTTAATATTTAACCGAATAAATAAATAAAATATGAATAATTTAAATAAATGATAAACTGGATTAATGGAGTTGAATTAGATATCTCAGTATTTCTCAGAGCTTTGCTCTGCGACTGTAATAATAATACTGTAATGTACTAGCAGTGCTGCTGCCAGTACTACCACGATCCTAGTACACCACTATAGTAGTATACAGCATATTTCCTCTTAGTTATGAATCATGTTTCCAAAGAAATATCAGAATACTACAATTAGTAATAATTGCTACTAACAGTATTAGTACATAGAAATGATAATTTAACCACGTGACCACGAGGACTGTAAACACGTGACTGTAAATAAATAAAAGCCCTGATGCTTCTCCTCATAATGTCTCATAGATATTTGGTGTTATGACAAATGAATGTTAAAGGAAACACGAGGTTTTATATGCAGATTATATACTACAGCTACTACTGAATACTGAATACTTCTACCACCACAATACTACTACTGACAAGTACCACTGAACACTACAAGTTCCTGCTGCTGCGATGATAAAATGTGTAGTATAAGTACAACTATGCTGCTATCACTAGTAAGTATTACTTATATAATTATAAACATATAAATAAACATGATTATCAGAAAGTTAAAAACAGAACTCGGCCAGTCCATCTTAAACGCTTTAGACCAGACTCTAAACTCTAAACCAGTCTTTTAACCCTTTTAAGGTGGTTTGAACTCTTAATGTGAAACATAAACAAACTAAAGAGCCGGATCTTAAAACAGCTTTTAAATCACAGAAAATCTCTCCAGAAACCAAAGATTCTGCAGTTTACCAAACTAAACACAAACTAAAGATGTATTTATTTCTATATGTATGTATATGTATTTGTATCTCCGGAGCTAAAGGACTTCCTGCCGGGTGTTTCCCCCCGGAGGAGGCGCCGTAGGTCGGGGACCCGGAGCCGTGTTTTACGCACTGAGACGCCGACGCACCACTGAGCCGGTTGCTTTCTCTCAACAAGCTGAACTGCAGGTCTGAAGGGAAGTCTGCTGATGAATATTAAAATAAATATTAAATTAGTGTAATAATGAGACGGATGGGGGCGGGGCCAACAACTAAATTCAACAATTTACATGAAAACATTCATTTCAGCTTGGAGGTTTTTTAAAGCTGATTGAAGCAGAAAAATAAAAAAAACTCAACTGTGTTTTTCTCCGAACGGGTTTAAGTAGTTTTTCCTTCATGATTCTTTTCAGTTTTATTTATTTATTTATTGTTGACATTTTTAGACTATGTTTTAGACTACTATAATATGTATTCACATGTATTGTCACATGTATTGTCGTCATTTTAAGGGGAGATGTGAGTTTAGTGCTTGTTTGAACACTAAACATAATATTTAGAGGAAGTATAAAGAAATAAAGACATGAACAATAATAATTCACGTGTAGAACTCAAAGAACGACTTACCAGCAGTCCGCTGGTTGAGGCTTTTGGGGGAAACAAAAGGACGTTTTTTTGTTAACAATGAACCCAAGGAAAATAATAAATAAATTACGAGACCAAATATTCCGTCCGCGCGGTGCATTTTATTGCGTCCTGAATCTATGTTGAGGACTAATGTTGTTGTTTTTTGCCAAGCTTTTATTTTGATGGGGTAGTGTGACTTGCTGTTGTTCACTGATCTAAACACACTGATTGTTTGTTTGTTTGTTGTTAGTTTGCTCAAAGGAGCTGAAGATGTGGAGCGGAGTTTGAACCGTTAACCGGATCTGCTTATATCTCTGTGTGTGTGTGTGTGTGTGTGTGTGTGTGTGTGTGTGTGTGTGTGTGTGTGTGTGTGTGTGTGTGTGTGTGTGTGTGTGTGTGTGTGTGTGTGTGTGTGTGGACTCTGCAGCATCCAAACAGGACTGAGGAGGAGGAGGAGGAGGAGGAGGAGGTCCAGCCTCTGAGAGGAAACCTCCTGAAATAAAACACAGGTGTTTCATCGTTTCACCTGCAGCTTCGTCGTGAATCTGAAACTGTTTCCAGTTTGAACCATTAAAACTAAAAGCAGCGCCGGAGAGAAGAGAATGCAAAGTGGCTTCAAGAAACACGTGGATGTAAAGAAGCAAATGTTGGGAAAAGAAATTACATGTTTTTTGGAATGGGACAAATCAAACCTCAATTCAGAATTTGAGACACCGTTGAAGGTTATTGCCTCTTGTTGGCCTCCCAGACCAACCAGACTACATTCTCTCTTTCTTTCTAAACAGACCAACTGGGATGTCCAATAAAACCCAGACCCTATTACAGACTTCAACTAGCAACTCGGGAGAGAAAGTTCAACCAGACTCAGTTCACTTTCTTCTGGATTTAAAAAATACACCGAATACACGCTCGGTGCAGAGTGCAGAGGATGAGAGAGGGCCGTATCTTTTGATTGGTCCCCTAAAGACTGGGACTCCAAATCAAACCAAACCAGACTCTGTTCATTTTCTTTGGAATTCTAGAACACCTGTAAATGCACAAAATGTGACATCAAGCTGAAGACCAAACCAGACTCCATTCATTTTCTTCTGGATTTAAGAACACGGTTAAGAGATCTGCAGACACGCCAGCAAGTTTTTAAAATAAACTTTGTCATTGAAGTGCTAAAGAAGGAGAACACCTCCAGCAGCTGTGTTCATGAGTCACTGGTTTAGAGACATTATACGTGTACAGCCTCCAGACGTTCAAGACGACATTTCATCGTCTGTTAGCAGATTTAAACATTTCATTTAATACAATAAACGCAGAAAACATTTATCCGACGCTCCACAAAGTTAAGTCAATTTACACTTTGTGTGATGAATTCATTGTGAAAACTGTATACATGTTATATTGATATGTATATGAAAGAGGGTTTTTAAATTCAATCAGAGAGAAAGAAACATGAAGGTGACCTTTGACCTCCGTCATTATTAACATCTCCACCATCACGAGAAACGAAGATTTCGTTCTATTTTCATGTTATTGAAACATCTGTTTTCATTTTTCATTCATCTATCTCGTCAGTTTTACAACAAAGAGAAAAGTCTTCAAAAGGATTAACGTTCTGAAATGTTTGATACAGATGTGCAACATCTGCTGTTTTTCTGCACTCAAACCGAACCAGAACCACGTTTTGTTCATTCAATGAAGCTGATCAGTGTAGAAGCACTAAGGGGTTCTATGCAAGGGGTATTTGAGGGTTCTTAAGGTGGGCCTGAGAGGTTTGTTAAAGTGTTGTTCCCAAGTCACATCTGATGTTATTAAGGCAAGGCAAGGCAAGTTTATTTGTATAGCACATTTCAACAACAAGGCGATTCAAAGTGCTTCACATAAAACCATTAAAAGCATCAAAGGGGTTCCAGCAGCCCTTAATGGGTTCCTTACGTTCCTCAGGAGGTAACACTAGATCTTGATTGGTTCGTAGTCAGTTCCGGTGGTTTTAAGGGTATTATCGGTGCTATGGGCAATTAAGGGGATTCCTTTGGTGTTGTCAATGATTCCAGAAAGTGCTTCTCGGTTTTTGGGGGTTCTTGAGGATGTTCCACAAAGGTTCCTTTATGTTCCTAAAAAGGTTTTAGGGGGCTTCTGAGTTGTGCAAGGAGTTGTTAAGGGGATTCAAGGGTTGAGGGTTTTTTCTTAAAAATGGAAATCTATCAAGATCTTATAAGGGTTCCAGCAGCAGTTTCTTTGGGTTCTGAAGTATGAGAATACTTTGTGGTTCTTAAACAGGTCTTAAGGGAAAAACAAAACAAAACAATCTTAAGTTGTTCCTTAGGTTTTAAGAAGGCTGTAGACTAAAGTGGAATTCTTAAGGTTTTTTAAAAAGATCTTAAGGTGTTCCTTAGGTTTTAAGAGGGCTGCAGATTAAAATTGAGTTTTTTAAATTTAAGCCCCGCAAACCCGATTTAGGTTCCATTTTACACATTTTAGTTAAACTGTGTAAAACATTACAATAATCATGAACACATATATTGATGTTACACATCAAATTAAACAAGAGAACCTGGTCTACAATAATTAGTCAGCCATTTCAACACAACTCAAACACCAACTAAAATAATTATTAAAATATCATAGTTATAATTTTGTCATGAGTCAGCCCACTCGGCATGTTTCCGGAACTAGCAACCCGTAGCTCGGTGCTATCAGGAAAAGACAGATGGCAAAAAGTCCTCACCAAATCCCTCTGCTCCAAAGCATCACCGAGATATGAACCAAAGAACACAGCAACATGAATCGCTGAGTCAGCAAATGCTGCCTACCTTTGTTTATTAGAAGAAAAAAATGCATTTTCCCAGTAAATCCACACTGATATAAGTGTATTGAACACCATAAGTAATATACAAGTGAAATATAAGGTTTGCTACATGAAAAAATTCAATTGTCACAGATGCGCGCAAATGCGTGCAAATATGCGCAAATGTGCGCAAATGCAAATTTTGGAAACCTCGCCTGAATTCTCTCTGTACTTTACCTCTCTAACTTTGTTCTGTTTCACTTTTTCAAAGTCAAACTTTGCAGAGAGACTGTTCACATATTGTGCTATGATTTGGGATATTTTGGACCTTAGTGAAGCATCATTTCAAAGAGATAATCATCCTGAAAGTGCTTTTTTTTTTATAGGCGGACCTGAAACTTCTATTTTTGCTGTGTTTGAATCTTTATTTACTCTAAACCAGTAACATACAGTATATACTAATACTTACACATCTGAACAAAAGCTCACATGGGTTGCCTTTATTATAACACCAACATTATTCTAATAGCCCTTGTGGTTGCAGAGATACACCCTTTTTAGTTTGGGTATGTTATTTCGAGCAGAATCCTAAAAAATGCCATGGGGCTTAATAGGGGGTTTCAGGGGTACACAAAAAGTGAGAATGTGGATCCAAAAATCCTGCGTTGGTTTCAGGGTTTTTAAGGACGTTTAATGCCATTAAGGGGATTAAGGTGTTTTGTTGGTTGTCAAGAAGCATTTTAGGGTAAATAGGAGGTTCCAGGAGTTCTTAAGGGGCTTTGGTGGGTCATTAAGGGAATTATTTGGGGTTCCAGCAGTCTTGAAAGGCTGTCAGGGGTTCTTAATGGCTTTACTGGTTCTTAAGGGAGGTCTTGAGGTGTTTTGGGGTTCTAATGGGGCCACAGGGATTAAAGGACTCTTTCAGGTGAACTGCAGGTTTCTAAACGGGGCTTCGGGACTTTGTCCTGTTCTCATGTTTGGTGTCTGAACTTGAACAGAACCTCGTTGAGTTGATTTCAGGAACCAGAACCTTCCTCCTGCTTTCGGCTGTTACCTTTGACCCCCGTTCTGTCTGAGGAGCTTCAGGGAGAACTGAATCATGAAGGCTGATAATCTGCAGGACAATTCCTCAACAAACAGCCTCAGTTATATTATTATTGTCATTGGTATTATTACTATTATTGGTTTTATAATTATTAGTTATTACATTATTGTTGTTGGTATTATTACACTATTATTGTTGGTATTGCTTATTATGACTATTATTATTATTGTTTTTATGTGTTGTTTCTATTACTATTGTTATTATCATCATCATGTTTATCATCAGCTTTAAGGCTGAAGGGAAATTGTGAGCAAATACATCAAAGGGATCAACAGCAGAAAGAGAGGAAGAGGACAGAGGGCGCCTCCCCACGGCGAAAACAGGAACTACATCATACATATAATTCACATTGTCTGATCAATTTATTTTAACGTTTGATCTTCGATCGGCGGTTGTTGTGTTTTCATTTCTATTTGATCTGGAGGAACAAAAACATTAAGACTGAAGAATAATAAAACCTCCAGTTATTCGATAAACATTCAACTTTAAAGACGTTTTTCTATCAGAGAAGTATTTCAAAGTAAATATAGTAAATATCAGTAAATAGTTAATTAAATACACGTTTGTGAATAAAACGGGTTCAAAACAGATCAAACCGTTCGACTTTTCTTCTTTAAATAAAATCACTGTTCTGTTATTTCCTGATAAAAATCTGATTATTTCTGTTGAAGCTGCCGAATTGTTTCTTTCTCATGAAAACAAACAGATTTAAATATGAAAGTTTATTTAAACTAAAATGATCAGAAACAAAACTGTAAACCACCATTAAAATAAGACGGTGTCTTTTTTAATTAAACAATTAAAGAGATCAATAATAATCACATTATATTCACAGTTGTATGTGTCAGCTCTATGACGTCATCCTCCACACATCGAGAATAAACTGCTTTTTAAAAGCATTCACATTTTATATAGACACTAAATAACATCAGAAATAGCATTTTAAAGACAGAGTATTTTATTTCGTGGTCAAATTGGTCAAAGGTGGGTTTTTCTTCTTCGTTTGGTTGGATCAATAAACGCAAATTTAAATTTTTTACGTTTTTTTTAAGCAAAATATCGTTTTTCTTTTAAGAACAAAAAAAACTAAGTAAGTAAAAAATATCGTTTTATTATATTTTATATATATCATGCAACCAAATACATATGAAGAAATGCAGCAGAAAGCAGCTGCAGCTTCAGAATGAAAAAATGCATTCGCAAATAAAAACGAGACTTTATAATTTCCTTTTCCTCTTTAAATTGAATCGGTCCAGTGAAGCATTGAAACATGAATATGGTTGAACTAGTTTTCTTTTTAATAACCAGACAGGTTTGTGTCTGACCTCCTGCTGCTTTCTGTTCTGTCTCCGTGAACTGAATGCTGAAGGAGGAATCAGACGGAGGTCTGGAGGGACCAAAAGAGACTCACCGGAAACAGTAAAGCTGATGGTCACTCTGTGTTTTAGGAGCTCAAGGTCAGAGATTATGTGGAATGAAAGACTTAAAGCCCGTTAGTATCATCTTTTAATTTGCACTTAAATGTGCAGTCCATGACTTTAACAGTCGGAGGACATTTACGACTTTATGGTTTATATCATTACAGAAAAAGACGAAGTTAAATTAAACTCATTAATTTATAAAGAACACACGTTTGAGAGCCTTTAATGTGTAAAATAAACTTGCTGGTTTAACTATAGCTAGTCATAGTATTTTTTACTGTTTTTTTATAATTTTTTATTATTTCACTATTATTTTTCCTCATTTATTGAATAGAAATGCGATTTTTACCTTAAAAAAAAAATAAGATTACGCTTTGAAATCATACATATTATTGTAATAATATAAATTATAATAAAGTAATGTAATAATTTTCATTCAATACATAATTATTAAGGTATTGTGATGAGTTTCTCTTTTTAAGTAGTTGGTGTTTCACGTGTTAAAGTGACGTATTTTGCACCAAACATTGATATTGAAGTTGTGAAATTGATTTTTAAATGTTTAAATTAAAATCAACAAACACCTCCAGCTGAGAAAACCCGAACTGACGCACGAGAAATGTCCTCAGATGATGAAATAAAGAGTGAGAGAAGAAGAAGAGGAGGAAGATGCAGCTTCCTGCGGTCCTGAAGTAGACAAACAAGCAGGAATCGTTACTCGTGTTGGCGCCGCGGGGTTAACGGTTCAATCAATGTCGAGCCGGAAAATAAACTCCTGAACCGGACGATCTGTCGGCTGGAGCCCGCAGACTCAATCCGGAGCTCCGGGAGAAACACGAGGGCGGCCGATTAGTGCGGCAACAGCGACACCGTGAGGCGGCAGGGGGAACTACACGTCTGTCTCAGCAGGATATACAGTACTACTAGTACTATACTACTACTACACGGTTACATACTATGTTAGAGTACAAGTACTACTACTACTACCACTACTACTACTACTACTACTACTACACGGTTAAATACTATGTTAGAGTACAAGTACAAGTACTACTACTACTACTATAGGGTTAAATACTATGTTAGTACAAATACTATGTTAGTACAAATACTACCACTACTACTACTAGTACTAGTACTACTTCTACTACTACATGGTTAAATATTATGTTAGAGTACAAATACTACTACACGGTTAAGTACTACTGAGACTACACGGTTCCATACTATGTTAAGAGTACAAGTACTACTACTGTAGTATTTATGTGTGTGTACTGACATGTAATTGTCTAAGTAAAACAGTTGGTACTCGTGTGACCATATAAGGCGCAGTGCGTCCATCTTTATTATTCTAACCGAACTGTCACCTGGATGACATCAACAAGCGACACTTCCTTGAACCGGAAGTCAAGATACTACATCCCTCTTCTTTTGAAATAAACATGACTATAGCTGCCAAATTAAATAGTAAACATTACTCACTTAAACATTTCAGAACAAACTGAATATAGGCAGTTATGTATGCTAAATCTGCAAGAACATTGTATTACTGAGGGACATACAAAACTAACAGATATCAGATATGAACAGTTGTTACTAAATATATTGTTACTAAATATTTTCATGAACATATCCCTCAGTTCTTCTCATGTTGGGTATCACAAGTCCAATATGACTCTAGGCTTCACTATGCGGCCTGATCTCGTGGTAGTACAGTCTGGTGGCTCTTTGGAACCTGCATGACCTGCAGGGTCCTGCTGTACTGTTTGAGACTCAGTGTCCTCAAACTCCATCTGGTGGTTGTTTGGTGGAAGTACCGGGTCTGTGCCACTTTCACGCATCTGCAAGAGGTGACGCCGGTTACGCCTGAGCATGTGACATCCATCAGTGCGAATGTTGTAGGACCTCTGGGTACCTGCTGGCTCAATGACTGTTGCGGGTTCCCATGTCCCTGTGAGAAGCTGGAAACGGACCATAGCTCCTTCTGGTAGTGCCGGTAGTGTCCTAGCATTCCTGTCGTAATATTGTTTTTGTCGGCACAGCTGCCTTCTGCTGTGAACGAAGCTACAACAGACCAGTTCAGGTTGCAGTTGTTTCTCTGTGCTTGGTAGAATTGAGCGCAAATGCCTGCTTATTAGCAGCTGCACTGGACACTTCAGTCCATCAACTGGTGTGTTTCTGTATTCCAGTAAACTGAGATACGGGTCTATCTGCTGTGCATGTGCTTTGTCCATGAGGGCTTTGACAGTCCGAACAGTCTTTTCAGCCAAACCGTTACTCTGCGGGTACAGTGGGCTGCTTGTGGTATGCTCAAAGACCCATGCGTGAGCAAAACCTCTGAACTCTTGTGAACTGTAACAAGGTCCATTGTCACTGATTACTGTCTGGGGTATTCCAAATCTGGCGAACATGGATTTCAGCTTTTTTATGACAGTTGCAGATGTGAGGTTGATGATTTTCTCTACCTCAAAGGACCTGCTATAATATTTAATAAGAACTATATAGTCAGTACTGTGCCACTTAAACAAGTCTGTGGCTACTGTTTGCCAAGGTCGTTCTGGGATAGGATGTGAGAGCATCGGTTCCTTTGCATTGGAACTGTGTCACTCAAGGCAAATGCTGCAAGATCCTACTAGTGCCTCTATCGGTTTGCATATTCCGGGCCAGAACAGTACGTCTCTTGCTCGCTGTTTACACTTTTCCATCCCTAAGTGTCCTGTGTGTATGCGTGAAAGCATTTCAGCTCAGAGTGAGTGAGGCACGATGATTTTTTCACCTTTGAGCAGGGTCCCGTTTGTCTCTGATATCTCGTCTCGATGATTCCAATACTCAGCGACAGCAGACGGACATCGTTTGTTTGACTCAGGCCATCCTGCTTGGATAACTGCCTTTCTCGCCGATCCACAGAAGTAGATAACTGCACTTTTCTTCCTCCTCTTTAGCGCTTAGCGGGCCGGAGAACATTAGCTCCACATGCTGGCGAAACTTTCTCCATGAGTCGGGCAGGTTAGATGAATCCCAATCCATCCGTGGCGTGGGGACGCCTGCGTTCTCCATCTTCCGTCGTCAGGTTCGATGAGAAACAAGCTATTCTGACACCATGTAGTATTTTTGTATAACTAAAGTAAGTAAAACACTCGGTACTCGTGTGACCATATAAGGCGCAGTGCGCGTCCATCTTTATTATTCTAACCGAACTGTCACCTGGATGACATCATCAACAAGCGACACTTCCTTGGACCGGAAGTCAAGATACTACTACAACTACAACTACTACTACACGGTTAAATACTATGTTAGAGAACAAGTACTAGTACTACTACTACTACTACTACTACTACACGGTTAAATACTATGTTAGAGTACAAGTAATACTACTACACGGTTAAATACTATGTTAGAGTACAAGTACTACTACACGGTTAAATACTATGTTAGAGAACAAGTACTACTACTACACGGTTAAATACTATGTTAGAGTACAAGTACTACTACACGGTTAAATACTATGTTAGAGAACAAGTACTACTACTAGTACTACACGGCTAAATGCTATGTTAGAGAACAAGTACTACTACTACTACACGACGGTGGCGGGCTGTCAGGGCCTTCTAAACCTTCTCTGCTGGCCTAAACAGAATCACAAAGTTATAGCTATTTTATAATTACATTTTTTATTTTTATAATTAAAAGTTATAGCTATTTTATAATGTAATTGTTTTTCACAAATACACTACATGTATTATAATAATTTTTCTCATTGCATAGCTCCTGTCTTCATCTGTTCCTCTGCTTCAGGCCTCTGGTATGGCTCGGCTTGGGAGCTGGTTAACAGCATCTTATCCAATCACATTTCACTTCTCTTTCTCTGTGGAAGAGTAGCCTGGTTAAACTATATGAATTGGCCTTCTAGAGTGTCTGGACGTCTGATTCGTCACAGGGCCCACGTGACCATTAACATGCGCTGTGATTGTGTCACCTCGAACCTAGAAGCTACCTTGAAGCTCAGGCTGAAGGCTGAGAAACGGAAATTGCTGGTGGATTAACTGATGACACCTTTTGCACAGAGGGTTACGGGCATGTGGTGAGTCCACTGCTGGTTGTTGTGTATGTTTTTACATCTGCAGTCGTATTTAATCATAAACAGCCACGGCGCTGATGTTCGAGCCGGGGCTGTTCCCGCTACCTTTGGTGGTTGTTGGGGAGCTAGCTGCTGCACCTAACGCTGACAACACTTTTTATATTTGTGCTGTGTTTATATTTTGTCCCGTGTTGTTTACTATAATTCAAATAGTGTGCAGGGCAGCAGCTGCTACTCGTGCCGCAGCGGCCACGGTGCAGCAGCTGCGCCTGAGATGTCTTGTGTCTGCGTTGCAGTTTTGTTGGATTGTTTTGTTATAACTAAATGTGACTGGTTGTTGTTTTGGACAACATGCATTGTCCGCGCGTATGGTGCTATTTTTATTATGATCGTGGCTCGTGAGTGTGCGGCGTTTTTGTGCCGCAGTTTTGGACTGTTTTGTTTTGTCATGATATAACTAAATGTGACTGATTCTTGATGATGTGGACCAGGGGTGGGCTGGCCATAGAGAATACCGGGGAAATCCCTGGTAGGCCGACGGGGTTGGGCTGGTCAAGTCAGTCAGCCAGAATGCACAACATCGCCCAGACGAGGTCGGAGGCATCCGACCGAGAAGCGCTGCGTAATGGCACATTGCTCCACAGAGTGTCCGCGCCTTTTCTCTCTCATCAAAGTGGTTAAAATAGCTCCGCAGCTCGGTCCACTCACCCCGTGTGACCTCCATGCCCGTAATACTGCAAAAAAAAAATTGTCCGTGTAGCATAGTGAGCACCTGCTGTCCACACAGTCTGTATCATGAACGCGCTGAGTGGGCAGCGTGCCGTATTGAGTGGGTCGGCCTGACAGTGTAACGTCTCTGCGTTAACCCTGTGAGTCTCTGGCGCCACAAAGGCAACACGCTGCGGATTTGCGGTTCGTAATATACTTTATTGTTCCGAACAGCTGTGTGGTGCCGGCTGTCTGGGGTGCGCTCCCGGCCTTGCCCCTGAGCGCACCCGCCTGCTTGTCTCTGACCCGTGGACTTTCGGCTACGTCCTCTCGGCTCACCGTTTGTAGTGCCCATTTGTCCCGCGAGTAAAATAAAATAAATCTAAATCAAAGAAAATAAACCAATATCAAAAAGCCACTGGTGCACCGTAGGTTTAATAAATGACGCAGCCAAAAGAATGCAGGGTCCATGTGGGAGTCCGGTATTACTGCTATTTATTGTAACTTCAAACAATCAAACAAACAAAAGAACAAACAAACGCCCCATGCTGCCTCTCCCTCGTGACCTGATCTGACGCTGGTGACGCTGTCGCTGAGCTGGTAAAAAAATCATAAGCCTACCCAGGTGCATCCCGGTCCTGTAAACCGCCTACTCGTTTAAGTACCCCAGGTGCTCACAACATTACCCAATTAACAAACAAATCTAAAGACTAAGTAAACAACTATAATTAAACAATACTACTTGTGAATAAAAATAACTTACACAGCTCCTACACAGCTCTCTCCCCGTTCATCAGACGCTACTCCTGTTTTAACGGGGAGACACGCACACACGCACGCACACAGACAGACAGTAACTCCCGGGACACTTTTTTCCCCCAGTCCGTCCCTGAAGTCTGGCACTGAAGGCCTAGTTAGAAAACGCACGGCCCACCACTGCTACACGGTTAAATACTATGTTAGAGAACAAGTACTACTACTAGTACTACACGACTAAATACTATGTTAGAGTACAAGTACTAATACTACTACTACTACTACATGGTTAAATATTATGTTAAAGTGCAAGTACTACTACTATACTGTGAAAAAAAGTGTGTTAGAGGACAAGTTCTACTACTACACTGTAAAATACTATGTTAGAGTACAAGTACTACTACATAGTTAAATATTATGTTAAAGTGAAAGTTCTACTACTACACTGTAAAATACTATGTTAGAGTATTTTCAGAGTTTGGTATTGGTACATTTACTCTGTTACGAGTCACAAACTCAGGAGAGAAAATGGATCAACACATTTGTCCCTCCGGGCTTCCGTACAACAAACAGTGAGCGAATAAAAACATAAAAAGGAAATTACTGCACCGTCATGAAACAGAATATAAAAAATAAAAAAAAGACATTAAAAGTATAGAAAACATGTACAATATATGTGTTTTAAAGGAGGCGGCTGTGGCTATTACCTGGAGGGAAAACAAACCAGCAGCACTGATCAACAGATCAATAAACCGATGGGTTATTGATCACACGACAAGCACAGATCTCTGAGAGGAAGTCAAATAAAGCAGGAAGTCGACGAGGAAACGTTGAAATATTTAATCAAAAACATTCAGTGCAGTTAAATCCAGTTAATGAGTTTTCTTCTTCCTCAGAGCTCCCGGTAATCAATACAAAGATCAGCAGTTAATACATAATGAAGAGCGTCCTAATCAATGATGACGTCACATGTTCACGATTCGTAAACTGGAGTCGGCTCGTCTCAATGACTCTCACTCAATCGGCTTTAATTTCCCCCCCAAAATCCTGAATGAAGTTGTTTGAACCCCCGATGTGACTCTTCGTCGTTAACGATCGACTTATTGATCGGACTGAATGGAGTCTGAAGATGTTTGGGTTCGTTGCTCATTAATAAATAAACAAGAGCTTGTTTTCATGAAACCAAAAAGTTCAGCTATTGTTCAGGAAACATTTAAATGAAACTCTTCACGTGAAGAAGATGAAGATCAAACCGTCCGCAGATCAAACTTATTGATTTCACATCAGTTTGCTCCTCGACCACTAGAAACTAATATGAATATGAATATGAAATATGAATTCTTCTCTTGACTGAATTAAAAATGGACTGCAGATTGTTCAGATGTATTTCATTCAGTATTTCTTTTATTACTTTTTACTTTCTGTTTTTTTCATGTTTTTTATTATTTAATTTGGTATTTAATTTTGATAAGTTCTCTATAAACAAAGTTTATTATAATAGTTAATTAATAAAATAAGCTCATAATCACAGAGCGTCACTGGAAGGTCTGCAATTTCTGTGAGGCACTTAAATAAAAGCACTTTGTCATTAACATTATTTTCGCTTGCATGAAATGTCTTCTGTCATCTGTTTTATATTCATGTGTTGTTTTTAAAAAGGTGCTATTTAAATAATATGAATGCACCATTTGGCTTCCAAGATATAAAAGGAGAGTGGCTGACGGTCAGTAAAGCTTTACTTCTTAATGAAAAACTTCCTGAAGACGCTCCTCCTGGACTTGCTGCTGCTGTCTTCTGGTAGCTGGGGGGTCACAGTGGGGGGATCCTGGGCGTCGGGCATTGGAGGAGAAGGCCTTGAAGGGGGTGGGGTCTCAGAACCTGAAATTACAGATTAATAGACGCTCACCGGTGAACTGGTGGTTGAACAACGTGCTAACGCGCTAACGTGCTGCGTCGTCTCACCGGCGGTCAGGCCCCCCCCGGCCTCAGGGTAGCGGTGTTTGTTGTAGTATGTGTGGGGGGGTTTGGGAGGAGGCGGCCCCTCGGTGGACGACTGCCTCTCCAGGCTCTCAGCTCTGCTGGCGGAGGCCGAATCCTCTGGACCCTCGGCCAACTTCTCCAAACTCACGTTGACCGACGACACTCTCCTAAAGAAACAAGCTAACGGTTTAGCCCCGCCCTAAAGCATCCCCTGCTTTATGGTCTGTTTGACTCTAAATGACCATAATTTACTAAATGAACATCATGCTGTATTGAAGAAGACTTGAAACTAGAGATTGAGACATAAACTCATGTTTACAATGTTTACTGAGGGAATAAATCAAGAGAGAAGTCATTTATATAGACTTCTATACAACCAGAGGAGTTGTCCCCTGCTGATTAGGAGAGAGAATGCAGCTTTAACACATTTTCAGTACCGGTTAAGGTTCATACCTGGGCTGTATGTAAAAAGGAACATTAGTGGACTATTTATTTTCCTCAACCACGTAAACAGCTTTGTCGGCAAAAAACAGAATATTAAAGAATACTAAAAGCTTTTGTATGCTTCTACAGCTGTTAAATAAACATAACTCCCCTGCAGAATCCATTTCCTGAATGTATTTCATGTCTGCTTTTGCAGCGTTTCCTCTGCAGAGCGCTACACTTTCGTCTCCCCGCTGCAAACTAAACCAGATGACAGCTGAATGGACCCGCGGCTGCGTCCTGTGTGTTTTCCACCATTGTGTTTCTCGCTGAATGTAATTCACCTTGTCAAAGTATCTCATTAAAAAAAGGTCCAGTCGGCAGGCAGGTTCATTTCTCTTTGGCCTCTCACGCACCTGAGCGCCCGGCGACCCCACAGAGCACAGTGTGAGATGTGAAAGTCAAATTACCTGACGCAGTGTGAAGGAAACCACTTCAGTCTGAAACTCCATCAAACACTTTCAGCGGCTGACTGACGGACAGACGGACATCCGGTTTGAGTCCAAACACCCCCCCCCCGCAAAAAAAGAAAAAAAACGAGTCACCCAACGCTTTTGTGTCCGTCTTCATTTTTTAAAAGTCTGTGAAAATCAATCAATCAAAAATAAAATAACAGCCAGGACACAATATTGAGGAATCAAACCTCAGTACTCGCACTCAGAGACTGTCAAGTACTTTTCTTTGAACAGATATTTAGTAAAACGTTATTCTGAGGTTTTCATGCAGTATTTAAAGTAGTTCCTGCACAGCTGTTGATTGTGTGCCGACATCTCTAAGAGAGACAAATGCTTTATTTTAAAGACTTTTATACGCTCTTAAATATATCTTTTTTGGAAAAGTGGTTTCTTAATGGCACACAAGATTTGACCCGTCATGCACAGACTGTTTATAATAAGTGGACGAAGTCGTTGTGACGTCTCTCGTTGGTTTGTGGACGTTTTGAAGCCTCGAGGTCGCCATCTTGTTTTTATTTTGTAACCAGTGAACAGGAAGTGACCCCAACTTCAAACTCAACCGTTAATTGGCTGTTTTCTTTCTTTAAAAACAGGATTTAGAATAATTTGTGCTCTGAATGACTCGGAATGACAATTTCTTGATTGGTTTAATTTGCTGGTTTGTTTTAAGCCTTTTGTGATGTTTTGGTTTGTTTGTTGTTGTTTTAAACGCTTTGTTGTTTGTGTGTTTTTTTTTTAAGTCTGTTATATGTGTTTTCATGTGGTGCTTGTGTGAAACATTTTTACGCTGCCATTTTGGCCAGGACCGCTTTGGACACACAGCGGGATTATCCTGGTTGGATAAAGTAAAGTAAAAAAAATATTAATACATATTAATCTCAACTACACACCTGTAAAGTTTTGTAACTATATCTTGAAGAATTGTGATGCCAGAATCTGGAAAAATATATAAACCCCTGCTGAGTCTTGTGAGTGTGTGTGTGTGTGTGTGTGTGTGTGTGTGTGTGTGTGTGTGTGTGTGTGTGTGTGTGTGGTTACCCTGAGTCGTCGGAGTCGCTGCTGGTAGATTCAGAGCAGTTTTGGAGCTTCTTCACCCAAAGCAGCTGCATTTCTCTGCTGGACGCTGAAAACAGGTACTGACTGCCGTCCTCCAGTCTAACACACAAACACAAGACACAGTTAAACACAACACACACACACACACACAAACACAAGACACACAAACACAACACAAGACACATCAATAAAGCCTGGGACCCCCTCACTGACATACACATCCCTAGAAGGATTTCTCACTCTTGCACACCTTTTTTTTCTTCTATTAAAATACACTTGCCACTGTAA
Source organism: Myoxocephalus aenaeus (assembly GCA_038501785.1). Lineage (NCBI taxonomy): Eukaryota > Metazoa > Chordata > Actinopteri > Perciformes > Cottidae > Myoxocephalus > Myoxocephalus aenaeus. The sequence continues at coordinate 865,047 of JBAMJR010000196.1, forward strand.
TAAAACACTTGTTTTAACATACTGTTATTTGCTTACCATATTTTTATTGTACGTTATAATATTTTTCGATTTCTAAATTATGTCACTATATTATTGCACTTTTTTTTGTTATCCACCTTTCACTGAAGTCAAATTCCTTGTATGTGTAACATACTTGGCAATAAACACACACACACACACACACACACACACACACACACACACACACACACTCTATCAACAACAACAAACATTATTGATTTAACTCTGTTCAAACCTACATAACTTTATTGCTAATTTTAGATGAGATCCCAACGTTTAGTAAAAAAAAAAAGTCAAATATCTGTCTGAAAGTAGAAGAAAATGTGTCTAAAAGCACATACAAATGTCATATCTTTGATGTGATGATGCAGCGATAAGAACAAGTGAATCAGAAGTCTTCCACAATTCACTGGAATATATGTTTCAAATATAAATATATATATAAATGTATAGGCCTCTAGAGGGAAAATGAACACTATTAATCAGTGAGAAGGTGAATGGTTCTCACATGAGTCTGAAGGTGTTCTCCTTCCTCCTGTAGGAGACGTTCTCTCTACAAACGGCTCCGCCCACACTGACAGGAGGCCACCTGGAGGACTTCTGAGGAAACAACACTGTGTTTTCAGTGATGACATCATCCGCCATTAAGATTTAGGATCTCTTTAATAAAGTTGATGTTCTGCTTCACTGTGAAGAGTCGTCGGTACCTCGTCAGCAGCCGCTCGGTCTTTGAACAGGCCGAGCATCTCTCCTTGCAGAACAGCCAACACCTCCTCCCAGTGCTCCAGACCCTGCAGCAGCCAATCACAGCGGGACACGACACACCTGTCAGCCAATCATCACACTGGATACGGAGGTAAAGGCTGTAACGTTTCTACCAGCACCTGGCTAAAGGTCGCGATTCGGATAAGAGCAAACATAACATTTTGATTCACGATCACGAGTTTTACTAATACTAACCGATACTAATTATTGATCGTTGATGATCCATAATAACAGATACAGATCCCTTTGTTAGATTATTGCCAGATCCAGAATAGTCATTTAATTTCATCCCAAAAATCATTTCAACTGTTCTAAAGTCAGTAAACCTTTAACAAATACTAAATGTTATACTTTTCCTTTGTTATAGTAATTAATAGTGGGTTTTTTTCTTTATAAAAACCCAAATCAAATGAGGAATAAAAATAAAAGTTAGTATTTTTATTGTCATCCTTAGTGTGAATGAAGTATAATAATGAGCGTGGAGCGTGTTAGGAAGTTAAACAGCTCATAATTGTCATGTCAGTAAAACTTTATTCACTCTGTGATGGTTAATTCATCTGAGGTTCAACCAATTAAAATGATATTGTTAGTTTGCACGTTTGCCACCTTTCTTAAAGTTTCTGTTTTTTATGTATCTTTTATTTGAAAAAGTGGCCTTCAAAGACCAAGACCTGGTTGCAGTTCAGAATTGAAATGATTGATAGACAATGTTTTCCTGATGTCAAATTTGGCTACATCTCTACACTATTGTTTTGTTTTGTTAGTTAATTTAATTTAATATTATCCTATCCTATTTTGTATATATTGTGCATTTTTATATTGTATTGCTTACCTGTATGTACAAGTGCTGCGGTAGCGCAAAAAAAAACTCCTTGCAGGATTAATAAAGTATCGGCCAAGTTATCTGCCCAAAGAATTGTTTTTCGTTGTTGTTGTTTACATTTCTGATGTGGTCCAGGAAAGTACTACTATTTTTTTATGTACTACTTTTTATGCACTCACCTTGTTACCTCCTTGTTTCAGTTTGATCTCCAGCGTCCCCTCCATCCTGATTGGCTGCTCGGCTGTCACCTGACAACATCACAGAGAGCGGCGACAAATCAGCTTTCAGTAATAACTACAAAGTCAAGACAGCTGATGCGAGAGAGAGAGAGAGAGAGAGAGAGAGAGTGTTTACCTCTCTGTGGACGCCGGTGTCTTCCTCTGCTACATTGTCTAACTTCCTGGTTCCCTGCAGAGACGGAGGCCGCTCACAGGCTGCAGGAGCGAGGTCAGCTGATGCCGTCTCCTCATCTGTGATTGGTGCAGTAGTTGCGGGGTCAGGTGCTGGAACAGGTTCAGCACCGGGAGGCTCGTTGCGGAGCTCGGCCCTCGTTGCAGGCGGAGGAGATTCGGGGGGAGAACGTCTTTCTGCGACCGGAGGAGGCGCCGGTGGCTCAGTGGGAGCAACGAGCTCTCTGATTGGACTGGCCGAGTCAGGCGGTGCAGCGGGGGAGGAGATCCCGGGCTTTGGTGCCAGAGGAGGTTTGGATCGAGGACGACGGTCTTTCTCAGGGGAGGAAGGCAAGACAGAGGTTTGACGGGAGGAGGGAGGAGGAGACGGAGGACGCTTGGGAGAGGAGGATTCCGGCGATGCGCTGAGGGGAGCGTCACGTCTCGGGCTGGAGCTGGGACTAGCAAGAGGTCTGCCAGCGTCCTCGTCCTCCCATTTCTCCCTACCAGTACTGAAGTGTGTCCTGGAGAGGAGGTGGAGGGTCGGGCTAGTAGAGGTCGTGAGAGAGATTTTCCCGTCTGGCATGGACGATCTGACGGCTTTGTCTGTCCTCCGGCTGCCGCTGTCTCGACGGACGACGTCTCTAGAGGAGGAGGAGGAGGCGGTCTTTGGATCCGATGGTTTGCTCCTCAGAGACGAAACTCTGGCTGGAGGTTTTCTATCCTGAAGGTCAGAGCTTCCATCAAGTCTCTTCTCCCTCTGAGAGGAAAAAAGAAAACATCAGAGCAAAGACAAAGACGCGTTTGTCGTCTCCAGAGAGTTAATAGCTAACTAACCTGTGTTTTCTTCTTCTGTAGCGCGATGAAGCGGTCGCTCTGGGCCTGGATCATGGCCTCCAGGTCCTCTTGCCTCTTCAGGAGCTCCATCACATCCGACACAGAGTCCTGGAGGACCAAGAAGAACCACCTGTTTGACTTGAAACTAGAGATTGAGACATAAACTCATGTTTACAATGTTTACTGAGAGAGGAAGTAGAGTAAGTAGAGTAATTTTCTAAAGACTTCTATACAACCAGAGGAGTCGCCCCTGGTGGTCAGGAGAGAGAATGCAGCTTTAACACATGAAGCATAGACTTCTATACAACCAGAGGAGTCGCCCCCTGGTGGTCAGGAGAGAGAAAGTTATGGTTGAGGTAAATCGGTGTAATATAATCTCTGATTTCATGTTTTTATGTTCCATCTTTAATGTTTGTGTAAATTTAACATGCCGTTCTCGTTTAAGTTATTTTGTTAACGTCTTCCACTGGTTACTCCGTGTTTAATGTCACAACACTATGAATTGTGGGTAATTCCCCTCAGTCAAAGTCTGCAGAGATGTGAACTTACAGGAAGGGTTCATAAAGGACTCAAACCCACGAAGAACTAAACCCTCGCAGACTTTGCGGGGAAGCGTCTCAAAGAGTGAGGAGATCTGGATTGGGCCTTTACGTTCTCCGCTGACCGTGTTTGGTCATCAGCAGCCGAACCACAATAACCCAACTTCGTGTTTCCTCTTGACCTTTTGACCCTTTTGACTTCCGCTCAGCGCGACCGCTCCTCACCCCGAAGTCTTCGGCCGTCAGAGAGTTCTCGTAGGAGCTCAGCCAGCCCTCCGCCTGCTCCAGCTCCCTCTGCAGGAGGGAGATCTCCAGCTCCTCCTCGTACCGGCGCCTGGTCTCCTCCCAGACCTTCTCCACCCGCACCTCCAGCTCCTCCAGCTCCACCATGCGCTCCTCCACCTGAGGAGGTTTAGGGAGACGTCAGGTGAGATAGACGGTATTCGGTGAATGTGTGTTTCTCACCTCCGGGGACATGAAGTTTCCTCCCTCCACCAGCCGCCTCCCTTCCTCTTTGGTGGTCTGTGATTTGCCGAGTTGCCGGTCCATCTGGACGCGGTACTCCTCGTGTTTCTTCAAGAGCTGCTCCGGGTCGCCTCCCTCCACGCTCAGCGCCTCCCCTCGAACCAGGGACAGCGTCTCCCTCAGCCAGGCCCTGATACACAAGATGGACTGAGATATTTTCGCATTCTGTGCATGTGGGCGGCTCAGGAGGAAGAGCGGGTCGTCGTCCCTCGATCAGAAGATCAGTGGTTCGACTCTGAGGACCAGGACCTGCACTCTATCCAGACTCCGCTGAGGCAACACGAGGCGCTGGAGGTGGGGACGTCTGCAGAGGACTTTAATTTTGACGGGGAAATACAAAGAACCAAAATATGTGCGTAGTTTTTGAGCTGCATCATAAACTTTGATTTTCAGCTGTTTTAAAAAAGTTCTGGAAGAAGTACTTGCATCTTTTACTGCAGTAAAAGCAGTAATAGTACTACTGCATTCCATTTTTAAATAAAATGTACTTCAAGTACCAAAAGAATGAGATTTCTTTGCAAAAAAATTATGGCTGTTGAAATTATTTTGTGAAACAAAGAGATATCCAGAAAGTAAAAACATCTGACTCTAATATGTGAAACTAATATTACTTGAAACAATCATTTTGAACCTAGCTTTATTCAAAATTCAGATTTATGTTCTGGAAATGTATTATAACCAGTTTATATTTAATAAGGTAATGCCTCATTTGCATATTTAAAACATATTTTTTTAGAATCATCTTAAAGTCAGTAACAACTGGAAAAGTTTCATGGTGATATCTAGATATTTTTCTTTATTTTATCCAACCTGCTGTTTATCATCATGAATCTGTCGTCTGTTGTTTGTGTTTCATGGGTTTTGTTCGACCTACATGAGCTCGGTCCAGTGGGACCAGTACTTCTGCACGTCCTGGACCTGGTCCAGCCTGGCCCGGCGTTGGGAGGACTTGTCCTGGATGCCGGTCCAGCAGCCCTCCAGCTCCTCCAGCCTCCGACTCACCGCCGCTCGGACCAGAGGCTGCCGTCTGCTCAGAGCCCGGCCCTCCTCTCGGCTCCTGGCGGCCTCCTCGGAGATCAGGACCAGGTCCCTCTGATGGAACACGGGGACCACAATGTTTACTCCAGTACAGCTCTGAGGTACTTGTACTTTACTTGAGTACATTGTATGCTCCTTTATTGTTTTCTCACGGTACATTTCATTGCACTTCATTTATTTAACTTAAGTTACTTCACAGATTCAGATTAATGAAAGAAAATAAAACTAAATAATTCATTTTAATGTTTTATATAAAACGTTTTTGATCCCCTGAGAGGAAAATACACAAACTACCCAGCAGATAAAGTATATTGTAAACTTTGTATACTTTTCTTTCTTAACATTTATTTTACTATTATAAATAATATTATTTATATTTTAATGAATGATAATGATAATAATAATAATAATAATCTTTTTTGATATAGCACTTTTCAAAATCCACACTACAAAAGGCAGCAAAATTAAATAAAAATAAAAAAGATAACAAATATTTGGTGTATAAAAAACTATATATTTTTGAAAATCTTCAGATTAATAATAAACTAATAAATGTAAATTTATCAGCTGTAGCATTAAAATGATGAACACTTTTAAAAATCAGTTTATAAAACATTGGAGTTTAAATTAACATGAAGCATTTTGGTACTTTTGAATTTTCCCCGTCAAAATAAAAGTCCTCTGCAGACGTCCCCACCTCCAGCGCCTCGTGTTGCCTCAGCAGAGTCTGGATGGAGTGCAGGTCCTGGTCCGGGTCCTCAGAGTCCAGCACGGCCTCCTTCTCGGCCATCCAGCCCTTCAGTTCGTCCACGTCGTGATGGAACTGATGGACCTCCCTCGCCGACTGCAGGTTCTGGAGGACACGGAAAAGACCGTCACAGAGCGTAGGAATCAGAGAAATAATCTAAGTCTAATAATGAGCTCAGAGGTCATAATTCATCTCTAATATTTATTTTATATTCATGTGAAAACATCTGGATTTATTCTAATTCATCGCCAACACTACATTTTACTAGATTACACGTGAACGCTTCATGAGAACGTTATCATTTACCTTCAGCATTTTCACTGAGCAGAGCCTGCACGCATCATAATGTGACTGAAGTGAACCTCTGCTGGTTCTCTGTTAGCGGTGCTGCTAACGTTACTAGCTCTGCTTCTGTTGGTCTAAACACTGATTGGTTGCTTAAAAAAAAAAAAAAATCAATGATTATTGATATTTACACTGTGATGGTTAAACTCTACCTGTAGTTCTCTCTTCTTGTATTATTGTTTCCACATGTTTATAAACGATAAATTACGGATATCTTTCTAATTTAGTTCTGTTTTTTAGGGTGACTTTGTAACAGATGAAAAATAGCCTCTTGGCTGATTCTAATATTACTATTATTACTGTGCACTATAACTACAAAATAAACCAAATAAATACAAATGAAAAACATGCGTGCTGAACCGTGGGGGGGCAACACCACTACCAACACCGCAGGTATCAGGTCCAACCTCCGCACCTGTTCTCTGGTCCTGATGCTGCCGTTGAGGTCGTCCCACAGGCCGCTGAGGGCGTCGTCCCTCCTCCGGGCCTCGCGGTCCTGCTGCAGGCCTCTGCCCAGCTGCTGCACCGAGGTCAGCCGGCTCCGACCCAGACCGGACACCTCCGACACCAGAACCTCCAGCTTCTTCTGAAGGACCTGCAGGAGGAGGAGGAGGAGGAGGAGGAGGTTTGAAGATGTACACTGACTCCCTTAAATTGATTTACCTTTCAGGTACTTCTGTGACTCACCTCTACGTCCTCCAGATCTTGTCCGCAGTCCTTAGACTCCGCCAGGGCCTTCTTTGAGGTCAGCCATGTTTGTAGTTCTTTGGCTTCCCTCTCAAACACGTAGAGGCGGCGCTGGTCTTCCAGAGCGGTGCGACGAGCGGCAGAGAGTCGGAGGAGAGTCTCGAAGCGTTCAGGGACACCTGGGAGAGACTCGCTGACCAGGTGGCTGAGATGGACACACAGAGGCGGACTTTGTTTTGAGAATAATAAATGTTACGACCCCCTTGTTTCTCAGACCTCCTCCTGAGCGTAAAGGTGTGTGAAACAGGAGTTTAAACATGTGTTTAACACAGGTGTTTTAAACAAGTATCTTGAACAGGAGGTTTTAAACAGGAGGTTTTATAAAACAGGTGTTTAACACAGGTCTCTTAACCAGGGATCTCGAACAGGTGTCTAAATCAGGTGTCTAAATGGTTAAGACACCTGTGTTAAACACAGGTCTCTTAACCAGGTGTTGTTGTAGAAGATTTCTAGGTCAAGTGGAGAGTTTGGTTTCAATCAATGAACGAACAAACAGAGTTCTGGACGGAATCAAAGTTGTCTTGATCATTTTTTGCTTGCAAGCGGCGGAAGAGAGTTCAACAGACACGTATTCCAGTGAGCTGTGAAAGAAGCTTCTACGAACACAGAAATACAGCAGTACTTATACACAAAAAGGTTGCACCCATACAACTCATACATAGACAGTTGGGTTCGCCTGCTATCTTGTTCCGGGGCGCATCTGATTTATGAGTCGAATGCAGTTAAGTTTCTGTGAAAACACTATCTTCCCAACAGGAAGCAGACGACGTATGGTGAGCCATGTATGTTAACGGGCACACAGTGTTTTTCCACTCTGTCTATACATTTTCTATTTCATAAGATCATAACCAGATACATTTCAATAGTTGCATATACATATTTTACCATTACAGTGTTTAACACAGCTGTCTTAACCAAGTGTTTTAACACAGGTGTCTTGACCAGGTGTTTAACCAGGTGAACCGTGTCCCTGTTTACCTGTTGGGATGTCCCAGTTGCTGCAGCGAGGCTCCTCTCTCCTGCAGCTTCTCCCCGGTCCTCCTCTGGTTCTCCAGCTCCACGTCCACAGAGTCCAGCCTCCTCAGCAGGTTCTCCGTCGCCTCCTCGCTCCGCCCGCAGTCCCGAGACTCCAGACCTGCCCGCTGCTCCTCCGACCACAGCTGCAGCTCAGACACCTCCACCCACACACACACACACACACACACACACACACACACACACACACACACACACACACACACACACACAGGTTCATATAGTGGTACTCACCAGAGGCCCCACGATATGACATCATCACGGCACCCAAGTCCCGATATGATATTGTTGTGATACCAAACTTTGCAATATATCGTGATTATTTACCGATTTTAAATCAATTTTATCTTATAAGAAAGGTTTTCACTCGATTAATTTCACTTCGGTGCATTTCTAATATTTATTGTCATCATCAACTATTTACTTTTACTTTGTTAAAGTCATCTATAGTAGTAATTTGCATATTAGCATTAGTGTTAATTCAATCTAATGATGAGTTTAGAGCGTGTAAGGAAGCTCATAATTCATCTCTAATATCTATTTAATATTCATGGGAAAACATCTGGATTTATTCTAGTTCATCACCAACACTACATTTTACTAGATTACATGTGAACGCATCAAGAGAACGTTATAATTTACCTTCGGCCAGTGCTCATTTTCACTGAGCAGAGCCTGAACGCATCACAATGTAACTCCATATGGCTCTCCCTTATAACAGCTGTTTGTCTCAACTTTACCAACGCCGCTGACGACTTAAACACAGATTTGTTGTTCACACGTTTCATATTATATGACTTTCGTCAGTAAAACTTTTTTCTAACATTCCGATGGTTAAACTGTGAAATTAATCCGGAATCAGGACACCGTAGATATTGTAGCTTCTTCAGTTCTCGATCGTTACTTTGACGTTCACCTCGGAGAGGTAGACGTGGATGCTGAGCGCCTCCTGCAGGAGCTTCCCCTGCCTCTCCGCCTCCATCAGCAGCTCCTGGTGGAGACGCTTCAGCTCCTCCAGACGCTCCTGGATGTCGTGAGACGCAAAGTGACGACCTCTGACCTGAGAGGGAGGGGGGAGAGAGACTGTGACTCATTGTTTCCTTCTTTACATCACAAACAGAAGAGTTTCAATAGCGAGTGATGGCTCCTCACCAGACTATGCCCCGCCTTCTGAACGGCCTGGACCAATGGGGCACGGCCTGAGATCTCCTGCGACACAGCCTGAAGAAGCAAAAGTAGGAAGTTGAACCTGTAGCTTGTTCAAGGGGCTTTGAACAAATTTGAACAAATGGGGAATTTCGGGAAGATTTATGGAGCTCGCAAAATAAAAAATCCTTAAAATTGTTGCTTATTGTCACTAAACACACATTCTCATTAGCAGTGCACACAAGAGACACATAGTAAAATAAAAAATAAAGTAATATAAATAAACAGTAAATCAGTCATAAAAAACAGTAAAGAATCCACAATAACAATATTATATATACAGACAGAATAAAATGTATAAAAAAATAATATTTATATTGCACAAATATTAGTCGTTATTGCGTCACACGAGCGTCCGCACTACCTGGTGTCTGTGGAGCAGCTGCTGGGTGCCGCTCAGCGAGCTCCCCCAGTCTGCAGCAGTGATGGAGGGCAGCCTGTCGCTCAGCCAGGCCACCTCCTCCTCCAGGTCCCTGGAGAACTGGAACAGGACCTGCCAGGCCTCCAGGGTTTCCCTCCGACTCTGCAGGGGCTCCGCCAGACTGTTGTACCTGACGGAGTCGAGTTAGAAATAATAATTTAGATAATTTCCGAAATAAGTAAAGTTTACCAGAAGAAAAAAAAACACAAATAAAATAAAAAATAAAATACATATTAATATTTTCTTAGATTGTAAATTCACAAGCTTAAAAGTTGGTGAGAATAACGTCTGCAGTAAGTGATGTCATCAAATCACTTACTCATTCACTAATCAGATTCATCAATTAGGATTTTTTGTCAGATTTTAGCCCAAAATCACTAAAATGATCAACAACATTCGACTTTCTCTCAAAATATTACCAATGTAAATATTATACTTTTGACTGTACAACATCTCAGATGTACATATTGTACTACATCTCAGAGGTACGTATATATTGTACTTTTTACCTCAGAGGTACATATTGTACTTTTTACTGTACTACATCTCAGAGGTACAAATTGTACTTTTTACTGTACTACACCTCAGAGGTACATTTTGTACTTTTTACTGTACTATCTCAGAGGTACAAATTGTACTTTTTACTGTACTACAACCCAGAGGTAAATATAGTACTTTGTACTCCACTGCACCTCAGAATACTTCCTCTACGACTACTTATCAGACCTGTTGATGGTGTGAGCCACTCTGATCTGGATCTCCTCAGCCAGGAAGTTCCCCTGAGAGCTGAAGCTCTTTGCCGTCTCCACCAGACCCTGTGAGGTTATAAAATATAACACATGAACCGAATGCACATCGTCCCTCAGGAGTCCTCATCAGGAAGGAGACGCCGTGCACCTGAATCCGGTCCCTGTGTCCGTCCACCTCCTCCTCCAGACTCTGCAGAGCCTTCAGCAGCCTGTTGACGGACGGCAGGTCGCTTCCACAATCCTCATTGGTCAGCTCTCTCTCCACCGAGCCCACGCACTGCTCCATGTCATCCAGGGAGCGCTGGAACTGCAGCGCCTGAACACAATGAACACGGCATTTGAAACCCGTTGTGGTTGCGAGCGTCTCGTCTGCACACTTTTTTTTCAACAAAAAGTTTCAACAGGAGTTTGGTTTATCTGCAGTAGATGTTTACTTTAGGATCGGAGGTACAGCACTGGTTACTGCTTGCCATGATTTTAACTGTTCCAAAGTCAACGTAAAACATCATGAAGTATCTACAAATAAAAAACATGTGTGTGCGTGTGTGACACTTTAGTAGCACTTAGCTGGCACTTACTTATAGCACTTTGTAGTTTGGGTTTCTTTCTTGATTCTTGTTGTTCTGAGTTTGTACTCATGGTTGAATGCACTTATGGATAAAAGGGTCAGCTAAATTGAATGTGTGTGTGTGTGTGTACCTGGTAGGCCTGCTGCAGTCTGGTCTTCTTCTCCTTACAGTTGTGGATCAGAGCGTCCCAGCTGTCCGTCAGCTCTCTGACACGAAGTCCAACCTTCACTTTAGCTGATCGACACTCAGACAGCAGCTTCTCTGCTTCCTGCACACACACACACACACACACACACACACACACACACGTCAGTACTTATGCTGTGTTCACACCAAACGCGGCTCGAATTTGACGCGCGAGTAGATTACATGCAAAGTCAATGCACAGACATAATAGGTTGCGAAAAAGCGAATTTTCCGGCTGGCGTTGCGAATGATGCTTTTGACGTTGAAAGTTGAAATTTTCCAACTCTGCCGGAAACAAAAATCGCGTGACGCTGAGTCAGCCAATCAGCGTTGAGAATCAGTGTTGAGAAGCTCCGCCCGTCATCACTGCCGTCTTGCCGTTGCTGAATCAAACTGCTGCTGGTCTGCTGCTGAAGTAGCGCTTGTAGCGGCCGTCATTCAGACGCTGTTGTGGGACTACGGATAATATTATGAACCCAGACACGATGGAATTTGATGTTCCGATGTATGTGGAATTTACACAATAAGTATAAAGCAGAACTAGTGGTTATTTCCATGGTGGATGGCAGAAACGGTAACTGTTTTTATGTAGATAAGCCAGACGCAGTTCCTGGAGGAGTCGGTGAAATTCACCGAGCTGTGTGCGGCTACAGATGGTGTTATGAACCCAAACACGAGGGCGTTTGTTGTTCCGACATTTTTGGGACTTCCAAGTATAAAGCAGAACTAGTGGATATTTCTTCCATGGTCGATAGCGGAAATGATAGCTCTTTTCACGGAGATAAGCAACGGAGATAAGCCTGTGTTTGGTGTGAACACACTTTTATTGTCGAGTGAGTAAACTGACGCGGTAAACGTTTGGTGTGAACGCAGCATAACACCAGTCATTATGCCGAACAATATACAGTATATATATATATATATATATATATATATATGACTGGATTAACTCACCTTGGTGAGCGAGTCCACTCTGTAACGGTTAGCGAGGATCTCGACCTCGAAGCTCTGATGTTTCAGCAGTTTGGCCTGAAGGTTGGTTGGTTCCCTCCAGCTCTCATCCAGCGCCACAGCGTTACGCTCGTTCAGCCACACACACACCTGAGGACACACACGTTTACTACACACGTTCACCACACACACACACACACACACACACAGACCAAACACCTCCAAAGATGGATGTGTTGATGAACGTGGCATTTTGCACATTCAATAGACACATTCATAAACACAGTAGACTAGAGTCCAGTAGACTAGAGTCCAGTAGAGTCCACTAGACTAAGTTACAGTAGAGTCTAGTAGAGTCCAGTAGAGTCCAGTACCTGGTAGCTGCTGGACAAGAACTGCTGCAGCTTCAGTGATCCATCCAGAGCTTTGTGACGAGATCTGCTCTGCTGCTGCAGCTGACTCCTCCTACAGGCAGACAGACAGGTGAGAAAGACAGACAGATTTTTAATAGCTGAATCTCTTCTCAGACTTCTGGGAACTTCAGTTAAACTCTGGATCTGTTTTCTTTAGAAACAGAGCTGTGATGATGTCATCGCCTCTCGTCACCTGACGGCGAGCGCTCGGGTCTTGACTGCGATGTTGTCAGCGTCGTAATGTTTCTGTTGGATCATCTTCTGGACCAGTTTCTCCACATGGTCCAGCTGGTCCACCTGAGCCTCCAGAGTCTCCTCGAACTGAGCCTGCTTCCTCTGCAGAGTCTCCACCTCCGTCACCGAGCTCTGCACCGGAGGAGGAGGAGGAGGAGGAGAAGCTGAGTTGGTTGTTCTTAAATCAATTGATCTGTTCCACATCACATGAGGGTTCTTACCCCCAGGTCCTGGTTGGAGAGGAAAGCCTCCTTGTTGGTGAACCAGGTCTCACATTGTTCTACAGAGACCAGGAAGACCTGCAGGAGGGAGACACATTAACCTGCTGATGAGCTGGCCGAGTAATTTATATAATGTTTGGTATTTTATTGACTAAAAACGTAACTATAACTATACATGTCAGATACATGAAGTGGTGGAGAAGTAGAAGGTAACATAAAGTCAAAAAAGTAACTCTAATTTGTGTTTAAAATCTCAAAGACATGTATGTATTGAGCCAACTAATGAAAGTATTGTAATATTTTTATATTTGCAGTATCACGATCAAACGCGAACCAAACCTTTCTTACTGCTGCACCTTCACAATAAAAGCATAGACTGACTTTTATTAAGAAGGAGCCAGAGGAAATGCAACCCATTTGACCCAAACCTTGCAGATCTGCTCTGTGGAGCAGAAATCCAGATTTAAATGTACATTGTCATGTTTTGAAGTATTCCCCTCACCTGCAGGGTACGGGCCTGCTCCAGCGTGGTGATGCGGTTCATCCAGGCTCGGTCCAGTCCGGATTTGGCTTCCTCCAGCTGCTTCAGGGCCTTCTGGATCTCTGCCTTGGAGCCGTGACCCGACCGGATCAGACCCAGACCGAAGTCCCGGACGGAGTCGATGCGCTCGGCGCGGGCGTCGATCTCCGTCTGGGAGCGCGGTGACATCCAATTTACTGCGTTAACCCGGGTACGCCACAGTACCACACACACAGTACCACACACACACCGGACCGACACCGCTCACCTTCCAGTCCTGATGCTCCACGATGAGCCGGTCCGCCTCGGCCCTGCTCTTGGGAAGGCCTTTCTCTGCCATCTCGCTGCTCTGTTTGAGGCTCCAGTCCAGCAGGAGGCGCTGGTTGGCTTTGAACAGCTGCAGCTGGTGGGCCTCCTGCAGCTTCTCCTTCCTGAACAAACAACGTGTCACGTGAGTCCGCGTCGCACTAACCGGCTGGATTATTAAATTCAGGATGGATTTTAATGATGTCACATAATGTATTTAGGTGGTGGCTCTTATCTCCTCCCTTTAAATGACAAGAACTCAAATTTACTTGAGTTTAACTAAATCTAAACTGCTGCTAATGGAATGAAGATAGAAGATAGAACTTTATGGATCCTGAAGGAAATTATTGTTTGATCAAAGATTACAACAGGATAAAAACTAAAAACATAAAAGAACAGCAGTAAGAGGAAGGTAAATAAATGAAGTAAACAATTTAACTAAATTGAAAAAGTTAAATTACAACAGCAAAGATTAAATATATATTGAGTATAAACTAAAAATATAATAGATACAGTCAGGTCCATAAATATTTGGACATTGACACATTTTTCATTATTTTGGCTCTGTACACCACAACAATGGCGTTGAAATGAAGTGCTTTAAGTGCAGACTTTCAGCTTTAATTTGAGGGTATTTACATCCAAATCAGGTGAACGGTGTAGGAACTACAACAAATGTATAAGTGGCCACCCCGTTTTTAAGGGACCAAAAGTAATTGGACAAATTAATATAATCATGAATCTAATTGTAACTTTTAATACTTTGTTGAAAATCCTTTGCAGTCAATGACAGCCTGAAGTCTGGATTCCATAGACATCACCAGACGCTGGGTTTCGTCCCTGGTGATGCTCTGCCAGGCCTCTACTGCAACCGTCTTCAGTTCCTGCTGGTTCTTGGGGCATTTTCCCTTCACTTCAGCAAGTGAAATGCATGCTCAATTGGATTCAGGTCAGGTGATTGACTTGGCCATTGCAGAACATTCCACTTCTTTGCCTTAAAAAACTCCTTGGTTGCTTTCTGTATATTTCTAATAAAATAAATATAATGGATATATTTCTAATAAAATACATATAATGGATATATTTCTGATAAAATAAATATTATAGATGTATTTCTAATGACATAAAATATTATAGATATAAAATATATAAATAATAAGAATAAAATAAAATATAATTATTGTATTTATTTTAAATGAAACAGTTTATAAGAAGTACCAATAATAATATATTAATATTGAGCAGGATATTGTCAATGAATTCATATTGAGCATGATATTGTCACTGATATAGAAAAGTAATATATATTTTGCACATCACCTGAGTTTCACCTCCTTTTCTAGAGTCTGCAGAGCTTTCTGGACCTCCTTCTGTTTGTTCTTCAGCTTGTCGCTCATCACTGATGACTTCAGGTGCTCCGACGCCTCCTTCTCCAGGGCCTGAGGAGAGAGAGAGGGAGGACGGAGCCGCCTTAACTGTTTAAGATGTCATAACCCAATGGCTTCTGGTAGACGCTGAAACAAGCCCCAACGCTCACCTTTGACCTCTCCTGGATGACGCCAGCCTCTCGCTCAGTTTCCTTGTGACGTCTGATCAGGTTCTCCACGCTGTCCACGTCGAAACCACAGTCCTGCCCCTGCAGCAGCAGCATCTGCAGAGACAGAGGACGAACTTCACGTTGGTTCGGAGGATTGCACGTGTGGTTTAACCCTCTGAGCCACAAAACCCATCGGCGGGATGGAAAAGCATGTTTTATCGAAACAATTGCCAAAACTACACCGTTTAACACAGAGAGAGTCTGTAAAGATGGCAGATTTTCATCTTTCTGGCGGTCCCTAAACACATCGTGTGTGACAAACGCTTACGTCAGAAATAGCAGCCAAAACTAAGCTTTTTGTAAAATATATTTTATTCTACGTGTCTCATTTAAAAAATCTCGCCACAAATAAACCTTTTACCTTCACTAGATTCCGTAAAAAACATTACATTCTGAGCTCCTCACTGAAACTATGAATTGATGATTGATTCATCTGAGACCAACAGTCATGTGACAATCAATCTATGAAACTTTGACTGAACTTCAGGCTGCTGAACACAGAGAGGAAATATGTAAATAGTTTCATATAAACTGTTGGATATATAGATTCTATTTTTTTTTTTATAAATAGAGGAGCAGGATTTTATTTTGAAGTGACAATCAAGACCACTGAGAGAAGAATGCGACGCCCAGAAACAGCTTTGGGGTTCAGAGGGTCAAAGGTGGCCTCACGTGACTGACCTTCCCGTTGGCTCTGTCTCTGACCTCCTCCAGCTCTCTGATGAGGGCGTGGACCACCAGCGCCCCCTCCAGCTTCCTCTTGTAATTGTTCAGATCTCCGTGAAACTTGCTCCACCTGGAAGAGACAAAACTCTTTTAGCCTTTTAAAAACCAATCCCCCCAAGGGGGGCAGACTGAGTGATTGTTATATACAACTGTAAATCATAGGTTGTTTTATGATTTTTTTTAAATAAAAGCCCCAAACTGCTGTATTTGGATGTATTGAACACCATAAGTAATATACAAGGGAAATATATGGTTTGGTACATGAGAAAATTCAAATGGCATTCAAATGGCCCAAATGGGCCCCAATGAGACCTCGCCTGATTTTCTGTACTAAACCCTCTCTAACTTTGTTCTGCTTCACTTTATCAAAGTCAACCTTTGCAGAGAGAATGTTCACATATTGTGCTATGATTTGGGTTAGAGTTGGACCTTACAGCTGCATCATTTCAAAGAAATAATCATCCTGAAAATGCTTTTTTTCTAGGCGGACCTGAAACCTTTTAATTTTTTTTTCTGTGTGTCATCTTCATTTACTCTTAACCAGTAACATATAGACTGATGTTTACACATCTGAACAAAAGCTCATATGTGTATATTATAACACCACAATTATTAAAATACGCCTAGAGGTTGCAGAAATACACCCTTTTTAGTTTGGGTATGCAAATTTCTAGCAGAGACCTAAAAATAGGTTGGTTTTCAGTGAAACCCAGAGGGGAAAGCACAGGTGAGATCCGGAGCGGGCGTCACCTGTCGTTGAGCTGCTGTCTCCTCCGGCGGACCGTCACCAGTTCATCGGCACTCTGTCTCTTCTCCAGTCGGGCGGCCAGTCTGTTGATGGCTGTGATGTGGGCGTCGTCCACCGTCACGTCCTACAGACACAAATCCTCCGTCAGTGTATTTATATCTTGAAGCCGTCCTACTCGTGTATTCTTACGTTAACCAGCTTCTATTAGAGATGGGGCTTTGGTTCTAATCCCAATAATTATTTTTGTTTGATCATGTCTGCTCATGTGACGCTTCCTTCTTTCCTGGCCTGCTCCCGTTTGATGCATTACATTTGTGTTACTGCATCAAGCTGTAAATACAAACTCAACACATCGAGTATCGGCTTCAAATGAAAAACACCTCCAGAGTTTCCTTTTTCCCTCACAAGACCTTTATTTGTAGCAACATGCACGGTTCCCCCGACGGTCCTTCAGATTTAGACACTAACATCAGGTGGCACT
The DNA here is from genome assembly GCA_038501785.1 of Myoxocephalus aenaeus. NCBI lineage: Eukaryota > Metazoa > Chordata > Actinopteri > Perciformes > Cottidae > Myoxocephalus > Myoxocephalus aenaeus. Next base: position 882,187 of record JBAMJR010000196.1, read on the forward strand.
TGCACTTTACTACAAAATAAAAGCATGACTGGGACATAACAACATACACTCACAGTGACTGAAAAAGGAAAATATCACTTAAATTGTAAAAAATAGCATAATTATTAATATGCATTGTGCAGAACGGCTATTAACACTGCCAAACATTAAGATGACAATTTTAATGTAGATTATTGTACAAATTGAATTGAACTGAATTTCAAGATAAAAGTAAAGATGAATAGTATCTTGATTTCCAGCTGAAAGATTCTTAAATTTTCAAGGTCAGAAGCAATATAACTATTGATTTAGACTGAAATACATATCTGCGTTATAGACAAGCAGAGTGGCATGATGGGTTAGGGTTAGGCCATTCGCTTTACTACACAGTGGATTATACTGCAGTATTTTTTACATGAGGTTAGAAGTTGTGTACTTACATTCGAAAGTAAAAGAGGAAGATGTTATTAATACAACCGCTGCATGTGATTTTAGAGGCACTTATTAAAAGGGAAAGATTCTATACATTCTTACCCCGTCTCCAGTTCCCCTGAACTCGCCGAGTTTCTTCAGCAGCTGAACTCCATGTTCATAATCTTTCCCGACATCTCCAACATTCACCATCACCTCCTGCAACAGAGAGGTCAGAGGTGAATGTTACACACTGAAAATACTCTTAAAATACACTGACACAATGTAATCACACATAATGTATACACACATTTTAAACATTGTACACACACTAATAACACACTGAAAACTGTGTAAAAACACAGATAACACACTATACATACACTATAAATACACATTGTAAACACACTATTAATACACATTGTAAACACACACACACACACACACACACACACACAATCAGCCTCCTACCTTGTGTCGGATCCAGGCCTCCACCTCCTCGACTTTCTGCAGGAACTCCAGGAAGTCCCTGTTATCTTCCAGAGCTTTCCCTCGGGAGGCAAGGGCCTTCTTCAGCTCCTCCCAGTGAAGCTGCAGGGCGGCCGCCCTCCTCTTCACCTCCTTGGACCTCTGGTGTCGTAGGGAGACCAGCTCCTCCCCGGCCTGCGCGCACACAAACAAGAAACAAGTTTTTAGATGTTTTCGAAGCAGCAAAAGATTCTTTCAGAGAGAAGTGTCTCGTCTCACCAGCAGCACCGAGCCGATGATCGCTCCGTGAGCCAGGATCTCCGCCTCAAACACCTGATGCTTCTGCAGGAGCTTCATCTTGGCCTGCAGATTGCTGAGGTCGGCTTTACCGTCCTCCGCCATCTTCTGCATCCGCTCAGACACCCACTCCTCCGCCTGAAGGAAAGACGAGGACAGAGACCATCAATATCAACAGAGAGACGGGCTTTCAGATCAATAAAGTTATTGGTCCCGGAGTGAGACGTCCTCGTCTCAAACCTCCTCTCTATGTCTCTATGTCTCTCTGTCTCTCTGTATCTCTGTGTCTATGTCTCTTTGTCTCTCTGTCTCTTTGTCTCTATGCCTCTATGTCTCTTTGTCTCTATGCCTCTATGTATCTTTGTATCAATCTCTTTGTCTCTATGCTTCTATGTATCTTTATATCTACCTCTTTGTCTCTCTTTCTCTTTGTCTCTCTGTCTCTATGTCTCTATGCCCCTATGCATCTTTGTCTATTTGTCTCCGGCTCAGTCCAGCTCGAGACTCACTTCATGGCAGAGAGGAGACAAAGATCCAAAGTGTTTCTACATGTGACTCCAGTCGATGCTGAGAACTCTGGTCGTCTCAAACTCAATAAAAGCCTCACAGGTAAAAGCAGCAGGTAACGTTAGTGATGTCATACGGAGTCTGATCACAAGATAAGGGATAATCCCTGAGATCATTGATGAGCTGAGGATGGAGTTTAAAGATTGTGTTGCTGCACAAGAAAAACTGTCTTGTCTTTTTTCTCACAAAATAATTTCAAAGAACCAATGAGCAGCATTGATAAGAGTACTAGTATTGATAATAGTATTGACACTATTATCAACACAGAAGGAGATACCCTGGATCGATCAGTCGGTTACCTCTGCAACGTCTCGGTTGAAGATGCACAGCATCCTGGAGAGCTCCAACTCCTCCCTGCGTTTTACAGACAGCTCCTTGATCCTGTCGCGTCGCTGGAGGAGGGCTTTGAGTCTGGTTTGGACCCGCCCGCTCTTCTCTCTGCTCAGCTGCTTCTTCAGCCGCTCAGCCAGCTCCTTCAGAGAGGAGAGCTGGAGCAAACAGAGGGCAAGGTCACCGGGAAAGGTCAAGGCCTCAACGTAACACGACATTGACGTACTCTCATTGCTTTTATCTATATTGGAGTATTTATGTATTTTATTGAATAGTATTGTGATGTACTGTAGTGTTTGCTGTTGAATTGTACCGATAATATTAGGCCACTAAATTATAATAACCTGCCCAGGGACTACAGATGAAATTTAGCTCTCTAGCTAACATCGAGGTGGAAACTGAAATGTTGATTAATGTTCCGTCTAAACAGTTTATTCAAACTTCTACGTCTTCTACAACTTCAGTGGCCTCCAGGTTTACATCCGTAGGACATCGTGCTGCGTATGACATCTTTGTTATCAGTTCAGGACTGAGACCAGGGCCCCGTTCCTCGTACGTGGTTCAACTAAGTCGATCAAATGTCCTATTATCCATCTTAAATTACCCCGATGATTGGAGTCAGGCTAACTCGGTTTCTCAAAGGCTGAGTCGCGCTCAAACAGTCTCGTTAATTCGAACCAGACGTCAGTCATCAGGATAATTGCGCGTGCCCGTCTGCTTCAAAAGGGGGAAGCATTGATCACTGAAACCATGATGTTCTAACAGTACAATGGCAAATAAACTCAAAGGAAGAGCCTCTTTTTTCTTCCCTTACGAGCAGGAGATGATCATGAACGCATATGAGGAATTCAAGACCATAATCATGGCAAAATCTAACACTGCCACCGCTGCGAAGGCTAGACATAAGCATGGCAAAATATCGCAGAGAAGTTAAATGCGTAAGTGTTGGGAAAAGGTATCGGCTAAGTTTAAGTGCCTCATCACCCCGATCAATCAGATTATATTTATTTAAATGTGCCTGCTGGCAGTAGGCTTAATGGAATGCATCATCGAATGAGATCTTGCCAGCGAAAATAATTATCTCAACTCTTTCAGAATAAGTAGATAAAAACAAGTCCAAATAGTATCTAATTGATACAAATTAATAGATACCTATGAGGATATACACTACCGGTCAAAAGAACACCTAAATTTCTCCAGTTTTCATTGAAATGTACAGTTTAATTTCTTAATGTACTCTGAAATTAAAGCATAGAACAAATAAACAATTGGAGATAACAAATAAATCATGGAATCATTTTGTTTAACAAAATGTAATCTACATGTTTGAGTCATTAAAGTAGCCACCTTTTGCAGATATAACCGAACACACTCGTGGCATTCTTTCTACAATGGAAATCAAATATTGTTCAGAAAGTTTTTCCCAACACTGTTGCAGAAGTTCCCACACATGTGTTGCACTTGTAGGTTGCATTGCTTTCACCCTTCTGTTCAGTTCATCCCAAACCAGCTGGATGGGTTTAAGTCCAGAGACTGTGCTGGCCATTCCATGATTTGAAGCCTACCGTCTTGTTCTTTTCTTCTAAGGTAGTTCATAGCATGGAGGTATGTTTTGGGTCATTATCTTGCTGTAGGATGAACCCCTGACCAACTAGGCGTATACCAGAGGGTATTACACGGTGCTGCAAAATGCTGTGGTAGCCATTTTGGTTCAGGGTGCCAGTCACTCTGTGCAAGTCGCCGACTCTGGATCCAGCAAAAGAGCCCCAGACCACCACGCTTCCTCCTCCATGTTTTACAGTTGGTGTAACACACGAGGAACTATGGAGCTAAATCCAGGTCATATGTTTTGTTCATTTGAAAAAAAGATTTGAACCTGAAAAATCAAGTTTTATTGTTGAACTTTGAAAAATAATATATTTTTTCTGTTTTCAGTAACATATTTTATATTTTCATCTTTCACTCTTTTTTTTTTTACAGTTTCAAATATTTTTTTTCAGGTTCAAATATTTTTTCAGGTTAAAATTTTCTTTTCAGATTCAGATCGTTTTTTTTTCAGGTTCAGACTTTTGGCCCAGATCTGGCGTGGGGGCGTGGTTTCAACTGCAGGGGTGTGGTCTCATGAGTGACAGGATTGGCAGTAAACTAAATTGACACCAGTGACACAGTTATGTTTAGCAAGCTGTTTTAGGCCATACTTGGCATGAATGACAGTATAAGAGCAATAAACTATGCCAGGTTGTGCCGTTCAAAAACAACACTATAATATCTGACGTTTCGCACCACTGTGAACACAGCGTGTCCCTGCGATGCGTCCGGTGTGTGAGATGAACTGGTTTTGAATTAACTGGTTTATTATTTTTGCGTGAGGCAGATGTTCTGCTGAGACTATAAACAGATCAGTTTGCTGTAAACTTCACTACCCGACCGTGAGGCTGTCTTTGAGCCGCCGAGGACACGTAGCGAGGACAAGAGTGAAAGTGAAAGTTGGTGGTAGGTGCCGATGCCTATTCAAAACACTCACGTCAATAAATCCTTTACAAAACGCTGTTGTCTGTCATATATGTGTATTATATATTTATTAATCTGATGTCAAGTTGATGCCTGTCTATGCATTCATGCACCTGTCAGAGAAATATAGTGAAACACCGCGGAGAGGTCGACGGTCAGCTGTGGAAATATGATCCTCACAGATTAACTTGTGATACAACACTGTGCGCTGTTTCACATCGCTAACGTTTCATATTAAAGACTACGGACTTTCATCTCTATCATCATAACGATAGTCTACCCTGTGCAGCACGCATTCATCCAGATTAAACATGATTTAACTCTCATTGTGTTACTATAAGGACACATTGAATAACGAAAGTTACGAAGGCAACTACGGTTCTATGAATCCTGGATGACCGCCAGAGGCAGTGTTTCACACTGGATATGTTCAGTATCGCGCTTGAGCAGTTAGAGTATTTATAACAACAAAGTCACGTGTGACCTCGGGTGACTCCCAGCCGGGTATAACTTCCGGGGTCATCCCGAGATCGGTTCTACGGAATCTTCTTGCGAAATCACGAGATTTCGAGTCCTCCACGGGCCCACCTCTCAAGGTTGCCCTTGATGTGGAGACAATCCTTGTAGAATGGCACCCTACCCCGGATGTCAGGGCACGGCCGTTCGCTCTGTATGCACAGGCCCCGGTCTCCACTATCCAGTGGGACAGGCGCTGTTTAGAAAGGGCACAGCCCCTCTTAGGTCCGTCCTAAGACAATTAAACTGTCCCGACCACCGTATGCGGCTGTAGCTCAGGGGGATGAGTGGTCGTCCCGCAACCACAAGGTAGCCGGTTCGATCCCCAGTCCCCCCATAGCTCACATGTCGAAGTGTCCCTGAGCAAGACACTGAACCCTTAACTGCTCCCCGGGCGCCTCACAGGGCTGCCCACTGCTCCCTATCCAGGGATGGGTCAAATGCAGAGAAGAATTTCCCCAAGGGGATTAATAAAGTGCATGTTTCTTTTCTCTGTTTCTTTTCTTGCGATGGCCTTGACCTAGGTTTCGAGGACCCGCACCGGGCACAGAAGCTCTGACTGTGCCAGCTGGATAGGCTGGTTGAGATACAAGCGTTCCCCCACCCCTGGGTATTGTAAGCCTGGGAAAGCAGGTCGTCTGCGACCCGACCTTGGGGGTCAAGGGTACCCGACAGCCGGCCTCAACTATGCAAGACGCAGTAGTCGGCTCAATGGTTGGCCTCAAGGCCCCATTTTGCCGCGTCCCTTATGGACGCCAGGGTTCGTCCATCTGCCGTAAGACGGGAGAGAGCACCTCTGGTGTCTCCCCCGCATGCGTGCAACTCCCTCAGAGGGGGGACAGAAAAGGTGGCAGGGGCGGGAATGTGCCTGAAGAAGGCATTGCCAGCGCCCTGCGGATGACAGACCCCCTGGAGTTGTCGACTGCCCCCGCCAAAGGGGTATGGCCCGAGGAACGGGAACCAGGCCCGGAAGTATGGGAGGGCCGCTCGCCACTGTACTCAGTAAAGAAATTGGCGGACGCTGCCAGTAACATAATGTCCTTCTCTGGGACCGGCTCAGCCGCGGATGGGTCTGATGCCTCAGTCCTCTCCACACTGGGGCGGAAGGCAAGAGACCCTCTCTCGGGCTCGAGGCCAAGGATCATGGCCGTCTTCAGGCTGGAGAGGAGCCGCACAGGTCCCACAGCCAGCAAGGTTAAACCTAAGCACGAGTCTGAGGGGACCCTGCCCCCTAATCGATGTGGATTACGAAGTCAGTCTGAGCGGGGCGCTCTGCTGACTGCTAGGCAGGGAACAGTAAGAGAGAGGGAGTGAGGACACTCTCCTCCCTAGTATGGTAGCAGTAATTACTGGTGTCCTAGCAGTAAGCCAAGCGAGAAGTAGTAGTAGTAGTAGTAGTAGTAGTAGTAGTAGTAGTGTATAGCATGCCGTGAACTTACATTTACGTTGAGATCGGTCGACCAATGACAGTTCTCTCTACAGTCAGAGCTTGCGCAAGAAGGTGGAACGTGAGGGAGATACCATTTCCGAAACTTGTAAGGGGGTAATAACTATTTTCCTGGACGTAGCAAAATCCTGGACGTTTTTGCAATCCCTGCCGGACGTTTTTTTTAGGTCTCGAAAAGAGGACATGTCCGGGAAAAAGAGGACGTCTGGTCACCCTATTTTACTGGTCCGGCCCACTTGAGATAAAAATGGTTAGCATGCGGCCCCTTGACTAAAATGAGTTTGACACCCCTGGTCTAGTGAGAGGGGAGCAAGGAAACGCTCCTCACTTAGTAGCGTAGCTGTGCCAGTATAGTAGCTGTGCTTATTGGTGTCCTAGCAGTAGCTTCAGTGAGAGCACTGTACTGCTGTGGAGACCAGTCCTGTGAAAACAGGTCAGACACGGTCTGTCTAGTGAGAGGGGAGCACTTCTAGGAAACTCTCCTCACTAGTACCGTAGCTGTGGCTAGTCTAGTAGCTGTGCTTATTGGTGTATCAGCAGCTACACGCTGTCAGTACCGTTAGCGCTGTTAGTACCGTCATCGACTTAACCTCGGTAGCGTCCCACCAGTTAGCCTGGTGGGAATTAGTGTGGTCTCCGTTAGCCTGAGTGGGGACACTCCGCTACCTATAACAGCCGAAATGTTTACCGACGTCGCTCTCGTTAGCGTCCCATCAGTCAGCCTGAATGGGACGCTGCTCACTGAAAACCGGCCGCGACAGTAGCGATGTAGCCACGCCGAGCGGCGCGCTTCTGTCAGCGCTCCACTTAGTTAGCAGGAGCGAGAGAGCTCTCCCCGCCGTGGAATCTGCTGTTGCAGAAACAATATTAGTCAAAACCTGGTGATGACCGAAGATAGGTACGCCGCCCGGCTCGATGGTCCGGACGTAGAAGCGCACCGTCTCCTCCTAGGAGGTTATAACAGGCGACGAGCTTTCTTCTACACAAGTTCAGCCAAAGCTGATGCTAACACACTAGTTAGCCTGCGCAGCGAGAATATGAAAAGAGCAGTCTCCTGCACTACCACTGAGCTAGAAAAAACTGAAGAACAGATAGCGTATTATCAATTTAACACTCCGATTAGTAAATATATCACTAATAATCATCGTTAACTGCGTTTTATTTTGTCAGATCAACGTTAATGCACGTAGCTCACCACGTATGTGGTTTTGGTAAATTATGCAAGATGAAAAGGCAGCCGGTGTTAGAATATGCTGTCGAAATATTACTATAATGCAATCTGGATGAATGCAGCAAACTGATCCGTTTATAGTCTCAGCGGAACATCTGCCTCACGCAAAAATAATAAACCAGTTAATTCAAAACCAGTTCATCTCACACCGGACGCATCGCAGGGACACGCTGTGTTCACAGTGGTGCGAAACGTCAGATATTATAGTGTCATTTTTGAACGGCACAACCTGGCATAGTTTATTGCTCTTATACTGTCATTCATGCCAAGTATGGCCTAAAACAGCTTGCTAAACATAACTGTGTCACTGGTGTCAATTTAGTTTACTGCCAATCCCGTAAATATGCTGTATGAAGGTATAGTGAGTCATAATGCTCACGGTACCCACGTTACCTGAAGGCAACGTGGTTGAGGCTGGTTCTCAGCCTTCATTGTTAAGCTGTCACTCATGAGACCACGCCCCTGCAGTTGAAACCACGCCCCCACGCCAGATCCGGGCCAAAAGTCTGAACCTGAAAAAAATATTTGAACAATATGAATAATATCATTATTGTAGAACATGAATAAGGTGATCGTGATAAGAATACAGAGAATCACACACAATTTCTTTTCACTGCTTCAATTGATTGAATTTCTGATTATGAATAATACATACTGATCCGCCCATACATACACATATTCAAACTCCTAGTTATATGGTAATCTACACATACATGTATATACACATATAGAGTACATGATACATACGCGCATACAGTACATATATCCTCATAAGTATATATTTATTCGTATACTACTTTGAAATAAATATAATCTGATTGATTTGGGTGATGAAGCACTTAAAATTAGCCGATACATTTTCCCAACACTGACGCATACACTTAACTTGTCTCACATTCGCAACGCGTTTGCTGTGAATGATTAAGGTAATGAATTCCTCATATGCCTTCATGACCATCTCCTGCTTCTCAGCGGAGAAATAAAAAGAGGTTCCTCTGAGTTTATTTGCCATTGTACTGTTAGAACATCATGGTGTCAGTGCTCGATTATTATCCCTTCTGAAGAAGAGCGGGCACGCACAATTATCCAGATGACTGACGTCTGGTTAGAATTAACGAGACCGTTTCAGCACGGATCTTCCGTGGCGAAACAGAGTTAGCCTGATGTAAATCATCTCGCTAATTTAAGCTGGATAATAGGACATTTGCTCGACTTTGTTGAGCCAGGTACGAGAAATAGGGCCCTGGTCAGCTAATTACAGCAACTTGTGAAAATGTGAAAAGCCTTCTCCATGAAAAAACTCAGCCATTTCACAACATGCAGATCTCTTGTGGATGAGGGCACATCCTTCAGTGGTGAGGAATATGCCTCTGCTATTGAAAACCTACTGCAGGAGTTTGATTTGCGTTTTGCTGACTTCAAGGCACCGTGACACTTTCCAGCTGTTTGCAGACCCCTTCTCAGCAGATGTGGAGAGTGTCCCGAGAATGTTGCAAATGGAACTTATTGACTTGCAGTGCAACAGTGATCTAAAAGCTAAATTCAGAGAGGCACAAGGAAAACCAGACATGACTGGACAATTTATGAGAGAATTGCCTCCACCCTTCCCTGAGCAGACAAAAGTGATCAGTCGGGTAATGTGCCTTTTTGGAAGCACATATCTGTGTGAGAAACTTTTCTCGACTATAAACTTTAATAAATGCGAGTACAGATCCAGGCTTAGTGATGCCTATTGTGAAGCTGTACTCAGGGTTTCAACTGTGACCTTGATCAAGGTTTCCACTGTGACCTCGATCATGGTTTCCACTGTGACCTCGATCAGGGTTTCCACTGTGACCTCGATCAGGGTTTCCACTGTGACCTCGATCAGGGTCAATGTGGCTCAGCTGTGTGAGCAGAAGCGCTGCCAGGTGTCTGGCAAGCAATAGAATAAAGTACAAATGTATTCAGGGATTGCATTTGTTGGTTCGGTGCAGTTTCAATTATTAAAAAATATATATACACTACCGTTCAAAAGTTTGGAGTCACTTAGAAATTTCCTTATTTTTCAAAGAAAAGCACTTTTTTTTTCAATGAAGATAACATTAAATTAATCAGAAATACACTATACATTGTTAATGTGGTAAATGACTATTCTAGGTGGAAACGTCTGGTTTTTAATGAAATATCTACATAGGTGTAAAGAGGCCTATTTCCAGCAACTATCACTCCAGTGTTCTAATGGTACATTGTGTTTGCTCATCGCATAGAAGACTAATGGATGATTTGAAAACCCTTGAAAACCCTTGTGCAATTATGTTAGCACAGCTGAAAACAGTTATGCTGGTTAGAGAAGCTATAAAACTGGCCTTCCTTTGAGCTAGTTGAGTATCTGGAGCATCACATTTGTGGGTTCGATTATACTCTCAAAATGGCCAGAAAAAGAGAACTTTCATGTGAAACTCGCCAGTCTGTTCTTGTTCTTAGAAATGAAGGCTATTCCATGCCAGAAATTGCGAAGAAACTGAAAATGTGTCTGGGTGACCCCAAACTTTTGAACGGTAGTGTATATATTTGCACTGTTAAAAACTAATATAAAAATTTATAGAAACTGCTGGTTGCCTTTTTTTGTTAAGTATGACGAAAATATGTTATGAATGTAAAAGTAAATAAATAAGGCAACTTTAACCCTCTGTCCACTGGGCCCGCGGTTTCGCGTGGTGACACTTGAAACGTTTCTCTAAGTTTCTAAAATATTCACAGCACCCCGATAATACATCGCAAAAATATAATTTTACGTCTGGCAGAAAGAGACGGCTTCCTGCTTCCGGGTGCCTGCCCAGGCAGAGCCCAGCATAATTTTAACATCATCAGGCAAGCGAAAGGGCAGCAGTGTGTCATTTGACGCTGGTAAAAAAACAACGAAAATCCTTCTCTGTGATTTGTTGAGTCATATGTCCGTCGCCATTTCGTGAACTAAACAACCAATCAGGAAAATCTCAAAGGACTACCCACTTGAGCATGTACACACGCTACAGTTTTCAGTCAGAGAAAAGCGACATCATGACGACAAAGAGATTCAACACGGAGGAAGCAAAACGCATGATTCTGGAGAGCAGCGAGGAGGATGACGACACCGCGTCGTCAGAGCTCGAAGGCTTTAGTTCTTCTGAGGAAGATGGGTAAGTGTAGTTACTAAACTTTGTTACGTGTCTGTAAGACTGCATGGTGCAAACTAGTAATGTGTACACTGTGCAGGAGAGCACGAGAGCCAGCCACGCGGTGCACACTGCTGTTCACGTTATACAGCCATGATCTGAGTAATGTTTATACAGTCTGCTTTGTACAACACTCTGTTCACGTTACTACCACAGTCATGATCTGAATAATATTTACACATGGCAGACTGCCATGTGTAAATCAGAGCACTCTGATCAATCGTTACGTCATCTTTCTTTCAACTGACTAGTCTTCATTTATTTTACAGAGAGGAGCACCAGCCGCCCCGACCAGCCTGGCCAGCAAAGAGGCAGCGCGTTGCACGACGACTAAAGACACCATCGCCGGCAAACAGGGCGCGTGCTGCCCGGCGACTACTTTCACCACAGGCCAGGTCGAGAAAGACGGCAGCGTGTGCACCACCTGCACCTACGCTGTCCTGGAGGACGGATGAAGACCCGGACACTGCTCCCCCCGTTATCAAGTTCCAGCCAGCCCGGACACCAGGTCCACACCGGCACCTGCAGGTCATGGTCCTGTGCCTGTCTCTGCTGCTGCTGCATCCTGCCCCAAAACAAAGTCAACGGCGGGTCGCAGGGTTTGCGAGCTTTGCAGCATGAAGAAAGTGCGAAAAGACACGGCATGAAAGTGCGAGGCGTGTAACGTTCCCCTCTGCCTGCAGCTGAACAGAAACTGTTTCCGGGAATGGCATGCCATGGCATGAGGATATGCCATTGAAGCAAAGCAAGCCATACTTGTATATTGTAAATAGTCTGACTAGTTTTTGTTCTGTTTTATATTTCTCAATATATATTCTGTAATTAAAAAAATATATAATACATATTTTTATTAAAAAAAAAAAAAAGTGTTGCGATGGTAATTTTTAATTTGCACACACTCCATGAAGCTTTAGCTGCACTATGAAGTCATTTCTCAGTCCCATTTTTATCATTTTGGTGAAAGGCGTGAAAGACCATATTTCTACTCAAAAAACGATAATAAAAAATTTAGTTTTAGACATTTATTTACATGTATCTACCATTTTATTCATATATTTCACTGCTTTTGTGAACCTAAAACCTTTGGTAAACCAATTTCCATCACCTAAACAGAGTTACCACCTGAGTAAAGTTAGGTTTTTTCAAGCGATATGAATGATTTCCCAAAATCGAGATTCCATTTTTCAGCTTTAGTGTCATATTATAAAGTTTTTCTCTTTACAATTTTGCCTTATGACAATGGTGCCTCATTATATAGATAGCTGAGATTGTTCTGCAATTTATGATGTAAAACATGGGTATATATCTTATATGCAAGTGCCTTAAAAGGTGAATCTAAGAAAATTATGTCAAATCGAGAAAATCGACTGAAAATGACCTCCAGTGTTCAGTGTGTTAAAAGATATTGCGCTTTTTGTGTGGCCCTCCGATGAGATCACAATACCAGCGGTGGCCCCAAGCCAAATTGATTTTAAGACCCCTGAATCATGTACTATACATGCAAGCCTGCCTCCTAAAAATTGCGTTCCCCCAGAAAGCGATAAAACAAGCAGATAAATTGATTAGAAACATATTTGTAGTACGTCAAAAACAAACGTAATCAGGGAGAAAATACATTTCCAGTCAAACGTCATTGTGAATGCATTTTAGTTCTGTCTGTGGGATCGTAATTTTTAGGAGACAGGGTTGATGTGTACATGTATGTGTAGATTACCGAACTAGGAGTTTCAAATGGCAAATTAATTTTACGAGCAGCACGGCATGCAGCGGCTTTCCCAATGTTCTCCGCAACGCCGACACTGTACAAAAATGTACCACTCGCAAAAAAGCGCAAGGCTGCATACAGTCTGTGAGACAGTCGATGCTCGGCTGCAGCGTGTGGTGTTCGCAATGTACGGCTCCAGAAGGTCTCGTAAATAAATGATTCCGAATCGATAGCACTCGTACAGGAAGTCATGATGATGTGAGAACGGATCTTGGCGATCTGGAAGAACTCTCTCCCTATAAAACTAATATAACTAATATCTCTCCTTCATCTCTCAGGAAGGGAGCTGCCATTTTTGTCGAGTGGGAGTGGCCAGCTTATCCAGTGAATTTCAGTTAGCCTGCGCTGGAGCAAGCTCAAGTTTTTGGATGTGTTGCTATGGTGATTTTGCCAAACTTGCTTCGTGGAACCGAAAAGCCTGACTTGTGTAATCTTATCCTGAAAATTATCCGGCTAACTCAGTTAGCCAGGTACGAGGAACGGGGCCCAGCTCTCCCTGGATTCTGATATTGAAACCTGGCAGGTGATTGGACGAACCATTTGTCAATCAAACTCTTACCAGCAGCCAGTCGGGAGAAGAGAGAAAACATGTTTTGCGTCCATAAAAGCCTTCAGTGTTGACTAACAGTCACCTCTCCTTGTCGTCACACACACCTTAACCCTTCGTCCACGGAGCCCGCGGTTTCGCGTGGTGACACTTGAAACTTTTCTCTAAGTTTCTAAAATATTCACAGCACCCCGATAATACATCGCAAAAATATAATTTTACGTCTGGCGGAAAGAGACGGCTTCCTGCTTCCGGGTGCCTGCCCAGGCAGAGCCCAGCATAATTTTAACATCATCAGGCAAGCGAAAGGGCAGCAGTGTGTCATCTGACGCTGGAAAAAAAAAAAAAAAAAATCCTTCTCTGTGATTAGTTGAGTCATATGTCCGTCGCCATTTCGTGAACTAAACAACCAATGTACACTCAGGAAAATCTCAAAAGGACAACCCACTTGTACAGCATGTACACACTACAGTTTACAATCAACATCATGACGACAAAGAGATTCAACACATGCGCAAAACGCATGATTCTGGAGAGCAGCGAGGAGGAGGAGGACGACGCGTCGTCGTTAGAGCTCGAAGGCTTTAGTTCTTCTGAGGAAGATGGGTAAGTGTAGTTACTAAACTTTGTTACGTGTCTGTAAGGCTGCATGGTGCAAACTAGTAATGTGTACAAACTAGTAATGTGTACACTGTGTAGGAGAGCACGAGAGCCAGCCACGCGGTGCACACTGCTGTTCACGTTACTACGTCATGATCTAAGTAATGTTTACACACAGTCTGCTTTGTACAATACTCTGCTTCACGTTACTACCACTAATATTTATACATCCAATGCGGAGCACTATGCTAAAATTACTACCACAGTCATGATCTGAATAATATTTGCACATCCAATGTGGAGCATTCTGCTCAATCGTTACGTCATCTTTCTTTCAACTGACTAGTCTTGATTTATTTTACAGAGAGGAGCACCATCCGCCCCGACCAGCCTGGCCAGCAAAGAGGCAGCGTGTTGGACGGCAACTACCACGACCAGCAAAGAGGCAGCGCGTTGACCGACGACTAAAGACACCATCTCCAGCAAACAGGGCGCGTGCTGCCCGGCGACTGCTTTCACCTCAGGCCAGATCAAGAAAGACAGCAGCACGTGCACCACCTGCACCTACGCTGTCCTGGAGGACTGATGAAGACCCGGACACTGCTCCCCCCGTCATCAAGTTCCAGCCCGGACACCAGGTCCACATGTCAGTGCCACAGCAACACCCATTGAACTCTTCAAACTGTTCTTCCAACTAAGTCCACGGTGGGTCGCAGGGTTTGCGAGCTTTGCAGCATGAAGAAAGTGAGCAAAGACACGGCGTGGAAGTGCGAGGCGTGTAACGTTCCCCTCTGCCTGCAGCTGAACAGAAACTGTTTCCATGACTGGCATGCCATGGCATGAGGATATGCCATTGAAGCATATATACTTGTATATTGTAAATGGTCTAGTCTTTGTTCTGTTTTATATTTCTGAATATATATTCTGTACATATTTTCAGTTTTTTTTATAATACATATTTTTATTTAAAAAAAAAAAAAATTGTTGTGATGGTCATTTTTCATTTGCACACACTCCCTGAAGCTTTATCTGCACTATGAAGTCATTTCTCAGTCCCATTTTTATCATTTTGGTGAAAGCTGTGAAAGACCATATTTCTACTCAAAAAACGATAATAAAAACTTTAGTTTTAGACATTTATTTACATGTATCTAACATTTTATTCATATATTTCACTGCTTTTGTGAACCTAAAACCTTTGGTAAACCAATTGCCATCACCTAAACAGAGTCACCACCTGAGTAAAGTTAGGTTTTTTCAAGCGATATGAAGAATTTCCAAAAATCGAGATTCCATTTTTCAGCTTTAGTGTCATATTATAAAGTTTTTTTCTTTACACTTTTGCCTTACGACAATGGTGCCTCATTATATAGATAGCTGAGATTGTTCTGCAATTTATGATGTAAAACATGGGTATATATCTTATATGCAAGTGCCTTAAAAGGTGAATCTAAGAAAATTATGTCAAATCGAGAAAATCGACTGAAAATGACCTCCAGTGTGCAGTGAGTTAAGCCACGCCCCCTAGCTGCCTGTAGCTCCTCCCAGGACTCTGATTCGTCCAAACCAAAAAGCGGGTAAATCTGGATCTTGTACCCCGTTGTGAAAAGATCATTCTGAATAATTGTACCCAATGTAGGAAATACAGCAGCTAAAATACAGGTTAGTTGTGTCTCTACATGTGAACCACAGAAGAAGAGCAGACCTTGTCCTCCTGCGAGCTGAGCAGCTTCTCAAACGCTTCGTGGCGTTTCATCAAACCCTCCGTCTCATCGACCGCGTTTCCCAGAGTGCCGTTCTGTAACAGGATCTGTGGAGAGGTTTTTAAACTGGATCAGACACTTGTGTTTCCTCTGAAAGGACAAATATCAAAAGGTGAGTTTTACCTCCTGAGAGCTGGAGGTTTTGTCCACGCTGTTGGCGTCTCTGTAGAAGACCTGCTCCAGGTGAACACTTTCCAACCAGCTCCGTTTCTGGTTCCACTGGTCCTCCAGTTTGTCCCGCTCCTCCTGCAGAGCATCCAGCTTCTCCAACACCTTCAGGAAACACAGTCAACCCTCTGAACACAAAGTCCTGCTGCTCCTCTATGGATGCAGAACCATCACAGCTAGAAGTAGAGAGAACTAGAATATGTCTTTAGTGAGGAATAAGAGTTATGACATAAATCATAAAAAATCATAAAAAAACATATTTGATAATTTCTTTTACAAAAATTGGAAAAACACTGGAATCTAAAAATCCACTTTTCACTGAATTTATGTCACATGACTGTTGGTCTCAGATGAATCAATCATGACTTCCTAGTTTCACTGAGAAGCTGATTTTTACAGAATCTGGTTAAAGTAAACGGTTTATTTGGGGCGGGACCTTAAATGTTGATGAATTATATTTCATCAAACACAATGTATTTTAAGCTTCGTTTTGGCTGCTTTTTCTGACGGAAACGCTCGTCACACACAGTGGCGGGCCGTCACTCTGGGGCGTATTTATGTATACGATATCAGACAGCAGGCCTAGGTATAAAATGCACGGCCCGCCACTGGTCACACATGATGTGTTGAAGGACTGTCTGAAATAATGATAGACATGATAATGACTGATAAACAGTGTAGTTTTGGCGATTGTTTAAAGAAAACATGCTTTTCCCCCCCCCCCAACGTTTATTTAAAATCTCACCTCCCTCCTGTTGGCGTCCTGCGTCTGCAGCTGCTCCCCCATGTCCAGAGCCTGCTGGTAGGTCTCCTGTCTGGCCTCCATCTCGGCCCACAGCTGCTGGTGCTGCGCCAGCTGGAGGTCGGCGGTCGCCACGTCGCTTATGCTCTCCTCGGCGGCCATCGCACCGATCAGCTGGCTGCACCACAGGAAGTAATCCTGCGCCTGGAGAGCACAAAGAGACGCGAGACGTAAAGCGTGAAGGGGTTGTTAACGCGTCATCCTCCGTCCGCCCGTCCGCCCTCACCGTGTTGAGGAACAGATATCTCTGGCACGCCAGTTTTAGCTCCTCCTCCCTCTGCTCCGCGTGGAGCCTGAGCTCCTCCCACCGCTCCACCACTTCCTGCTGCACTTCCTGCAGGCGGAGCTTCAACTGAGGTGTGCAGAGGTCCATGATGGAGTCGATGGTGTCCAGCTGCTCCTGCAACTACAAACACATCCCCAACAACAATAAACCCCTAATCGTCCTTCGATTAGGGGTTTATAGTCATTTCAACCTTCAGAATAAAAGCCCACTAAATTTTTGAGTCAATCGTAAGCTTCTTTTTGCGCTGACATATTTTTGTCATAGAAACACAAACATAAAAAAACTCCCTTAATGATGAAATGCTTGTGGACAGGGGTCCTCATCTCTCCCAGTCTCTACCTGTTGCTCCGTGGTCGCCAGCTCGTGGATCAGAGCTTCGTGCTTCCTCAGCTGTGACATCACTCCTCTCAAATCCTTCGCCACGTCATCGGGGATGCTCTTCTGCCGCTCCTACAGAGACGGGGGGGAACGGGGGGGACGGGGTTGTGAGGGTTGTTACCTCAACAGGTGAGGATGTGATGTGGCGGTAGAGAGATGGCGTACCTGGATGAGGGTCAGAGCGTCGGTCAGGTCTCGGTAAAAGCGGTGACACTCCTCGGCTCTCTGCAGCTGATCCTGACGCTCCCTGGCCACGCTCCTCAGATCCTCCCAGCATGCACTGCAAACAATTGTCAAAAGTCAAACACAACAACGTTTTTACTCCTTTAGAAACGGGTTTCTTGGGGACACATGAGGAACACCTGTATGTACCTGAGCAGCTGCAGCGTCTCTCTGGCTGCAGAGCTCTGTGGATGCTTGTTGCGGCTCAGGGGAGCCGCCAGCTCGCTGCAGCTCTGCAGTCGCTCCTCTCCCACTTCCAGCTGCTTCAGGAATCCTTCAAACTTCCCGCGAAGCAACTGAAACATAAAAAAAACACAAATCTCTTTACTTTAGAGTGACTTTTACCGTCTTCACCCTCATCACCTTTTAAAAGGTGCTCCACCATCATCATCATCATCACCACCATCATCAGATGACTTAAATTCTCTTTGGAGATAACGTTTCGTTGTGAACAAAACTTAACATCAACTATATTATTATATATATGAAAAAGAAATATATATAAAATAATATATATATGTATTAAAAAAAGAAATATATATATATATATATATATATATATATATATATATATATATATATATATATATATATATAGTAGATCATGTCAAGAAGACAATGCATAAACACCAGTCCTTTAAATATACTACCGTACTATAAATAGTATGTGTATGGTCGAGCCCAACCGATATTCGATTTCTGAGGCCGGTACAGTTAACCCAAAATATTTTGGCGTTTAAAAAAATATGGTTGACGTATTGGCAGGTATAAATAAACAAATAAAAAAACATAACATATGCAAAATAAATTGATAAAGAATTGAAAAGAGTTGAATATCTTTAAAATAAACCTGGTAGACAAACTGTAATAGAGAAAAAAATTCTCCACAAACATGACGTTTACATATCAGGACATGTGCACATAATATCTGCAATAATATCTCCTATCTGTTAATGAGACAAACCTGGATGTGCTGGTAGTCATTGCCCAGGTCCTGAGACTCTGCTGTCTGTCTCTGCTGGTCCATCCAGTCCTCAAACTCTGAGGACTCTCTTCTGAACTCGTGGAGATGGAGGACTTCCTTCAACCTCTGACCCCTGGAGGGAGAGACGTTCATCATTGTATTGTTAGGAGCTGAATAAAGTCCTTTAAAACATCGACGCTCAATGAAACACATATTTGTACTTTCAGACCAACATATACAGATAACAGAGAACAAATACAGGCTGAAAACATGTGGCTCAGTTTGTAGTATTGAGTGTTTGTTGTAGTGAGTGTTTGTAGTATTGAGCATTTGTAGTTTTGAGTATGTATAGTATCAAGTATTTGTAGTATTGAGTGTTTGTAGTATTGAGTATTTGTAGTTTTGAGTATGTGTAGTATTGAGTGTTTGTAGTATTGAGTGTTTGCAGTGGTGGGCCGTGGATTTTCTACCTGCGTGAGCTGTTCGCGGCGCGGCACAGCTTTGTAGTATTGAGTATTTGTAGTATAGTATGGAGTCAGTATTTACCTGAGAGCAGCCTGGTGCTGCAGCTGCTGGTTCAGGGTGCTGAGGCGACTACGAGGCCTGCTGAGCTCCTCCAGGCTCCAGTTGTGAACCGCCTGCTCTACCTGGTCTCCCAACTCCTCCACCTCCACCTCCAGCACCTCCAGATGGCCCTCCAACACCTACAGCCGGGGAATCGCACACGTGCTGCTCAATTTCACATTTTACCAACAGATATTCACAAAAAGGATTTGGAAAATAAGGAAATTGTCGGGGTTGACCAATAAACTGCTATATTTAGTGTTATTTACAGGTTTTAAGCAGCAGGTCTGTTTGTTTGACCTCATGAACGATAAAGGAATCCTATTGGGAGAAGTCTGCAACGAAGACAACAACTCCCATGATCCCACGCTGTACCTGGTGTTTGGTGAGGAGACTCTCCGTGGCCAGCTGGTCTTTGCCGTAGTCGTCAGTGTTCACCAGAGTGAGGGTCTCAGTCAGCCTGGACTCCAGCTCAGAGCAGTCCAACAGCAGCTGGAGACAGTTCACGTTCAGCACAAAATGCTTCCAAAACAAACACTTTCTCAAACATATAATAAAAGTCCTGTCTCTCTGTCCCTCTGACCTGTTCTCTGGTGATGGCTTTGCTCAGATGAGCTGCTCTCCTGTTGCAGGCCTCTTCTAGCTCCTCCCACTCTGCACTCAGGTGTTTGCACCTGCTAACACAAACATAAAAAGCAGTTAATCATTTAAAAAGAAGAACATTTTTACATGAAATTCAATGAAAAACCCAGAAGAGAAACACAACAGCACCTCTGGAGCACTTCCTCTTCGTCCGATTTGCTGGATTTGGCCAGGCCCCGCCCCTTCTCCAGGACGTGGTTCAGGTGTTTTTGGTGGGCGTTCACTTCCGCCTGCAACTCCTATGTGAACACATCCTGTTTTAGCAGTTTTTTTATTTATAAAATGTGCAGCATGAATAATAAAATGGACCTTTAAATGTCACAAATCACCGTCATTATTATTCTGAGATGTTTAGATGAACAAAACAAACAATAATCCGGCTGGCTGGCACCTTGTGTTTCTGCATGAGGCTGATGGCTCCAGCCAGAGATTTGTCGTATCCTGTAGATCTAGAGGCAGGAACATGTTCAGAGATCCAGCTGAGCTCCAGGTCCACATCATGATGAAACCCAAATAGCTGCACCGACGCCTCAAGCTGAGCTCGACGCCGGTCCAGAGGCTTCTGGAGAGACTTGAACCTGCAGCACAAAGATCCTTGAATCAGCATCATCCGCTTCATGTCCCAATACGTCCAAGATAAATCACCTTCCTCCTTTTGCTCCTGCTGTTTACGTTCTATTTCATCCTTACTGACCACCAGAGGCAGTGTTTCACACTGGATATATTCCGTCTCGCGCTTGCGCAGTTCGACTATTTATAACAACAAAGTCATGTGTGACCTCGGATGACCCTCCAGCCGGGTATAACTTCCGGCGTCATCCTGAGATCAGTCCTTTTTCATCTTCTCGCTATGCAGGCTAACTGGTATGTTAGCATCAGCTAAAGCTGAACTTGTGTAAAAAAGAGCTTGTTTTCTTGTAGCCTTGTGACCCATAGTCAGAGTTGCGGGTCTCTCGCCCTCCAAAGGCTGCGACAAGCTGTACCCTCTGAGGAGGAGAAGGTGTGCTTTCTACGTCCGGACCGTCGAGCCGGACAGCGTACCTGGCTTCGGTCATCACCAGGTCGGCTACCTTCACACCGTGAAGCAACACCGGGTGAGATCGACTAATATTGTTTCTGCAACAGCAGATTCCATGGTGGGCAGAGCGCTCGCTCCTGCTAACTAAGTGGAGCGCTAACGGAAGCGTGTCCGCTCGGCGTGGCTACATCGCTACTGTCGCGGACGGCTTTCAGTGAGCAGCGTCCCGCTCAGGCTGACTGAGCAGGACGCTAATGAGAGCAATGTCGTTAAACATTGCAGCTGTTATAGGTAGCGGAGTGTACCCACTCAGGCTAACTAAGACCACGATAATTCTGACAGCTACCAGACTAGTGAAGAGTGCCCTCGCTATAGACGCCCCTCTCACTAGACAAACCGTGTCTGACCTGTTTCCACAGGATTGGTCTCCGCAGTAGTACAGTGCTTCCACTGAAGCTACTGCTAGGACACCAATAGTCAGAGCTACCGTACTAGTCACAGCTACTGTACTAGTGAGGAGAGTATCCTTATTTCCCTCTCACTAGACATACCGTATCTGACCTGTTTCCACAGGACTGGTCTCCACAGTAGCACAGTACTCCCGCTGAAGCTTACTGCTAGGACATCAATAATCACAGCTACTGTACTAGTGAAGTGAGTGCTCTCGCTCCCCTCTCCTAGACAGACTGTGTCTGACCTGTCCATACAGGACTGGTTTCCACAGTAGTACAGTGCTCTCGCTGAACCTTACTGGTAGGACACCAATCATCACAGCTACCGTACCAGTGGCGAGTGTCCTCGCTCCCCTCTCACCAGACAGACTGTGTCTGACCTATTGCCACAGGACTTGTTCCACAGTAGCAGAGTGTTCTCGCTTGGATTACTGCTAGGACATCAGTAATTACCGCTACCATACTAGGGAGGAGAGTGTCCTCACTCCCTCTCTCTTACTGTTCCCTGCCTCTTACTGTTCCCTGCCTCTTCTCTAGCAGTCAGCAGAGCGCCCCGCTCAGACTGACTTAGTAATCCACATTGATTAGTGGGGCAGGGTCCCCTCAGACTCGTGGTTAGGTTAACCCTGCCGGCTGTGGGACCTGTATGGCCCCTGTCCAGCCCGAAGACGGCCATGACCTTTTCTCCTTGTCTCTTTATTGAAGACAGTGACAAGCGCCCTACCAGGCTTTTGGGCCTGGCTCCTGCCCCTCAGCCCGTAGGCCTTCGGAGGGGGCAGTCGGCAACTCCAGGGGGGTCTGGCATTCGCAGGGCACTGGCAGGTCAGCAGTTTTTTTTTTTTATATTTGTTCAAGAGGGACAATGATGAACACTTTAAACTAAAATGTAAATGCACCCAATTACAGCAGCAAGGCTGATTTCCATTGTCTGTCCCCCTGCCAGAATGTACAGGATGAGTGTCCTAGAGGAAAAGGTCATGCCAAAGTGCAGTAGTAATAAACTGCAATCAATTATAGTCTATAGCTGACAATACACAACAGTTCGATAATAAAAAGTTAACAATGGATAAAAAGGAATCGCATATATATATATATATATATATATATAGAAACAAGATAAAATATCACAGTGTAAGGAAGACATTTCACATTCATCATATTGCACACAGATATATTGCACATAAGGGCATTAGTTAATTTGCACATTTAAAGTTTCATTCATTCATTCATATAACATTAATACATCACATATCCACGACAGTACTAATACTGCTAACCCAGGTTAAACTATCTATGTGCACAAGTTTGGGTGGACAACAGCCATCGCTTCATGTGCTTTTTAAAAGTGCTGAAGGTTGGGCACTCCCTAACAGAGGATGGTAATGTGTTCCAGAGGGTGCCGCCTTTGACAGACAGAACCGTCTGACCAAAGGTGGTGCACCTGCGTGGGATGACACAGTCGCCTCTGTCGCAGGGCCGCAGACAGGTCTCTGTTTGTTCAGCGGAGGAGGTGCCAGACCATTTAGTGCTTTGTAAATGATGCTGGCTTCTGGGGTCTGTGGTCATTTTCTGGTTTTACATAATTTTTAAATTTCCCTTTTTAAAGTCACTTGCATATGATACATACTCATGTGTTGTATATAAAAAATTACAGAACAATCTCAGCTATCTATATAATGAGGCACCATTGTCCCTAGGCACAAGTGTAAAGAGAAAATATGACTAAAGCTGAAAAATGTAATCTTGATTTTGGAAATTTTTCATATTTGTTGTGAAAACATAACTTTACTCAGGTGGTATATCGGTTTTGGTAATGGAAATTTGTTTACCAAAGGTCATAGGTTCACAAAAGCAGTGGCTAACACTGACTATGCTCAGACACTGCATGAGCTAGCGACGTGCAAACATTGCTAAAGCTAACAGATCCAACTATGCTCAGGCCATGAGCTAAAAATGCACAACGTTAGTTACAGCCTTACAAACACGTAACTGAGATCCAACACTACTAGTCGTACTAAGTTTACTGTAAGAAAGTCAACGGTGAGAGGGACAACAGTAGATTACCCAACGTTCATAGCTGTAATCAGCTATCTCCGTTAGCGCGCTACCGCTAGCTCCGTGTTAGCATCAGCTACCGTGACATAAACAGTACTGTAGTAACGATTAACGGAGATCCAACACTACTAGTCGTACTATGTTCACTGTAAGAAAGTTAACGGTGATAGGGACAACAGTTGATTATGCACCGTTCAGTCGTAGACATGGAAGATAACATCCAACACAGCACTATGTAGTGACGTGCTAACGCTACTAAGCTATCGTCAACAAACAAACGTTAGTTACGGTCTTACAAACACATAATGGAGGTCCAACACTACTAGTCATACTATGTTCACTGTCAGAAAGTTAACGGTGATAGGGACAACAATTGATTACGCACCGTTCAGTCTCACAGAAACGCTGTAGCCAGCTATCTGGCACGTTAGCTCCAGCTAGCTCCTTGTTAGCGAATCCTTCAGGCACTGAAGCTGCGCCGTCTGTCCATCCTCTCCAAGATAGCTTTGCTCAGGACTCTTTGCTTGGCATCTTCTGACTCACACTGAAGCTTTGCACGCGTCATACGACATGTCCATGTTTAGATGCTCAGACGCGGAAGTGGAAACCATATCCGCCAGATTTGAAACCATATCTCTGTGACGTATTATTGTGAAGATAGGATTTTATTAAAAACTTAAACATCTGCCCCTGCTTCGAAGCGGGCCCCGCCCCCAAAGGGTTAAGGCTGATAAGGTTGTTAAAACTTAAAAACGTATGTTTGTTCAGGATGTGGCAGTGATGATGGGTTCGCGGTTTCTTGTGAAAGACTTGAGGTGCTCTCTTATACAGAGATTCTATGTGTTTGAGTGTTGCTGTGCACGTGAGTGACCAGCTGGTCAGACAGTACATTAAATGTGCGAAGATCATCGAATGTAGGAATGTCCTGGCTGTGTTCTCTGTCAAGCTGTTTCTGATGTGCCTGAAGTTTAGTAGGTTGAATTTGATGTGGGTCGCTACCTTTTTCACATGGCTCTTAAAGGTCAGGGTGGAGTCTATAGTTACCCCATGGTACTTAAACTCGGTTACTAAGTCTAGCTCTTTTCCCTTTACAAATATGTACCAGTGTGTTATTTTTTGGGCATGTTTGGAGAAAATCATACATACAGTTTTTTTAGTATTCAACAGGAGGCAGGATTTAGTGAGCCAAGCCTGGACATCAGACATAGCAGATGATAGGATGCATAAAGCTTCTTGGTCGTTTTTAGCTGATGTAAAGATTATAGCATCATCCGCGTACATCTGTGTATGTATATTCTGGGAGTTGGGTAGTGTGTTAATAAACAGGGAAAATAAAAGCGGCCCAAGGACTGATCCTTGAGGAACACCTACAGGACATTTGAGACAGGGAGACCTAGCACCATCTACAGTAACAGATTGTTTTCTGTTGGATAAGTATGATTTTAACCAGTTAAGAGCATGGGTGGAAAAGTTGAAATGGGTTAACCTGGACAGTAGGATTTAGTGATCTACAGTGTCGAAAGCGCTCTTGAGATCTAAGAAGATAGCACCGACACATGCATTCCTGTCCAACAGATCCTTGATCTTTTCAATGAGGACACACAGGGCCGTCTCAGTCGAGTAGTGGGCAGAGCCATAACCCCACCTGCTAGTGCTTTCATCAGGCGCGTTCCCGCCCCGGCCACCTTTTTTCTATCCCTCCTTCCGAGGAATATCCGAATAATCGTCCTTCGTGCAGTATCCAGAGGAGACTGGTTCAGGTCTGTCAATTTGAAGGATGCCTATGTAGGTTCCGATTGTGCCTCACCACAGACGGTTCCTTCATTTGGCCTTCCAAGGCCACTATTTTTGGTTCAGGGTGCTTCCGTTCGGACTCTCCCTCTACCCACAAGTATTCACAGAGTGTGTCGCTGCTGCCTTTCCCCCCACTATAATCACAGGGCGTGAAAATACTGCCGTACCCGGACGATTGGCTAATCTGCGCAATCCCGGTTTTAGGCTGCGCAGAACACTGCTCGCCTTCTCGCTTAGGTGGCCCTGTGGGGTCTCAGGGTGAACACAGGGAGGAGCTCTCTGAGCCCTTCTTAGAGCATAACCTTCATCGGTGTAGCTCTGGATGCAGCCACTGTGAGGGCCCGTTCGTCGCCCCAGTGTGTGGACGACATCCTCCTCACCCTTCCCCTCTTCCAAGTGGACGGGCGGTTGCCCTACTTCCTCTTTCTTTGCCTATTGGGAAAATTGACAAACGGCCTTAGCTGTCGTTCCTTTGGGCTTGCTGTCGCTGCGCCTGTGCCACAGGCACAGGTCAGTAGAGGCGTCACAGCATTTGCCTTATCGCTCTATCCCTGTGGAGCGAGAGAGCATACCTGTCAAGGGGTATCCCCATTGTCGTGGTTCCATCCCGTCGGGAAGTGGTCACAACAGACGCCTGCCCTTCAGGACAGTGTGGCAGAATGGGACTGTTTGGGGGAAGTGGTCCGCTCAGGACCTCATTGAGCAGGTCAATGTCACCTAGCCCTCAAACATTTCCTGTCATACTTGAGAGGAAAACATGTACTTCGGTCGGACAACACCTCGACCGTGTTCCACATAGACCATTAGGGGGGCACCAGGTCTTCAAGCTGCTACGGGTGTCCCGTGCCCTTCAGACTTGGGCAGACCCTCGCCCGACCAGCCTTCGGTTGGCGTATTGACCAGGAAAATGGAACCAAGTTGCAGATTCCCCATCCTGTCACAAGCCTCCATCGCGGGAGTGGCGGCTTCATCCATGAAGTGGTGCACAGTATCTGGGTTCTCTTCGGCAGGGCAGAGGTTGATCTCTTTGCCTCGGAGATGTCGACCCACTGCCCCCACTGGTTCTCCTTAAGGGAGAGGACCAGTCCTCCGGGTCAAGAGGCCCTGGCTCACACGTGGCCAGAAGGCCTTCTTTATGCTTTCCCCCCATTTCCACTGGTCTGCTGCGGGACGCCATGGCGCCTCCCTCACAGGAGAAACCTCCTATTGCGGCTAGGTGGTCGGATCTAGCATTCCGATCCAAGCCGATCCGATCCAAGCCATCAACTATGGACCCGGCCATTGCAGGTCCGACCTCCTGCTGAGCGGCTACACAGAGCCAGTCAGGAGGACTATTCTGAATGCCAGAGCACCATTTACCCGTCTACAGGACGAATGTAGACAGAGGCGGTTTTCCGACTGGTGTGCGGTTCACAACGAGGCCTCAGTACAGTGCCCTGTGCCTACTGTACTAGAGTTTCTGCAGTCCCTCCGAGATGAGGCCGGTCTCCCTCTACCCTGAGGATAGACATAGCTGCTATTTTAACATAGTAAGGTCGACAATGACACGGTAGTGAGCCACAGGCTGGTGTCCCTCTCCTTAAAAGGGGGCACCCTGAAGGCTCCTCAGGGGACTTGTCCGTGGTACTGGACGCCCTTATGTTCGCCTCTTGAAACCTTGACAGAGGCAGACCTGAGATGGTTGTCGGCAAAGACTGTTTTTTCTTTCTCCTTGCCATCACTTCGGCATGCGAGTAGGCGAGCTACACGCCCTGTTGACGAGTGAATCCTGTCTGAGGTGGAACTCAGCTCGGGTGCCACACTGTGGCCTAATGCAGCGTTTTTTACCCAGGGGTGTGGGAACGCTTGTATCTCAACCAGCCGATCCAGTTTGCAGTTGACTTTCGTTTTTCATGATCCAGATATTAAATCGTTAGCAGCAAAATTGGTTTGGATGCATTGCCTTTAACACTGCTGTGCTCCATAATACAGCAGCGATGCCCCCCAGTGGACACCAGGAGAATAACATATATTAGCACCATAGGACCCACATGAGAAAATGGATCAATCTGGTGGAAATTTGTCAAAAAGTTCAGTTTAGAAGTTTAGAAGATTAGTTATAGGAGCTGAAACTCTTTGACCGGTTGGCGGGGCTAGAAGAAAAGTCAAAAGGGACCACAGAAGTCAGTGGGATTCATCCTCTGGGGACCATGAATGTATCCAGAGTGGACTCACAGAGTGAGGTAGGTGTCGGTCTCCCGGAGGATCCTCTGGGAGTCGAAGTGATTGGAGGCGAGGCGTTTGGCCCTGCTGACAATGGAGTTGATCTTCTCCGCCAGCTCCTTGGCCTCCTGCTCCAGCTGCTGATGCTCCTTCACACAGAAACAGTTACTGACCGACAACATGTTGCATTACTTACAGTTTAACCATCACAGTTAGTAACATTAATAACGTTTTACCGACGATGGTTCTCCTCCAGTATCCAGTAGAACATGTGATCAGGACATCTAGTCTCTGATCATCTGACTTCGTAAACAACCAATTAGTGTTTAAACCAACAGGAGGAGAGCTAGTAACATTAGCAGCACCGCTAATGGAGAACCAGTGGAGGTTCACTTCAGTTACATTATGATGCGTTCAGGCTCTGCTCAGTGAACATGAGTACTGGCTGAAGGTCAATTATAAAGTTCTCATGATGTGTTCACATGTAATCTAGTAAAATGTAGTGTTGGTGATAAACGAGAATAAATCCAGATGTTTTCACATCAATGTAAAATAGATATTAGAGATGAATTATGAGCTGTTTAACTTCCAAACACGCTCTATGCTCATTATTATACCTTCAGAAGCTGTCGGCTGGAGCGGAGGTCGTGACCTTTGGCAGCGTTATTCAGCATCCACTGGATGGCCTCGATCTTCACCTTGGAATCCTGTGGAAGGAAGAGTGAATGAGTGTTTCTCTTTTAGCCTCCAGTAGTTGGTCCTCACTCCGTTTCTCATCAGTATTTTACCTGCAGCAGCTCCATCAGCTGCTCCTGCTGCCCCGCCTGTCTCAGTTTGTCTCCTTTGTCGGCCATCTTGTCCTGAAGTCTCCTCCACCGGCTGCTGACCTGAGTGGACTTCCTGCTGATGCTCTGACTGCTGTAGTGCTCTTCAGCCAGCATCTCCTGCCCCAGCTGGACATGAACATGCGTCATTAAAGTACACAATGTGTGACCAGTGTGTTGCACTGGGAACCAGTTTACCTGAACCAGTCTGTCCAGCCAGACTTGGTTGGCCTGCATCTCTTTCTCGGCCGCCTCGTGTCTCTTCAGCTTCGGGAGGACGTTGGTGGGGTCGCGGTACGACTCGTCCTCCGCCACCTTAAACTTCTCCTCCATCCACAGCAGCAGCTCGTCTGAGTCTCTCTGGAACTCCTGCAGAAAAAGAACCAGTGAATGAACTTTAAAATATCAAAGCATCACAACATTTTAAAGTTCAAGCAACCTTTTGACATTTAGCTGTTCTTACAACTTATATTTGTTGAATATTTTATTCAATTTATTGTAATCGTCAGATGTTTTTTCTGCCTCGTTGCCTCCTGAAATGTTTTAATCCTGGTTCAAAGCACTTTGTAACTTATGATGTACATATAAAGTTTAATAATATTAAAGTCCCAGGGAAACAGGTTCTTCTGTACTGTAGTATTCCACAGTGAAATGGGATATGTGAGCGGTGTACATTTGATTGGAGCGCTAAAAAGTGGGCAACATTTTTTATAAAAGAAATGACCACCGTTAGAGGACGACTTGATGACTAACAGCGAATCACTAAAACAGCATCTGTGTGGAGATGATTCCGTCGCAGCGTTTCGATCACTAGAAGGGGTTTTCCGCTGTGATAATAATACCTGGTATCTCTTTGAGTCCAGCAGCAGACTCCTCCTCTGCCCGCTGCTTTCCTTCAACTTCCTGTTGGCCTCCTTGATGCCGCTGCTCCTCTCCTTGATGCTTCAGGATAAGAAAAACACATCGCTGCCACTGTAGCTTCAGTTCTGCTGGACTCACGCTGTGGACATTTTGAAACAGCCGAACATCTCGTGTCTCTTACCGTCTGGTGGCGTAGTGTCGTTGGTCGACGAGCTCCCGACTGCGTTCAGTGAAGCGATCCACTCGTTGGTCCAAAGCCTTCAGGAGACCCTCCAGCTCGTCCTGTCGGCCCAGCAGACTGTGGACGCTGTCCACCGAGTCCTGCACCAGTAAACACACACAGAATCATCAAAACACAACTTACGAATCATAATGTCTAAGCTTTCAGTTATATGGAATATGTATTCCTCGAGGCAAGGAAAGGAATCAAGGAGGCATAAAATGGGGAAATGAGAACGACCCCATGTATCAATTCGCTGTAAACTTATATATTCAGATCCCTCACCCCGACGTCTTTGACCCTAAGACGGGCTTCGTGTCCGGACAGCGCCGCCTCGATGCGGTCTCCCTCCTGGTTCAGCCTCTGGTGCTCCGCCCCCTGCTCCAAACGCTCCCTCCTACTGGCACACAGCTCGTCCAGCTTGGACCAATGATCTTTGAGCTTGTCCAGGGTTTGCTGGATGTCGACGCCTCCCGTCTTCCCGTTGAATGAGCCTTGCTGAAGAAATTTACCCAACTCCTTCATCTCCATCCACCTGAGGAAACAACATGGTAGACGGTTATTATTATTATGATTGAGCTTTTCTTTCCATATGGTACAATATATACCATATATATATATATATATATATATATAACACACACAGAATCAAAATACCGTCATATCAAAATACCGTCATATATATATATATATATATAGATATATATATATATGACGGTATTTTGAGAGTTGATGGTGCAGCTACAATGTTAGCATAGCCTAGCACCGATCGATCCGAGCTCCATTCAGAAAACAACCATTTTAAAAGTAATTTACTTTTCGTTTTGCTAACAAACCATGAATTCAGACTTTTAGCAAATCGGCATCGTTATGTAGTTATTTTGGCATCTTTTTTAATCCATCAAACGCCCACGAGCCACTGCTTCACTGGTGTGAAGGCAGCATGAGGGGTGAACGCCTCCATCTTCACCTGCTCCTCTGCTCCTCCATGTCCAGCGAGAGCTCCCGGTGTTGCTCCAGGAGGGCCACGGCCGAGGCCACGTCGGCGGCCGTCTCCTCCTGCAGGAGGCGCTCCTGGACAGAGCCAGCCCAGCGCTGCAGCTCCTTGGCCCGCCGCTGGAAGCACTGCAAGCAGCGGGCCTCCTCCAGGAGCCGCTGTTTGTCTGCAGCCTGACGCTTCAGCTGGCACACAACACAACCGCAGAAACAGTGATGGGGAGCTTCTGAAGTTCTTTATTTCGGCTCGATAATGATGCTGTATGTGATATCTCAAGTATCACAGTTGTAACGGTGAGTAAATAATAAATAAATAAATAAGTCTGGCATATGTCAATGGTTACATATGTGTAGGATTTAAAAACAACTTCTACTCGTAACATTAGTGGACAAACATGTGATGTGAGAATGAGTGAATGAACGTCATGAAATATAGACAAAGTTCTTGTTTAATATTGTTATTTTTAACCAGTGTATTAATATTAGATTAATAAAACGGTCATGTCAACATAATCAATCCTGTGGACCAGCAGAAATCTGAAGTCTCTTGCAGGTTTCAGAGGATCTGATTCAGTTGAGTCTGTGATAATGAATCAAACTCAAACCTGATTCAGCAGAGTCTCCAGACCCAGAACCTCCTCCACGATGACTGCACTCTCTGCTGGACTGCAGTCCTGCTTCCTGGAACACAAGAGATGCACATCACGGACTGGAAGATGCAGTTAAACAGGAAATATATGTATAAATATAAATAGACCATATCAGAACAGGAAACAGCTGTTATCCAATTCACAGTTTGCTTTCTTAAATTAAGATTTGTCTCCAAGAATCTCTTTGGTCATCAGGTGAAAAACTCCACAAACACAGAATTGTTAGTAAAACAAATAATGTATCATTTGGAGGCAAATACATTCAGTTAAAACTTGAGATAAACTTAGATATCTTAAGGTTTGTCTTTCGAGGCCAAAAACGTCATAAGAATATATATCGGTATTTCAATATTATTTTCTACTTTTACCAAGTTAAATCTTTTAATTAACTTCAGTCCTGATAGCTAACAAATATTAATTCACAGAGATTTTTAAGTTTGTTTATATACTGCCACCATTTGTAATGGGGAAAAAACACGCAAACTAATTATTTTCTTGATACTAAAAGCTAGGTTTATATTTTAATTTGTATGCATTTAGTCTGGGACATGTCAATAATTAGGAACAACATTGATTTAATAAGTTTACATTTTTTGTGCAGTGTGTGAGACATTAAAAACCCACAAACGTCCCTCGAGAGACATGAAGGTTATTTAAGGTTTTATGAGACAAAAGGTATTTTTTTTTTAATATATTAATGATATAAAATGTTTGCATTAAACTTCTACTAAAGTGTTGAAGTGTGTTCATTAAACTGAGCTTTCTGCAGCCTGCATCAGAAACCCATACATCTTGGCGACGCTCTTCAGGTAGGCGATCTTGGCCTCCAGGGTCTGGATGTCTCTGAGGGTCTGGCTCTGGTTCTTCTCCTCGGCCTGC
The DNA here is from genome assembly GCA_038501785.1 of Myoxocephalus aenaeus. NCBI lineage: Eukaryota > Metazoa > Chordata > Actinopteri > Perciformes > Cottidae > Myoxocephalus > Myoxocephalus aenaeus. The sequence continues at coordinate 913,793 of JBAMJR010000196.1, forward strand.
AGGGTGAAGGAGCTGCAGCCCACGTCCACAGTGTCGATGCCGGACAGCTGACCCAGCAGCTGAGCTTTGGCCTCCTGGCAGCTCTGCAGGAAGGACTGAACGTCTGCCGTGCTCAGCAGCTCGTGTCCCTTCTCGTCCTTCAGCCGCTGGATCCGATCCCACCTGCAGAGGCCGGACTCCAGGTGAGTTCAGGTGGAACCACATTAATCAGTTCATCTCCAGTCAGGGTCACTGGGGAGGCTCGGTTTCATGTCCGTACCTGTTGGAAACCCTCCTCCGTCTGTCTTGGATCTCTCTCTGTCTACTGTGTCGGCTCTTCACCAGCTCCTCCGCCGTTCGGATGATGTCATCCAACTGGCCACGCCCACTCGCCAACTCAGTCAGGAAGTTCTAGAACAGGAAGCCAAATCTCAAAATTGTTATATTTTACTTTGAAAAAGGTAAATCTGACTTCATGTGGTTTGAAATTTCCTTTCAATATTTTATGTGACGTTATTCAAGTTCAGTCAAATATTCAACAAGTGCTCATAAATCAGTAAAAGTCCAAAAATGAAATGCAAATCAATAATAAAGTGTCTGAACAGTAACTTTACAGACTGGTTTGATGTACAATATACAGGTTTTTAATAAATATGCAGATGTTTGTCAAACTGTTAAAGAGTAAATATGCAGAGATATTAAACTTGTTATTAATTATTAAATTCTTTAAATGTCTCTTGAGTGAATTCTTGACATTGTCATTATTTCTCCAACTTCAACAAACAAAACAATAATTTCACAAATAAGTGCGTTATAATTATATAAAATATGCTGTGTTGATCAGATTGTATCTATTTTTAAAAGAGTTGAAGCATCCTGCATGACATCCACTGAAGTGTGAAGACGTTTTATCTCTTTTCAGAGAAACACTTTCGTCTTCTTATAATCTTCACCTCGTATTTAGCCTGAACTGCACCCAAGTTGTCTGCGTCGGTGCCGAAGGTGTTCAGGACGTTTTCCTTGTCCTCCATCCACGACTCAAACTCCTGGCAGCTGTTGTAGAATCGATGTAGACACAGCGTCTCCTGCAGACTCTTCGTCTTCGTCTGCAAACAAACGATCAGAAAACCTGGTTTCATAGAAGCTCCTTTAAATGTAATTTACCGTAAGTGTTCGCTGCATCAACATTATCCAGACAAACTCCATTCCCCATGCTGCACCTCTCACCGTGACCAGGTGGAACAGGGAGTTGTAGTCCCGGTCCAGCCCAGCCTGCGTGCTCTCCACCGTGTCCCTCTGGTACTGTGGATCTGGCAGCCACGCAGTCTGCATCTCCGCCGTGCCGCGACGCATCGAGCGGCTGCGCCTCGGACGACTCAGCTTCCTGCTCGCGCTCTCTGGCACGCCATTGGTGGAGGCGGGCAGGGAGAGGGGAGGAGCCTGAGCATAGTGAGGGAGAAAACTGATCAGACTTATTATTGATCTAAAATGACTTTACAGGCAGGTCTTAAAAGGGAGAAGGGATGTCACGAGACCCGATGCTTCAGTACCAAGACGATGCCAGAGCTAACGGCTACATTGAGTTACATTATGATGCGTTCAAGCTCTATTCAGAAAAAGGGTTAGGTGTGTTCAAATGTAATCTTGTAACGTTTACTTTTTTGGCGAGAAACCTCTTCAGGATCCTCAGTGATTAATAATTAATCTGCAAAAAAAACTATCTGCAACTGGTAATAAAGTAGCGTGTGTTGAAGTACATTTATTGTTTGGGTTTTTACCGCGGTATCGAGTTTCGTGACATCCCTTATGAAGCCTAAAGACTGATAATCTAAATGTTATTGATTATTGATCGTACGGCAGCTGGCAGAAGGCTCAGGTAGGTTTTGGGGACGAGCTGCTGGTTTCCTCGGCCGTCTCTGGCCAGAACTCGGTCTCCGTCCGGCTCGGTGCCGACGATGGTCACGATCTCATTACGCTCCCACAGAAACTGACCTGCAATCAGTTTAGTTCCAATTACTTTTTTTTTTTAAGAACAGTTCATACCCAAACCATATAAATCATACGTAGTAATCACCTCTTGAGGCTCTCTAGCGTCCCAGAAAGTTTCAGAACTAGTTTAGTGAAAGTACTTGTATTTGAATTTCACACAAATGGATTTATAACATTTTGTTGCTGTTCGGCCTCCATTGAAGTCTGTTTGCACCGTTATGTTTGGATGTTTTAGGGCGCTCTGTTAACTTTTCTGGGACCAAAGAGATCCTTTGGAGGAAATCTATACATATTTAACTAATTTAACTATATTCTTGTTATAATTTCCTCTACTTAAAGTTACTTTTAAGTCTTACATGATGTAAAAAAGGAAAGTAGAGCTGAAGAAATTACCAACATTTTTAATCTATTCTGTATCTATTCCAATTTTCAATAAAGTAAATTGTCTGAATCAGAGACTTCAGCTTCAACGAACGACGATATTTAATTTATGAGTCCACTCAGATCTTTTACTGTTTTTTTTCAAGAAATTAAATATCATGTTTTGAGGGATGAAAATGTTTTATACCAACAAGCAATATTAATGACTTGATTACGAAACTTAATACAATTCCTAATTAAAGAAAAAAAGATGGAAAATAAAACACAATTGATAAAAAGACGACGATATAGATTTACATATACAGTGAGTAATGAAAGTATTCAGACCCCTTTAAATGTTTGACTCTTTGTTTCATTGCAGCCATTTGCTAAAATCAAAAAAGTTCATTAATGTACATGCAGCACCCCATCTTGACAGAGAAAAACAGAAATGTAGACATTTTTGCAAATTTATTAAAAAAGAAAAACTGAAATATCACATGGTCATAAGTATTCAGACCCTTTGCTCAGTATTGAGTAGAAGCACCCTTTTGAGCTAGTACAGCCATGAGTCTTCTTGGGAATGATGCAACACGTTTTTCACACCTGGATTTGGGGATCCTCTGCCATTCTTCCTTGCAGATCCTCTCCAGTTCCGTCAGGTTGGATGGTGAACGTTGGTGGACAGCCATTTTCAGGTCTCTCCAGAGATGCTCAATTGGGTTTAGGTCAGGGCTCTGGCTGGGCCAGTCAAGAATGGTCAGAGTTGTTCCGAAGCCACTCCTTTGTTATTTTAGCTGTGTGCTTAGGGTCATTGTCTTGTTGGAAGGTGAACCTCCGGCCCAGTCTGAGGTCCAGAGCACTCTGGAAGAGGTTTTCTCCCAGGATATCTCTGTACTTGGCCGCATTCATCTTTCCTTCAATTGCAACCAATCGTCCTGTCCCTGCAGCTGAAAAACACCCCCATAGCATGATGCTGCCACCACCATGTTTCACTGTTGGGATTGTATTGGGCAGGTGATGAGCAGTGCCTGGTTTTCTCCACACATACAGCTTAGAATTAATGCCAAAAAGTTCAATCTTGGTCTCATCAGACCAGAGAAACTTATTTCTCATAGTCTGGGAGTCCTTCGTGTGTTTTTTGGCAAACTCTATGCAGGCTTTCATATGTCTTGCACTGAGGAGAGGCTTCCGTCGGGCCGCTCTGCCATAAAGCCCCGACTGGTGGAGGGCTGCAGTGATAGTTGACTTTGTGGAACTTTCTCCCATCTCCCTACTGCATCTCTGGAGCTCAGCCACAGTGATCTTTGGGTTCTTCTTTACCGCTCTCACCAAGGCTCTTCTCCCACGATTGCTCAGTTTGGCTGGACGGCCAGGTCTAGGAAGAGTTCTGGTCGTCCCAAACTTCTTCCATTTAAGGATTATGGAGGCCACTGTGCTCGTAGGAACCTTGAGTGCTGCAGAAATTCTTTTGTAACCTTCTAACAACTCTGACCATTCTTGACTGGCCCAGCCAGAGCCCTGACCTAAACCCAATTGAGCATCTCTGGAGAGACCTGAAAATGGCTGTCCACCAACGTTCACCATCCAACCTAACAGAACTGGAGAGGATCTGCAAGGAAGAATGGCAGAGGATCCCCAAATCCAGGTGTGAAAAACTTGTTGCATCATTCCCAAGAAGACTCATGGCTGTACTAGCTCAAAAGGGTGCTTCTACTCAATACTGAGCAAAGGGTCTGAATTAGGGCTGTCAACGAATATCCGAAATTCGAATATATATTCGAATAGTTGTTAAAAACAGAATTTCCAATGTGAAAATTAATATTCGAATGTGTAAAAAAATTAAAATAAATAAAAGTATTTTGGAGGATAATTATTGTGAATCTGGCAACCCCCGCCGCGGCCGCGACGAAGTGTCCTCTTTTTCGCAAACTCGTCACCCTAGTTGACCTGCGTGGAAGATGGCGGAAAGTGCAGAACCCAGCTTGACCGCAGAAAGAGTGATATTAACCCCGAAACATCTAAAGAGCGATGTCTGGAAACATTTTGGATTTTGGTCACTTGATGGGAAACTTGTTGAGCCTTCAACTAAAGCAGTGTGTAAGCTATGTAAGCTAGAGTAAGCTTACCATTCGACAACAAGCAACTTGAGGCTACATCTACAGAATGTGCACCCAAAAGAATATGACATCATCAAATGTGGAACTTCAGCGAAACAGCCACGTCTGGATACATATTTTGCGTCGTCCGCCACAAGTTTGCTGTCTGCGGCACGACAGGAGGCCTGCACGCAAAAATTGATTTTGTTCATATGCAAGGACATGAGGCCGATCAGTGTGGTGGATGGGACAGGCTTCAGGGAGTTCTGTGAAGCACTGGAACCGAGGTACCTTATCCCTAGCCGTGGAACAGTCACCAATAGAATCGTAGAATTGTATAACAGCACCTCAGACAAAATAAAGAAATCAATCAAAGACAAAGATGTGGCTCTTACCACGGACGGGTGGACATCCCTAGCGACAGCATCCTATGTAACAGCAACGGCCCATTGGATTAGTGATGATTGGGAAATGCATAACAATGTGCTAAGAACAAAAGAGCTTAAGGTAAGCCACACTGCAGAGAATGTAGGCGAATGCATTCAAGAGATCTTGGACGTTTTTGACATACAAAGTGGATCTGTGATTGCCATCACAACGGACAATGCCACTAATTACGTGAATGCAGTGTAGCGACATCTTCAAACAGTAAATATACCATGTGTGGCGCACACAATAAACTTGGCTGTGCGTAAAGGGCTCGGGGTCAGAGCCATTGAAATCCCCGTTAGTAGGCTGAAAGTGGCGGCCTCACATTTCAGCAAATCATCCGGCGACAGATACCTCCTCGAGCAGAAACAACAACTTTTAGGATTGAAAACGGAGAAGCTGAGCAACGACTGTCCAACGCGATGGAACAGCACATATGAAATGATCTGCCGTGCATCGGAGCAGCAAGCAGCTGTGTCTGCTGTCATCTTCGAGAAAAAACTGTCAAGAATGGAGCTGACCACAAGCGAATGGTCCCTAATGGAAAAGGTGAGCATAGTGTATGAAATATGTACCGTAATAGGCTGGACAAATGCAAAACTGTCCTACATTTTTTTTAAATAGGTAGAATGATGGCCCTAATTTATTTACTGAGTGTGAATATTATTAATACGATGGATAAATGCAAAGTTGTCAATCTAATATCAACGCATATTATATTTACTTATTTATTGCAGGTGCAAGAGGTCCTTAAACCCTTTAAAGTGGCAACAGAAGCACTTTCAACTGACAAATATCCAACCGCGTCGGCTGTACTGCCTTTAAAACATGTTCTGCTCGCTCAACTGAACAAGCGAACGCCAGGCGAACCAGAACCACCTGCATTGTCCGAGATGAAGACAAAGATCATCACAGATCTGGAGAAGCGGTATAGCGAGGGAAAGGATGCATTTATGCAGCTTAACAAAGCGAGTTATCTGGATCCACGCTTTCATCGCCTCGTTCATTTAAAAGAGGAGCAGAGACGGCAGGTGCAGGTGGCTATACTGGAGGAGATGAAACAAGTGAATGTGGCAGGCAGTGAGGCCGCTGCCGGACAACCCCATGATCAGCAACCCGCTGAGAAAACTGCTTTAACTGCTATGGGGTGTCTCTTCGGAGACACGTATTGCACGGACAGCCCAGACCAGGACATCAATCTGCTGCTTCAAAGAGAGATGTCGATGTATGAACAAGAGTCTCCAATACCTGCTCAACAAAATCCTCTCATGTGGTGGAAAACGTTGGGCTCTGGGAGATACCCTCACGTCGCCCAGATGGCAAAGAAATATCTTTCCATCCCCGGATCCTCAGTCCGCTCTGAACGCGTCTTTTCCTCCGCTGGTAATATAGTCAATAAAAAGAGATCAGCACTGGCCCCTTCAAATGTGGACTGTCTTGTGTTTTTGGCAAATAACCTGTAGGCCTTCAGGCCTAAGACCCGACAGTGACCGACGTGCACTGAAAGTTCTTGACAATCCGTGACAATGGAATACATTGCAGTCAGTTTATTTTTTTCTCCCTTTTTTATACAAGCGCCAAGAATGTAAGTAGCCTCTTTCGTTTTTAATAGCACTTTATTTTTTATGAACCTCAGGGTAAAAGTTCTTTGTTGTCACATTTCTCGGAATTGTGTGCCTCATTTTATTTAACGTTAACAGAAACATTACTAGTGTGGGCTAGTCGCTACTGTACTGACTGTATATTGCATGAATAAAATAGACTAGATAGGCTACAACAGCTTCATGCACTGGTTTGATTATTTGCCGTTTCATGCCAAGAAAAAGTTCCATGTTTACCACAGCACAGCTCGCTTCAATGTCGGTTCTATACTGTAAAACTTCAATTAATGTAAATAATATTTGTTTCAATCGTGACCTTAAATTACTTTCACAAAACTCTTGATCAGCACTCAGCATTTGTTTATTGTTGTCCATTTAAACCGCTATGCGCAGAGAGCGCAACGGTGCGGGAGAGAGAGAGAGAGAGAGAAAGAAAGAGTGCGTGTGTGCGAGCGAGAGGCCAAGGTCTGCGGTCTTGGCCATTAGTTCATTTAGTTATTTTTGTGTAAGTAATATGTTGTTAAATGTTTAAACTTAAATAAATTGCCTATACAAGTAGTTATGTCTCATTGTATTAATTTGTCCTGTTATTGACGTGCTAATGCGCGCAACCAGAAAGTCGAATATATTCGAATATATGTGTTTTTTTTAAAGCGAATATTCGAACGTCATTTTTTAGCAATTTTGACAGCCCTAGTCTGAATACTTATGAACATGTGATATTTCAGTTTTTCTTTTTTAATAAATTTTGAAAAATCTCTACATTTCTGTTTTTTTGTCAAGATGGGGTGCTGAGTGTTCATTAATGAGAAATAAAATTAACTTTTTTGATTTTAGCAAATGGCTGCAATGAAACAAAGAGTGACAAATTTAAAGGGGTCTGAATACTTTCCGTACCCACTGTATATAGAAAATAAAATCAACAGAATAATAATATAGTAAAATCAGCACCGGTGTCATTTAAACCATATACATCAATAATCACTGCCGCAGCACCAGCTTTTATTATTTTAAAACTCAAGATAATTGTCACAATTATGTTACCATCCGTAATAAAAACTAAAAGGATTGTACTTGCAAGAAATTAAACTATATTTAAATTATTATCAACATGCACAGGGATGTTTACTGACCACACAACCTCAACACCTAACGTCTGTTTCCCATCACGCCCTGCGGCAGACCTCCATACCTTTACTGTATCTGAAGCGGACTTTGGCCTTGCTGTCGTCACTCAGAGACAGGGCACTCCCGGAGCCCCTCCCTACCCTGAAACTAGCTGGCGGGGATGTCACTGCTCCTGGACCCTCCTCATCGCCAGACGAGTCGCTGTATTGGATCATCTTACTCTGCTGAGGCTCCGCCTACACAGGAAGCGAGTCAGCGTCATTTTTCAGAGAGGTGACTCCTTTGGACCACTACGCCATCAGCGAGTTTGCTTCGCGTCCGTACTCACGGTCAGAGCCGTTAGCTGTGCGGCGCTCCTCGCTTGCTCCTTCAGTCTCTTTATCTCCGAGGCGTAGGCCGCCATCTCCCTCTCCAACCGCAGGTGGCGCTGCAGCAACGCCGCCGTGCTCGACTCGTCCTTCCCATGATCCTCGCTGGTCAGCAGCGGTTTCCTGTCGCCCAGCCAGGAGTCAGCCTCCGCCACATCTGCAAAGTACTGAACGGAGGAAAAGTAGCGTGCGTGAAGGTCTGAGGATCTGGTCCCCGTAAACCACACCAGAAAACTGTGGTTGTGGTTTATGGGGACGCGGAAGGAGACTCAAAAGAACACGAGCAAGGCTCCTGATTGGATGGTCAAAAAAACTCACTGTGACGGCGAGACAATATTTATATATTTATAATTAATAGGTGAAATGTTGTGAAAACATAAAGACATAAAAACATAAAAGTCACCAAAGACACTGTGCTTATTATAAAACATGAAATATTTATCCTCAACCATCCGAATGAGGCTCTGATTACTTTGGGCTTTTTATTATTAATTGAAAACTTCTGCAAGCCCTTCAAAATAAAAAATTTAGTTTTTCTTCCCAAGAATCAATACTAATGCTAATCAATAGGCTAGCTACAATGCTAGCTACTTTATTGATCACACCAAGTGTCGTGTTGTTGTGGTTATTGTGAAAAAGTATTTAGAGAATGATAGTAAACACACCGGTTTAACTCTTCGAAATCTTCAAGCGCGGATCTGCGCTATACGATGCTGACGTTTTAAAAATATTCACTCCGTCGCGATAATTCTACACAGAAATATGGTTCAACGGCTCCAAGATTCAGTAGAACTTCCGCTTCCTCTGCCTTCAGTCCACGAGATCGTATGAGATTCACACAGCAAGATATGAGCATTCTACACACCGACGTGTCATATGATGCGTACACAGCTTCACTGTGAGAGAGAGAAAAGAGAGAGCAGGGACGCTGAGCGAAGCTATACTGGAGAGCACGCCGCAGCTTCAACCATAAATAGAGCCTGAAGGAGTTGATCCCTGCGATAAAGAGGACAATGCCAAGCAAAAGGATCCATTTCAAGATGGGTAAGTGTATTTACTGAACTTTGCAATAGCATATTTTCGTTAGTAACAGGACCTGTGGCCAGATAGAGCTGCTGCTAACACGAAGCTAGCGGTAGCGAGCTAACGGGGATATAGATACTACAGGGTGGCTATAAGACTGAACGGTGGGTAATCAAATATTGCCACGATCCCCATTAACTTTCTTTCAGTGAACTTAGTACGCCTAGTACTGTTGGATCTCCGTTAATCGTTACTACAGTCGTGTTTTCATTAACTGCTACTAACACGGAGCAAGCGAGCAAGCTAACGAGAGCTAACGGAGAGCTAACGGAAACTACAGCGTCTCTATTAGATTGAACGGTAATCGTTACTTTCTTTCAGTGAACTCATTCGAAGTAGTAGTAATTTATTTTACAGAGGATTCACAGCGGCGAGGGTCCAGAGGACAACATAACATCGCTGCAGCAGCCTGCCTGTCCGTCTGCCTGCCGACAGATCACCACCGCAGGCCACAAAGCACCAAAACAGTTTTTCCAGATGAGTAAAGGTATGTTTTCACAAGAGAGATGAAGAATTTCCAAAATCAAGATTACATTTTTCTGTTTTAGGGCCATATTATGACTTTACAATTGATGTAAAACACATGGGTATCTATCATATGCAAGTGCCTTTTAACAGGTGAATTTAAGAAATTATGTAAAATCGCGAAAATGACCCCCGACTCCAGAGGGTTAATCCCAGTTAATATTTAGTGTTGTATAAATAGACATTAAATAAGTATTGACTGGCCCAGACTGATAACACAGCATTTCCTTGTTCACCTGTTTGATGCCGGCGGCGGCCTGCAGTCTGTCGCGGCGTGCCGTCGCTTCGCCAGTCAGGTGGCTCCACTGCTTCTTCAGGGTTCGGATCCACTTCTGGATGGCTCGCTGGTTGAGCGGACTCTGTTTGGACAGCAAGTTCTGACCGCGACCCAGAATCCCCTGGTACAGAGTCTCCTGGGCCTGAAGCTCCGCCTCCAACACCTGACAGGAAGTATTCAGATGAATTTACAAATACACAAATCAATATGACTCTTAGTTTGGTTGTAAAGATGAATTACTCCTTATCATCATTTATTTAAATGGTAAAAGCCATTAACCCTTTAAAAACAGGGTGCGAAAATTCCCCTGCGCCTATTATCAGACAAAAAACAACATATTATCTCCGGAACCACATCGTTGTTTAACTTCATTTAAATTGCTACAATACTGCAACCCTTGTGAGAAGAGACATCTGGTGTGAAACATAATTCAAGTAACCGTTAAGTTAAATTATTTACGTAAACTCAATTTTTTAACCGAACGACACAGTTTTTTGACTGAAACTCCTTTGAACACCCACATGTCGTGTTCTACTATGACATTTGTTGCAGATTCAGATTATTTAGGTCCTAATCTTTCCAAAAAGGTGTCTTATTAGTATGTGGGCTGTTGTTAGGGCACCATAATACAGTTTGAAAAACTCGGTGACCGCTCAAGGAGGCATTTTTGGGAAATCTTGCTCATATCGTGTTGGATGTTCATAAAATATCTTTTAAAAGTGATTTTTTTGCAGATATACATTTTTTTCCCAAGACTTTGCTGAACAAATACATAATAAACACAAGTATTGGAATTAATGTGGGGTTCCTACGACGACTCAAACACAACGGAAAAGAAAAAAAAGTCTAGAACCGAAATTGGTTCTAGGGTTCTTAAAGGCTTCTTAAAGGCAGCGAAGAAAACAACTAGCAAGTAAACATGAATAAAAAAAAATATATATATATATATATATATGTATATATATATATATATATATATATATATATACTTTCTTTTAAATTGGCTTAGGAAATGTTTTATGTCAAAGTAAACAGATTCAGCGTCTTCATAAATAATAATAAAAATGTAAGAATTAAATGCATGCGGTCCAATGTGTTGAAAAAACTCCTCAAAAGTCTTTAACTGAAGAAGTTGAATGTACATTTGTATTAATATTATTTATTGTTGAAATAATTCTTTGCCCTGATGTCGCGTGCGTGCGTGCGTGCGTGCGTGCGTGCGTGCGTGCGTGCGTGCGTGCGTGGTCCACCTTGTGTTTGTGTTGGGCCAGCTGGATGTGGTTCAGGTCTCGTCCGAGTCCGGCCGTCTGCAGCCTTACCCAGTGTTCATAGAGCCAGTTCTCCACCTCCTCACAGTCATAGAAGAACTCAAACAGCCTCAACTGAGCCTCCAGCTGTCTCCTCCTAGTGGGGGGGAAGAGAGGAGAGAGAGAGAGGAGGAAACAAGAGAGGAGGGGAGAAAAGAGGAGAGGAGGAAACAGGAGAGGAGAGAGGAAGAGAGTGAACAAGAGAGAAGAGAGAGAGAGGAGAGGAAACGGGAGAGGAAACAAGAGAGGAAACGAAACGAGAGGAGGGAGAGATGAGGAAACAGGATAGGAGAGGTGAAGAGGGTAGGAAAAGACAGGAGTAGGAAACAAGATGAGAGGGTAGGCGGAGAGGAGAGGAGGAAACAAGAGAGAGGAGGGGATAAAAGAGGAGATGAGGAAACAGGATAGGAGAGGCGAGGTGGTTAGGAAAAGACAAAAGAAGGAACCAAGATGAGAGTTTAGGAGGAGGAGGAAACAAGAGAAGAGAAAGGGAGGAGGAAACAAGAGAGGAGAGGAGGGGAGGGGAAACAAGAAAGGAGAGGGAACAATAAAGGAAAGGAAACGAGAAAAGAGGAAACAAGAGAGGAGAGGAGAGAGAAAAGGAGAGGAGGGTAGGAAAAGACAAGAGAAAGAAACAAGATGAGAGGGTAGGAGGAGAGGAGGGGAGTAGAAAGGAGAGTTCTATTTCATCCTTACTGACCGCCAGAGGCAGTGTTTCACACTGGATATATTCCGTCTCGCGCTTGCGCAGTTCGAGTATTGTATACCAAAAAAGTCACGTGTGACCTCGGATGACCCCCCAGCCGGGTATAAATTCCGGCGTCATCCTGAGATCAGTTATTTTTCATCTTCTCGCTGTGCAGGCTAACTAGTATGTTAGCATCAGCTAAAGCTGAACTTATGTAAAGAGCTCGTCGCCTGTAGCCTTGTGACCTCCGGTCGGAGTTGCGGGTCTCTCGCCCTCCAAAGGCTGCGACAAGCTGTACCCTCTGAGGAGGAGATGGTGCGCTTTCTACGTCCAGACCGTAGCGAGCCGGACGGCGTACCTATCTTCGGTCATCACCAGGTCGGCTATCTTCATCACCGGGTGAGATCGACTAATATTGTGTCTGCAACAGCAGATCCCACGGTGGGTAGCGCTCTCTCTCTGCTAACAAAGTGGAGCGCTAACGGAAGCGCACCGCTCGGCGTGGCTACATCGCTACTGTCGCGGCCGGCTTTCTGTGAGCAACGTCCCGGTCAGGCTGACTGAGGGGACGCTAACGAGAGCGACGTCAGGTAAACATTTCGTCTGTTAGAGGTAGCGGAGAGTCCCCACGCAGGTTAACTGGTGGGACGCTACCGAGGTTACGTCGATGATGGTATTAACAACGATGACTGTACTGACAGCGCGTACGTCCACGTCGGTAAACTAGGGTGACCAGATTTGAGTTTGTGAAAGTGTATAGCATGCCGCATATGAATATCTGTGAATGCATACAAATTGCAGTGCAAATGTAAAACAAATCTTTTTTGTGGCATTTAGTCCAGTGCTTCTTTAATGTGTCTTGTCCATATACTGAAGCAATAATGATAACAAATAAAAAATTCTAAATAATAAATACTTTATATACAGTGTTTCCCCTAGGTTTACAGCTTCGCAGTGGTTCTCAAACTTTTTCTGTAAATAACTTCATTTTGTGACTCCATCTGTGCTTTTATAAATAACAGAATAAAGAAAATTGCAATCACTTTCAAGTAAATCAGATTGCTCCATCAGACATTTTTTTATTTTTAAATTGCAATCACTTAGAACAATGAAAATAAAGTTATATCTGTATATACCAGCAGCTCATTGTTGGTAGAAGACACGAGCACGTTGGCTCTTTCACTTGGAGCAGGAGAGCTGCTCTGGGTTCAGGAGAGCTGCTCTGGGTTCAGAGAGCTGCTCCGGTGCTCCTCACATGAGAGCTGCTGTTGCCATCCTCACCCTGGGAGCGTTTAAAACGCAGATATAGCGGTCTGCTTTTCACGCGACATATTTTTCGACGCTCTCTGTCCGCTACTGTGTGTGCAACCAGCGATCACCTGTCTGTGCGCATCGAGCGGAACTCCGCTGTGCGCGACGCAGAGCAAAGGAGAAGAGTTAACGCGACCATTTAGAGACCGAAATGACCGAAATGAGTTGGACATACGGCAGAGCCATAAGCCCCACCTGCTAGTACTTTCTTCAGATGCGTTCCCGCCCTTGCCACCTTTTCTCTATGCCTTCTTCCGAGGAATATCCAAATAATCGTCTTTCGTGCCGTCTCCAGAGGAGACGGGTTCACGTCTGTCAATTTGACGCCTATGTTCAGGTTCCGATTGTGCCTCACCACAGACGGTTCCTTCATTTGGCCTTCCAAGGCCACTATTTTTGGTTCAGGGTGCTTCCGTTCGGACTCTCCCTCTACCCACAAGTATTCACAGGGTGTGTCGCTGCTGCCCTTTTCCCCCTATAATCACAGGGCGTGAAAATACTGCCATACCCGGACGATTGGCTAATCTGTGCGCCATCCCGGTTTCAGGCTACACAGAACACTGCTCGCCTTCTCTCTTAGGTGGCCCTGTGGGGTCCCAGGGTGAACACAGGGAGGAGCTCTCTGAGGCCTTCTTAGAGCATAACCTTCATATCGGTGTAGCCCTGGATACAGCCACTGTGAGGGCCCATTCGTCGCCCAAGTGAGTGGACGACATCCTCCGCACCCTTCACCTTTTCCAAGTGGAGGGGCGGTTGCCCTACATCCTCTTTCTTTGCCTATTGGGCAAATTGACAAGCGGCCTTAGCTGTCGTTCCTTTGGGCTTGCTGGCGCTGTCTGCAGAGGTGGCTGAACAGCCTCGGCATGTGCCACAGGTCAGTAGAGGCGTCACAGCATTTGCCTTATCCCTCTATCCCTGTGGAAGGAGAGAGAACATACCTGTCAAGGAGTATCCCCATTGCCGTTGGTTCCATCCCGTCGGGGAGTGGTCACAACAGACGCCTGCCCTTCAGGGCAGTGTGGTAGAAGAGGACTGCTCAGGGGAAGTGGTCCGCTCAGGACCTTATTGAGCAGGTGCCCTTCTGACTTGGCAGACCCTCACCCGACCAGCCTTCGGGCGGTGTATTGACCAGGAGAGGGGAACCAGGTTGCAGATTCTCTCTCCCGTCACAAGCCTCCATTGGGGGAGTGACGGCTTCATCCATGAAGTGGGACACAGCATCTGGGGTCTCTTCAGCAGGGCAGAGGTGGATCTCTTTACCTCGGAGATGTCGACCCACTGCCCCCACTGGTTCTCCTTAAGGGAGAGGACCAGTCCTCCGGGTCAAGATGCCCTGGCTCACACGTGGCCAGAAGGCCTTCTTTATGCTTTCCCCCCAGTTCCACTGGTCTGCTGCGGGACGCCATGGTGCCTCCCGCACAGGAGAAACCTATTGCGGCTAGGTGGTCGGATCTAACATTCCGATCCCAGCCACCGTCAACTATGGACCCGGCCATTGCCGGACCCGACCTCCTGCTGAGCGGCTACACAGAGCCAGTCAGGAGGACCATCTACCCGTCTACAGTACGAAGGTAGACCAAGGCGTTTTTTTCCGACTGGTGTGCGGTTCACAACGAGGACTCAGTACAGTGCCCCGTGCCTACTGTACTAGAGTTTCTGCAGTCCCTCCTAGAGGAGGGCCAGTCTCCCTCTATCCTGAGGAGGTACACAGCTGCTATTTCAGGGCAGCATGCTAAGGTCGACAATGACAGGGTATTGAGGCACAGGCTGGTGTCCCTCTCCTTAGACGGGGCTCAGCGGCTGCACCCTTCGAGCGCCCCGAAGGCTCCTCAGGGGACTTGTCCTTGGTAATACGTTACCCTGGGCAAAGCAAAATCATACACCCACAACGTCACCTGCGGTGTCCCCCAGGGCTCAGCTGGGCCCCACTCTCTTCACCCTCTATCTGCTTCCCCTGGGTAATATAATCAGCAGGCATGGGGTATCCTACCACTGCTATGCTGATGACACACAGCTCTATATGAGGACAACCCCCACTTCTTCTGATTCCCACTCTATATCCACACTCACCACCTGCCTGGAGGACATAGAGACGTGGATGAAACTCAATTTTCTTCAGCTAAACAGTTCAAAAACAGAAGCCATCCTAGTTGGCACACCACATCAGCTCCGCTCTTCCACCATCACCTGTATCACCTTCTCGGGTCAAAACGTCCCTCTCTCCACATCTGTCACCAACCTTGGTGTTAAAATGGACCCCAATCTCACTTTTGATACCCACATCAAACACCTCTGCAAGACAGCTTTTTATCACCTCAGGAACATCGGCAAACTCCGTCCAACACTCACCCTGACAGATGCAGAGAAACTTGTCCATGCCTTTGTATCGTCCAGGCTGGACTACTGTAATGCTCTCCTCACCGGAATCTCTAACAGGAACATCCAGAGACTATAACGTATCCAAAACAGCGCTGCCAGGATCCTGCTAAGAGTCCGCAAATACGACCACATCACCCCCGTTCTGAAATCACTACACTGGCTCCCCATCCCACACAGAATTGAATATAAGCTCTCCCTCCTCACTCATCAGTGCATTCACGGACATGCCCCCCAATACCTAAAAGAACTACTCACCCCCCAGACCTCCTCATTTAACCTCCGTTCTGCAACCAAAAATACCCTCCAAGTCCCCAGAACCAAGCTCCGCACTATGGGCGATCGGGCCTTTTCCTCTGCAGCTCCGAGGCTGTGGAATACCCTCCCCGACCATCTGAGGGCCCCACAGACTGCAGAGGCTTTTAAACGTGACCTGAAAACTCACCTTTTTAAGAAAGCTTACTGCTAAAATATCTTTTATGGGCTTTGCTTTTAAATATATCTTAAAAATGCTCTTGTTTTATTCTGCTCTGTAGCACTTTGAGATTGCTCAAATATAAAGTGCAATACAAATACAATGTATTGTTATTATTATTATTAATGGACGCCCTGTGTTCGCCTCTTGAAACCGAGGCAGAGGCTGAGATGTCTGTCGGCAAGGACTGCTTTTTTCTCTCCTTGCCATCACTTCGGCAGGCGAGTAAGCGAGCTACACGCCCTGTTGGTGAGTGAATCCTGTCTGAGGTGGAACTCAAGACAGGCCTGATGTGGCCTAAATGTGGCCTAATGCAGCGTTTTCCCCCAGGGGTGTGGGAACGTTTGTATCTCAACGAGCCTATCCAGCTGGCACAGTCAGAGCTTCTGTGCCCGGTGCGGGTCCTCGAAACCTAGGTCAAGGCCACCGCATGCATACGCCGGTCGGGCCAGTTTTGTTGTCTTAGGACGGACCTAAGAAGGGCTGTGCCCTTTCAAAACAGCGCCTGTCCCACTGGATAGTGGAGACCGGGGCCTGTGCATACAGAGCGAACGGCCGTGCTCTGACATCCGGGTAGGGTGCCATTCTACCAGGATTGTCTCCACATCAAGGGCAACCTTGAGGTGTGCCCGTGCAGCCTCAGGGGCATTACCCAGCACATTCAACAGAGTACAGAGTGAACGTTGCCACCCCTCACCCAATGGGTGTGGTTCTTGGCCCAAATTCCTCTGCTTGAGCCATATGAGGTAGTTCCTGTGGGATTCCTCGTGACTTTGTTGGTATAAGTCATCCAGTGTGAAACACTGCCTCTGGCGGTCAGTAAGGATGAAATAGAACGAAGGTTACGACGGTAACTACGGTTCTATGAATCCTGGATGACCGCCAGAGTTCTTGGTCACTCGGAATCTCGTGATCTCGCGAGAAGATTCCGCAGAACTGATCTCAGGATGACGCCGGAAGTTATACCCGGCTGGGGGGTCATCCGAGGTCACACGTGACTTTTTTGGTATACAATACTCGAACTGCGCAAGCGCGAGACGGAATATATCCAGTGTGCCTCTGGCGGTCATCCAGGATTCATAGAACCGTAGTTACCATCGTAACTTTCGATATATATTCATATCTGTTGTTTCGTAAACGATCATAAACGATCATAAATAATAATATAAAAGTGAAAAAAGAAGGAAACCTGCTGCTGCTGAAGGAAACCAAAGATCTGTACTGAGAGTCGAGAGTTCTCACTCTGCTCTCAATCTGCTGACCGTCTCTCACCTTCACCTGAGAGGAAGAGACAGAAGACGACTCAGAGTACCTCCTTTAAAAAAACTTCACCTGACAGTATGGTGATATCAACAGAATCAATATCTTACCTTCAGCACCCCGATTAATTAACATAATCAATATTTTACCTTCACTGTCTTGCTGCTGATGGCGGTGATTGTTTCACCATGAGCTGAGATCTGAGCTTCAAGGAGATCCTGTTTCTGGAGGAGAGACTCCACCTCCGCCAGCTGTTTCCCCAGTTCACAGGAACTGGCCTGGGACTGAGAGACAGGGGTCAATAACTAATGCATCTTGCTAACCGTTAGCTGGTAATTTACAGAATGCTATGCTAACGGTACCGGGCCTCGCTCCTCCAAAGCTCCACCCTCTCATCCAAATATGGTAACTTCTTGCTTAAAAAACAAAGATGGTGACGGCCAAAATGCCAAACTGGAGGCTTCATGATGACTCCATCAATTTCTTTAATATCGTCTATCTACGGTCTTTAGTTTCTGTAACTGTAAACAATATAAATAGTGCAAAGCTATTTACAGTACACACACACATATATATATATATATATATAGATATATATATATATATATATATATATCTATATATATATATCTATATATATATATATATAGATATATATAGATAGATAGATATATAGATATGTATATATGTAGCATGTATGATTTAAATTCCTCCTTAATAATTAGTAATAATTATTATTAATTTCAGTGTGAACTCACCTGTAGTTCTTTCAGTTCCTGGGAGACTAACTCGATGTTTCGGAGGATGCTGAGGTTTTCAACTACGTTTCCCAGCAGCCCCCTCTGCTCTTGGACCTGCTGCAGTAGGTCCTTCCATCGATGGCTGATGTTCTCCTCTCTTACAAACACATCACACATACAAATATACATATACATACATATACATATACATATATATATATATATATATATATATATATATATATATATATATATTAGTACTGTCAAACAATTAAAATATTTAATCGCGATTAATCGCATTTATGTCATAGTTAACTCGCGATTAATCGCATTTTTTTTTCTTCTTCATTTTAATGCTCTTATCAACATGAAAAAGTGGATTGGCTTGCTTTACGCAAATGTTTTATTTGATTGAAAAACAACTGCCAAACAGGGCGGTACAAAATAAAATTATGAAGTGCACATTTCAGGTAAAGAAGGGCTAGAGAGAGAGAGAGAGAGAGAGCTGTGAACATAGCAGTCAAAGAAATGGGCTGTGACCCCGAGGTAGTTGTGATTACTGAGGGACGTCCAGTAATCACCAGTGAGCGCGACTGCTTTTGTCTTCTCCAATGCCTGCTGTACCTTAGCCTTCTCAGTTTCGTGCAACTTCTGAACGTGTCTTGTAATGGTGGCTCTCGAAGGCAATTCGTAGGTCCTGTCGTTGGATGCGATGCGTATTATATCAGCTAGACCAGGGGTGGGCAAACTTTTTGACTCGCGGGCCAAAATGGGTTCTAAAATTTGACAGAGGGACCGGGCCAGGAACAGATGGATGGAGTGTTTGTGTGAACTAATATAAATGACATGTAAAATACATTACATGAAAGGATTTGGCCTTTAACAGGTAGCAAAGCATTTATTTGCAAGGCAATTTAACAAATTGCACGGATTGCAAATAACGATTATTTTAATAATCGATTAATCGGTTGATAATTTTTTCGATTAATCGGATAAAAACATAAAAAAAGCATTAATTTACAACCCTTTGTCCAAAAACAGAACTGACAGTTCACAGTGCAAAACCTCTTCAGAAAGCACAAACAGGTTGCTCCTTGAACATCCCTGAAAACACTACCACTTAAAACATACACATGTATGCTTTACATTTGCCAAATTTGAGCCCCTTTTACTGTAACTGATCTCCTTGGAGCAGAGGCTGCATTACATACCCTGCTTTATCAATATGTATGAAACACTGGACAGAGGGAAGCTGCACTGTTGGCTAAGCCCAACTACGTGATTTGATTCATTCTACTTGGAGTAAAAAAAAAAACCTGCAGCCAGATCCGCCGGTGTGCCGGTTTAACGTTAACGAGTGACTGGTGAACTGAACCAGACCGGGGGTTACGGCATGTTTCATCACGTTATAGTTTTTTACAAGCAAGACTGAACTGTAACGGAACATAAAGTAACTTTAACGACAATACACAACCCAAACACGTTAGCTAACGTGATAGCAAGCCAACTAGCTTCCATTAAAAACAAGTTTGAGGGAAATGAAGACGCTGTCGACATCTTAACTGTGATCTATATATTAAATCTGTTTTCTTATTCACAATCTGGTTAAAATATGTTCATAGTAGGTCTGAACAACAAAAGGACCACAAACAACTGTCTTCAAAGATTTGATCTGTTGTTTCCCTCAATAACTTTTATTATGTATGTAATAAAAATCAGAGAGAGCTGGAGAGAGGAAACACTTGTTTACAACACGTAATGAAGAGAAACTATATTTATATTGTGGGTTATTTTATAATGATGTCACAATCAGAATTTCAAAACATACCAACTTAATAATAAATAATAAAGAAATGGATCCTGCGCGTATAAGCAGGACACATCACAGTGTATAAATACTCAATGCAGTTTATTAAACGGTAACAGACGACAGAGAAAACATCTCCACTCTGACACTCATGATAACTTTGACTTTATTAATATAAGTAGTAGTTTAACACCATTAAATCAACTGAAAACATACGATAATTTTTATCAATATTTTAAGTGTATTTTTATTGGAATGTTCGATAAAAACTCTCCGGACAAAACTCCGTCAGCTGTTAGAGCGACTGACAGCTGATCAGATGTGATCAGCTGTCAGTCGGCCGCAGTCATCAGAAACCGACGTCGCTTCACGTGACGCATCAGAGGAAAGGACGTCTCATGTCTCTTAAAACATATTTCCTCGCGTCTTCTCTCCTGCGTCTCTCTATGCATCCCTGGTGGGAGGGACTAAGACGCAAGGAAAAGACGCAAGTGAGGGAAACGGGGATGCAATTTAGAGACTTGGGATGCACCCAGTGAGTTAGCTTAGTCAAACACAAAGCTAACTTCCTGCTAGCAATCAAATTCACCTCCTCTCCACAAACAGCTGCTTCTCTCTGTGTGTGTGTCCCCACAAGGTCGTTAAAACAAGAATGAGTGTGAAGCTGCAGTGATTAGTTAACTTGAAGCACCTGTGTCATGAGTGAGACTGAGTTTTTGCTTTGAAAATGAGGCCCATAGACTTCAATGCATTATTTTTTTTCATAAAAAGCTTAATATCTCAAGAACTTCAAAGGCAACATGCCAAAATAATTATATTTTCTGAGAGATAAGACTTTTGCGAACGCGTCGATGTTGTTTGTGTAACCTACAGACCCACAATGTGTCTCTAGTTGCAGTTTCAAAAAAAGGTACGACCGTCAGGGGGGAGACATTTTTGAGAGAGATTTAACATGGCGGTGAATGGAGGAAGGAGGAGGACCACCTCTCACTTATAGTCTGATTTAAACACGTCTGAATCTGTTGGATTCAAATCGACCCAATTTTACGAAGACAGACAAGATTTCCTACGTTTTGATGTATAACTTATGCCCAAAAAGTTAGTATTGTGGAGTAGATGGCAAAAAGCAAATACTTTTTAAAGCTTAAATATTTTTCTCTGTCCCCTCTGGCTGTGACATCACTCACTCTGTGCTGCGCAATACACACCCATGTTAAACACAGAAATGGTCTGAAAAAAATATAAAACAAAAACGCTGACAGTTAAAAGACTATTACAGATATCAAAAAGCTGAGTCATACGGTAACAGCTGAAGGTTTTGTCAACATTTTAAAGGTGAAATGGTGTCTCTACCTGAAAGTATGGCGAACCCTATAGCTTTTGAAGTTGAAGAAGTTGAAGCGGATTTAAAGACTTTCTTCATAGGATTCCATTCATTATTTTTTTCAGAAAAAGCTTAATAATTTGAATATTTGAAAAAATATAAAAAATATGAAATTGGTTTTGTCAACATTTGAAAGTTTAAATGGTGTATTTAGCTGAACGTATGCAGAACCTGTACGCGTTTGAAGTTGAAGAGGATTTGAAGATTTCCCCCATCCGCGGCCATTCATTTTAATTTTCATAAAAAGCTTAATAATTCAAAAATTTGAAAAGTCAGAAATATGAAAAGTCATAGCCATCGTCTCCTCAATGAGCTGAATATCTTAATATTTGAATGGTTTCTATAGCTTAATATATGAAGGAGGAGATGATATTCAAAATACGTACGGAAGAAATAGAAGAAGAAGAAGAAGAAGAAGAAGAAGAAGAAGAAGAAGAAGAAGAAGAAGAAGAAGAAGAAGAAGAAGAAGAAGAAGAAGAAGTTGAATAAAGAAGAGGATAACAATAGTTGGACTGCTGAAGCATTCCAACTAATAAAGAAGAGGATAACAATAGTTGGACTGCTGAAGCATTCCAACTAATAAGAAGAACTAGAAATTGCATTTCCTGCTGAAAATGCGTTGGAATGCTAAAAGCTGAAGCTTAAAGCTGAAATATTTGAAAGGATAGCTGAAAATAGCAGAATATAGTTGAATTTAGCAGAAAATAGCAGAAAATAGCTGAATATAAAAAATATGAAATTATAGAATAATAGCTGAATTTTTTGTCAACATTTGAATGTTTAAAAGGTGTCTGTAGCTGAACGTATCCAGAACCTGTACGCTTTAGAAGTTGAAGAGGATTTTTAAATTTCCTCCATCGGATCCGTTCATTTAAATTTTCATGAAAAGATTAATAATTCAAAAATTGGAAAAGTCAGAAACATGAAAAGGTCATTGCCATTGTGTCCTAAGGAGCTGAACATTTTAATAGCTGAGCGGTTTCTGTAGCTTAATATCTCAAGAACTTCAAAGGCAACATGCCAAAATAATTATATTTTCTGAGAGATAAGACTTTTGCGAACGCGTCAATGTTGTTTGTGTAACCTACAGACCCACAATGTGTCTCTAGTTGCAGTTTCAAAATCAGGTACGACTGTCAGCGGGGAGACATTTTGGAGGGAGATGTAACATGGCGGTGAATGGAGGAAGGAGAGGACCACCTCTCACTCATTGTCTGATTTAAACACGTCTGAATCTGTTGGATTCAAATCGACCCAATTTTACGAAGCACGACAAGATTTCCTACGTTTTGATGTATAAATTATGCCCAAAAAGTTAGTATTGTGGAGTAGATTGCAAAAAGCAAATACTTTTTAAAGCTTAAATATTTTTCTCTGTCCCCTCTGGTTGTGACATCCCAGGTAGCCAGCGGACTCGGCCGTATTGCGGCTGAGTTGCGGCTGACTCGGCTGTGTTCCGGCTCGACGCTGCCGAATGTGAGCCAGCTTTGGCCC
Organism: Myoxocephalus aenaeus; assembly: GCA_038501785.1. Taxonomy (NCBI): domain Eukaryota; kingdom Metazoa; phylum Chordata; class Actinopteri; order Perciformes; family Cottidae; genus Myoxocephalus; species Myoxocephalus aenaeus. The sequence continues at coordinate 936,473 of JBAMJR010000196.1, forward strand.
AATTCATTGTTGCCATATCTGGCCCGGATGTAGCTGTTACGGACATGGGCCGATTCTGGCGGAGACATGGCAACCGGGTTGATCGGCAACCAGCACTGAAACGGCTCTGGCCCGTTGATGGCTGCCGATTCTGGGCCGCATCTGGCTTCATAGAAACGGGCCGATTCGGGCTGAGACATGGCAACCGGGTTTATCGGCAACCAGCACTGAAACGGCTCTGGCCCGTTGATGGCTGCTGATTCTGGGCCGTATCTGGCTTCATAGTAACGGGCCTATTCTGGCTGAGACATGGCAGTCGGGTTTATCAGCAACCAGTACTGAAACAGTTTTTTTAAATAATAGTTGTAAAAGCAACAGGCAACCATTAGGGCTTCCCTCGTGGGTCCTTCTGCATAAAAAGGATCGGACCTCATGCAGTCGCTCTTACTTTTCTTTCTCCACCGACAACCGCTCTTGGTAAGTACCCGCATTATTAAATTGTTCAAATATGGTGGGAGATGTCTATTTAACAGTTATATACATTACTCGTTTTTGAGTGAAGCTCAATTCCTCCACATGGCCCGTGTATATTCAATGCTAACCGCGCTTAAGCTAGCTAACCATGTCAGGGGAGTTGAGCACGTTAGCTAGAAAACGTGTCCTGACTCCTGAGGACCCGAATAATGCTGTTAGCTCACTAGTCTGTAATGAAAGAACACTTTTGTATTTATCAAGCCATGATGTTTGAGCACAGACATGTGTAACAACGCCTCCACTGCATGTATAACTGTTTTAACCGAGCCAGCTGGTTTACAGAGGCGAGCAGGGTTGGAGTAACTTTAACGTTAATGTAATGGACACGTGGCGAAATTGTATAGCAATGTTTTATCTCCTGAAATCAAAATGTATTGTTACTATACATTACATTACATACATTATATACAGACACGATATTCAATACATGAGTGAGAACGGTTTGCAATACTATTGATAGATTTACCATTTATGTTTTAGAAATTGTGAGAACTCACTACAGTTTTTGTTGTCTGTTTCTACCAGGCTGCAACCTCCGGATTTTTAATTTTTGGACGTGAATCCATGATGCCGGAGTGACTGTAGTCTTTTTGTGTTCAGTTAGTTCTATTTTTGATTTAACCCTGTGTGCATTCAGTTAATAAAAAACATATTTACTGTAACGTTTTGGTCGACGTGTCTTATTTTATCGTATTGTTATATAATTGTACGCTATTGTATGGTGTATTTAAACATTTCTCTATGAAGCAGTGTTCTGATGTATGTTACACGAATGAGTGTGAAGCTCCACTGATTAGTTAACTTGAAGCACCTGTGTCATGAGTGAGACTGCTTTGAAGATGACCTCCATAGACTTCAATGCATTATTTGTTTTCAGAAAAAGCTTAATATCTCAAGAACTTCAAAGGCAACATGCCAAAATAATTATATTTTCTGAGAGATAAGACTTTTGCGAACGCGTCGATGTTGTTTGTGTAACCTACAGACCCACAATGTGTCTGTAGTTGCAGTTTCTAAATCAGGTACGACCATCAGCGGGGAGACATTTTGGAGGGAGATGTAACATGGCGGTGAATGGAGGAAGGAGAGGACCACCTCTCACTTATAGTCTGATTTAAACACGTCTGAATCTGTTGGATTCAAATCGACCCAATTTTACGAATTAGTTAATTAGTTAATAGTTGGACTGCTGAAGCATTCCAACTAATAAAGAAGTGGATAACAATATATAATATAATACATACATATGTATACATATACATATGTATATATATATATATATATATATATATATATATATATATATATATATATATATATATATATACATATATATACATATATACACATATATACATATATATATATGTATACATATATATATATGTATATGTATATATATTAATAAATACAAATATATATATTATTAAATACAAATATATATATATATATATATATATATATATATATATATATATATAAATAAATATATTAAAAAAATTATATATATATATATATATATATATACAAAAAATAATATATAAATAAATAAAAAAATATCAGCTCCAGTTTTAGTCCAGTTTTGGTCCTGTTTTACACCGTTCTACCAGCTCACTCAGGCGACAGGATATAATGCGTCTCTCTCACCTCCCGATTATCTGCTCCTTGCTGTGGTAGTTTCCTCTCTCGATGGTCTCGGCCATGTCTCTCAGAGCGGCGAAGCGCGGCCCTCTGGCCAGAGCGTCGGTGGCCAGCGCCTCCAAACGCCGGCCGGCCGCCTGGGCCTCCTCCAGGGAGGACAGACCTCGGATGTCCTGCCTCCGGATCAGACGCAGCGTGTCCTCCAGGTAGCCCTCCCTCAGCACTGCCTGAGACACCGACAACAAACCGAGGGTGTGAGTACAGATCCAGCTTCCATTGCTTCAACATTTAATGAATGTGTGGCCAGAGAGAAACGACACTGCAAGTTCACTTAATATGTGAAACAACAAAATCATTAGATGTTGGGATGTTTTTAATTGCATAAGGAAGTCTTTTATTTTGAAAAGGTGCCGTCTTTACCTTCCTCTCAAACTTCTGGGCGAGCTGCTCCAGGTTCTCCAGACGCAGCAGCGCCTCCTGCAGGGCTCGCTCTCGCTCGTGTTCGGCTCTCTCCAGCAGAACCCAACTCTTCTCTATGTCACTCAAGGTTTTACCTTCACACACACACACACACACACATACATCCACACACAAAACACAATGAGAGAAAATCTGGTGTTATGGAAGGACACAGAAGTCTTTCTAATTTGTTCAGGAGGTGTGTGTGTGTGTGTGTGTGTGTGTGTGTGTGTGTGTGTGTGTGTGTGTGTGTGTGTATGTGTGTGTATGTGTGTGTATGTCTGTGTATGTGTGTATGTGTTATACCCTCTGGAGGATTGTAAGCCCATTGGTTGTTGGCTGCTATCTGAGTCTTAAGACTAAACAGATGAGCTTCAATCGCTCCGCGCTCCTAAAGACGGACAGAGACAAAAATTTAAATATAGAGAAAAAAAAATTAAAAATCCCTCAAACTCCCCAAAACTAATAACTAGTAATACTTCAGAATTTTTAAGATAAATCAGACAGGATTGTAATTTCATTTCAGATTTAGAAACTTCTTATATACAATCTGTGAGTCTATTAATGGCAAAGCCACCCGTGCTGAATTTGTATTTTTAATTTTTAAGTCAAAAGTCAAATAAAATCATGGATTTGAAGAATCCTGACACTCTTCATATTTACACTGTAAAGCTTGAACAACTCGCTTTGACAATACTGTATTTTGTTATGTCATCATTACTCATCGGCCAATGCAAATCTATCATTTGAGTCTGAGAGACTGACATCGCCACACAGTTTCAAGGCTGGAAAAATAACAAGAAGAGCTGAGACATAAATGAGACTGAAGGCTCGGCACGTGGAGGTGAGTCTCACCTGATATTTGGGAGGTTTCTCCACCGTTCTGTAGGTCTTGAACGCCATCATGAGCTTCTGCATCTCCCTCACAGAGTTCGGGAATCGTCTGTCATCCAGCTGCAGCACCTTCAGTCAGACAACAATCCACAAGTGAAGCATCGCATCCACACATCAAAATGTCAACACTGTTGTTGTTGTTGTTGTTGTTACCTTGGTCTTGATCCAGTGAAGCAGATCTGAGACCAGCATCTCATACTGGACCTTCATGTCATCCAGCTCCATCAGCATCCCGACTATCTGAGGATACAGAGAGGACAGATTCAGGATCACTCTGCCGCCTCGTTATCGCACACAAGTCCTCGCCGTTATCACCTTGAACTTTTGGTGACACAAACATGTAATATTTCAACATTATACAGTTAAATAATAGATAGAAAATGTCGACTTCAAATTGTCATTCTTCCAAAAAACAAAAGACATATTTTAACTTGACTGAAATATGGTAAAACATGTTGTGACACAAAAGTATCGAACAAAGAAAGAGCATTAATTGATCCTGTGTCACCTGATCAGACGGAACCATATGAGGCTGAGTGTGATCAGCACAGATGTGCAGAACAACCACAGACAGTGGCACCGAGATCGATCCCTGAGGTACCTCACTTGATACTTGAGAGGGTTTTGAGGAGTTACCCGGATGCTGCTGGAGAGACAGGTAACACACCTTGTTGTGGCACCTGGTGGAGGATTCTGTCCTGAACTGCTTCTTCAACCACCGACCACTGAGACTTCCTCCCAATGACATACTTAACCGCTAATGACACCTATGACACGTGACCAAGACGAACACCGTGATACACCTGGAGCACAGTCTTTACACCCATCACCTTTAGTCTTTGACACACCTGAGACACAGGTAAACATGGGCACACCTGGTACTGACAGTGTAGCACCCAGGAAGTCACGTTACATAACTCTGAACACACCAGGTACTGACGATGCTTCTAGGTACCTTCGTCACATCTGGAACACAACTGTTGCCGACAATATACCTGCTGAAAATGCTTCTAGATACCTTGACCACACATTTACACAACTCATACACCTGTTCAAGACCAACTGTTTTTGTTTTTGTTGGGGGGGGTTGAAACCTCTACACCTGGAGATTCTTCTAAATACCTTGACCACACCTGAAACACACTTGCTAAAGCCGCTTCTAGCCTGAAAAGTATTTTTGGAAACCTCTAATGAACCTGGAATGCACCTGGTGCCCACATTATGTCTGCTAGGGATGTTTCTATATACCCACGACACACCTGGCATACCGGTTAGCACCAATACAGACCTGGAAAGCCTTTGTCCAAACCTCTGCACACCTGGAATCCCCCACTACGGAAAACATTGAAGGCTGGTTGCTGAGCCCAGGCAACACACCTGGTTTACCTGCTACATGAGTACAAACCACCAACACCGCGAGAGCTCCAACCATCACGACATCAGTGGTTTATTGATCCACACATTGAATAACCTTTTAGCAGCGTCTGTTCTCGGTCACAAGAAGAGAAACACTTTCCAACAAGCCAACAGAGACACGGACAACTACAAACACATGAAGGGCCTCTTGAATCCAGTGGAATTCTGGGTAGTTTAGCTTTGACTGAGCAGAACCAGACTGAACTCTTCTTCCTGTTTCTCTGAGCAAACAGCAGGTAAAGGTGTGAAGCTTCTGCAGTCGTCCGCTCTGGGAATGTTTCTGCTGCAGCGTCTCAGACTGGGATCTGATCTGAGGAGCTTAGTGCCAGGAGCCCCGCCCACAATCAACAACACCGGATAGAGATGTTCCACGGTCACCTGACCACATGAACATTAGTCCCACAGACAGACGTTATAGGTAAAAGTACTAACACTACAATGTGAAAATACTCTGTGTTCCTGCATTGAAAAGTAAAATAATGTCAGTATAATCAAATTAAAGGGAGTTTAAGTATTAACACTGAATGTTCTGAATGTTTCCTCCACAGTGTTGCTGTCGCTCTTTCCGCAGGTGAATCTAATCCAGCAGTAATCCTGGCCAACTGGCTGATTAGAAGAGGTAGTGATGTGAGTGAGCCGACAGAAGGACTGCGGGTAGTGAACATTTCTACCTTCAAGTTACAGTTACCTTTGTGTGTGTGTGTGCGTGTGTGTGTGTGTGTTAATCTGACTGCTGCTGCAGTTCCTACAGCAGCCTGCAGAGGACAGAAGAGTCCACGGTTTGGACCGTTTGTGTCTCTCTGTGACATCGAGGTAGCAGAGGTCCAGAACCTCCTCTGGTACTACTAGTACTACATACATACATACATACATACATACATACACATAATAAGGCACATTATTTATACCACATACCTTGGACTTTTGTACATTCCAGCAAAAAACTGTGCCGTTCTTTCAACCTAACAACAGATATATTGTACATATTTTTTTAATAGTATTTATTATGTGACAATTTTCCCATTCTGTATTTATGATTCTTGACTTTTGCAGGATTTACCTTTTCTTTTTCTTTTCATGTACCAAAACACAGAGGAAATAAACCTGATTCTGAATACTTACTGAATGAATGGATAGTTCAGCTCATGTTTATACTTCTCTGAACTTTGTCATCATATTAGGTATTTGATTTACACTGAAATATTAAAAGACAGTCAAATTCAAAAAACATCTTCCAACTAAAATGTATTGAAATCATCCCAAAATGTTTTTTGTCTTCTATCTAATATTTGCTTTTGTTTTGTGAAATAGATAAATACTTTTTGGGTCTTGCACTTAAATTATTACAACTTTTGTATTATAGTAATTACATTTAAATAGACGAAGTGACGAGTTCTGTCTTTTGGGGATCAGCTGGTTTCATCTCTGATAGTCGATGTTTTAAGTAACAACAGCGGTCAGATGAACATAGTGCAGTAAAACTATGATAACATAACGTGGAAATACTCCAGTAGTGGGGTGCAGTAGTAGTACAGTACATGGGTACAGTAGTAGTACTAGTACTGCAGTGTGTACTGTGCATGTGACGTGTAATATGCATGTGACGTGTAATATGCATGTGACAAGTATGTGACGTGTACTGTGCATGTGACGTGTGCTGTGCATGTGGCATGTACTGTGCATGTGACGTGTACTGTGCATGTGACGTGTACTGTGCATGTGATCTAGTACTGCAGCGTGTACTGTGCATGTGAACTAGTACTGCAGCGTGTACTGTGCATGTGACGTGTAATATGCATGTGACGTGTAATATGCATGTGACAAGTATGTGACGTGTACTGTGCATGTGACGTGTGCTGTGCATGTGGCATGTACTGTGCATGTGACGTGTACTGTGCATGTGACGTGTAATATGCATGTGGCATGTACTGTGCAGGCGAACTAGTACTGCAGCGTGTAACCTGCATGTGACGTGTACTGTGCATGTGAACTAGTACTGCAGTGTGTACTGTGCATGTGACGTGGACTGTGCATGTGACATGTACTGTGCATGTGACGTGTAATATGCATGTGACATGTACTGTACATGTGACATGTACTGTGCATGTGACGTGTAATATGCATGTGACATGTACTGTGCATGTGACATGTATTGTGCATGTGACGTGTACTGTGCATGTGACGTGTAATATGCATGTGGCATGTACTGTGCATGCAAACTAGTACTGCAGCGTGTACCCTGCATGTGACGTGTACTGTGCATGTGACGTGTACTGTGCATGTGACGTGTAATATGCATGTGACGTGTGCTGTGCATGTGGCATGCGAACTAGTACTGCAGCGTGTAACCTGCATGTGACGTGTACTGTGCATGTGACGTGTATTGTGCATGTGAACTAGTACTGCAGCGTGTACTGTGCATGTGAACTAGTACTGCAGCATGTACTGTGCATGTGACGTGTACTGTGCATGTGACATGTACTTTGCATGTGACGTGTAATATGCATGTGACGTGTGCTGTGCATGTGGCATGTACTGTGCATGTGAACTAGTACTGCAGCGTGTACTGTGCATGTGACGTGTACTGTGCATGTGAACTAGTACTGCAGGGTGTACTGTGCATGTGAACTAGTACTGCAGCATGTACTGTGCATGTGACGTGTACTGTGCATGTGACGTGTACTGTGCATGTGATGTGTAATATGCATGTGACATGTACTGTACATGTGACATGTACTGTGCATGTGACGTGTAATATGCATGTGACATGTACTGTGCATGTGACATGTACTGTGCATGTGACATGTATTGTGCATGTGACATCTATTGTGCATGTGACGTGTACTGTGCATGTGACATGTACTAAGCATGTGACGTTTACTGTGCATGTGACGTGTACTGTGCACGTGACGTGTACTGTGCACGTGACGTGTACTGTGCACGTGACATGCAGCAGCGCTCAGACCTTGGCGAGTCTCTTCTGGATGGTCTGTCCCTGCTTCATCTTGGAGAAGTAGTGGTAGTACAGGGACACGTAGGTCATGATGGACCGCTCGTCCGGGTGGAGCACCACCATGTCCTCCACCTCCAGCAGCTGCATGATCCCAAACTCTCGCTCCGCCACGGAGAAGGCGTGCTCCAGGTTACGGCGGGGGTCGTCGGCATGGAGATGGCGGTAGTCAAAAAGGTCAGGCCTGGGATTGAGAGAGAGAAGGACAGAGAGAGAGAGAGAGAGAGAGAGAAAGACGGACAGAGAGACAGACAGATAGACAGATGGACAGAGAGACGGACAGAGAGACAGATAGAGCGGGACAGAGCGAGAGACAGACAGACAGAGAGAGTGAGAGAGAGAGAGAGAGAGAGAGAGAGAGACAGGATAGAACAGATTGGATGGAGAATAGAAAAAAGTGTGTGTGTGTGTGTGTGTGTGTGTGTGTGTGTGTGTGTGTGTGTGTGTGTGTGTGTGTGTGTGTGTTTTACCGGTGTGCGTGGATGAGGGCATTGAAGGACAGTCCGCTCCTCCAGCTGGAAGAGAAGTCGCGCACGTCAACGCCGTCATAACCCGACGTTTTCCTCTGACACCAGATCAGCAGAGCCTCCTTCGCCGAGCGATGAGCCACACTGCCTCCTCCCGCCTGAGGAGGAGAGCAGAGAAGGAAACAAGAGAGAGGAGTTGGATGTTAAGGAGGAGAAAGACAAGACAAAGAAAGTGAGAGGAAAGAAAAAGATGGAAAGAAGGAAACAGGAGGAGGGAAAATGGACAGAAGAGGAGAGAAGGAAACAATAAAGACAAAGGATCGGAGTAGAGGAAAGAAAATTAAAGAAAAGAAAAAAGAGTAGAGAGACCGAAGCAGAGAGGAGAGGAGAGAGACCGTGAAGAGGAGGACAAGGAAAGGAATGAAAGACACAAAAAGAAGAGGAAAGGAAAAGATAGAAAGAAGGAGAGGAGAGAGTAGATAAGGAAAAAAGATCCAAAGAAGGAAACAAAGAAGGAAGGAAAGGAGGAGAGAAAAGGAAAGGAAGTGAGAGAAAGAGAAAAGGAAAAGAGGAGAGGATAAGAAAGGGTAAAAGGAGGGAAGTAAAGGAAAGAAAAAGATGAGGAGAGAGAGAATATGAGAAGATATACAAGAATACAAGAGAAGGACAAGGTCAAGAATGGAGAGGGAGGCAAGGAAAGGAAGAAAGAAAAAGGACATAGGAGGAGGAAAGAAGGAAAGTAAGTAAGATAAATAAAAGATCAAGGAAAGAAGGAATAAGAAGTAAAAAAGGAAGAAAAGGAGAGAAAGCAGTGATTCCCTACCTCCTCCAGGTTGATGGGTCCAATCTGGAACCTGAGGATGATGATCCACAGCAGACCCAGGATCAGCGTACGGTCCCCGTCCACCACGTTCTCTGGACCAATCAGATCCACTCGAATCTGATGGGAGAGACAGTGATTGGTTTGTGTCTCATTTAAATATGAATGTACAGTTTATGGATCTGCTGCAAAACTAAAACAAATAACACATTAGATCTTATATTTATTTATTTATATTTTCAAAAATCTTTGGTGCCGTCTGAGTTGCTAGATTAGATTAGATTTCTGCTAAATGTATCTGTCAGTCGCTTTTGGGTCAAAATAACATCTGTAATGAATAATGAACACAAGATGGAGACAAATGACACTCAATAAATAGACAAAAAGTACATTCAACAGCTGAGGTACCTTGATTTCTAGGACTCCTAATGACCCTAACAGGTGAGGTACCTTGGTTTCTAGGACTCCTAATGACCCTAACAGGTGAGGTACCTTGGTTTCTAGGACTCTCAATGACCCTAACAGGTGAGGTACCTTGGCCTCTAGGACTCTTAATGACCACAGGTGCGGTACCTTGGTTTTGAGGAAGCCGATGGCGATGCTGTTGTTCTCTAGACAGTGGACTCTCAGTTTACGGCGGCTGGGCGGAGGCAGCGTCTCCCTGGAGATGAGCTCCAGCAGACGGATGAGGGCGACGCCGGTCTTCAGCTCGGTGTAAACGTCCGTCAGCTCCACCTTCTCCTGCAGGAGGTGAAGAACACGGTTTCAGCTTTCATCCATTCATCCTTTAAAAATATCACAAGACTTAACACAAGACTTGCTCTTGTGACGGAGTATTTTTACATGAATAGATTGGTACAGTAAAAGGATAAAAATACTTCTTCCACCTCATATTTACTATGTGAGGAGACATGTTTACAGCTCGTTGACTTTGATCAGGAAGTTCAAAGTTAGAAAGATAATTTCCCCTGAAGTGTTTCTTCCCCCTGAAGTGTGTTGCATAACATCTCCACCCAGTCTGCTTCAGGACATCCTGGTTATCAGCAGGTCAGGTAACATCTTAAAGCTAAGAGCAGCTCGTCAAGTGGACAAGTTCCTCCCAATAGCGTGTCAGTTCAGGTTTTATACTGTTTACAGCTCCAGCAGAAAGTCCATCATGTCTTCATGCAGCGCTTTTGACCTCCGTGACCTCCGGACCAGGTCCTCAACCCTTCCTCGGTTTGGCTTTAAACATGAGTCATTTGAAAAACATAATTTAGTTAATTTTTCAAACATTTATTTTGGCCTGAAATCTGATTTTGCCTTTCATACAATGGAGATAAATGTCTCAAAAATATAAATAAATATTTTTCTTCGATTGGACTTATATTATTTTGTATATAAAGTATGGAAATAATTCACCACCTCCATCAGACTGAAACAGGACAATATTTGAAAATATGGGAAAGTTGGATCTTTTACATTAAACCCTAAATGTCCATAATTAGTTTAATGTGAATATATTTTTGTTTTATAATTTTTTTCCGTTTTCACTATTACACCTTTTTGTTTTTGTATTATTATTATTGTTATAATCAGTTCATTATTCTCCTTTGTTGCAACCATTAAAAAAAGGATAAACAGTCAAGTTATAATTACAATTAATACATTATGTTGCTTTGGTAGGACTAAGAAATAAATAAATAAAATAGAAATAGTTCACATCTACGTTTCGAGCATCATTCTCACTGTCGACTGTTTTAAAGACGAGACTACAGTTAATTAATTAATTCAACGTTGTTGATCTGAACTCTTTGTTAGAGTCTTAATCTCCATCATTGTTTGTCCATCAGCAGGACATCTTTAATGGATCATTGAGGCATTTGGCAGTAAAAAGCTTAAACTGATGCCTGGAGTGATGAGTTTGGGTGTAACTTTCTCTGAACTCTGTCATGAAACAGGAAGCTGTGCTATCTGAACAGCGTTTTATAAAATTACCTTGATTTTATTTCCTGTTGTCATGCAGATAACATTGTTACTCGGGGTTCATTACCGCTAACGAAATATATATATATATATATATATATATATATATATATATATATATATATATATATATATATATATATATATATATGTTAGTAGGTTAGTTAACAGTAGGTTAGCTAACAGTAGGTAAGTTGACAGTAGTAAGGCTATAGTCCTAATGGTAGTGTTAGCTAAGTTAACAGTAGGTTAGGTTAGCTAACAGTAACCTAGGTTAGTTAACAGTAGGTTAGTTAACAGTAGGTAAATTGACAGTAGAAGAAATTCAGACCCACCTGAGAAAAGATAATCTGCTGCGCGATTTATCAGGCAGGCAAAAGTGGACGTCAGGAAGATGATTTTACTCCGACAGACAGAACTACAATTGATAAGATCCGCACAATCAAGTTCATTAAAATATGGCGTAAGGGATTCTTCCTCACCGCCGTGCTGCAGGCGGCAGCACGCGGCACCACGCTCAGTGCTGCCCCCGGTGGCCGGAATATATAATACAACAATAATATATTGTAATATAGTATGTATATTAATGTAATAATAGGGATTTTTATGGTAATATCAAAATATTATGTATGGTCAAAATAATGTGGATTTATTTGTCTGCTTTCCTGGTTTTGGTTCAAAAGAAGGGAAATGGCAATGCCACTGTATACAGTACAATGTTTTAGACAATAGTACTCTTCCAACATGGAGCAAAGAGTATTTCAACAGAACAATTATAGAGTTCTGCAGTATTTAATTATATTAATTTCATATACTTAAAAAAAACTTTGATAATAACGAAAGTACCAACATATCTTTTAAATAAACTGTTATTTGTTAAACCCCACATTATTTCTTTACATTACTTAAGTTGCCACCAAAAAAACTCAATAACTCAATGTACAATTGTCTCAATATTGTCCTTTTTTTGTGGTGGATCTTCTTTCTTTTCTTTAAGTTTTAGTTTTGTTATTTTTTCATTAAATAGTTTAATTTAGTCCAAATTATGCTCACACAAAAAATAAATGTGCATGTGCATATTTGTAAAAAAAAAAACTCCCAAAAAAACACCCATAAATATTCCAGAGGACACAACCTCAGTGTGGATGGAAACACATTTTTCTCTCGGCACTGCCACCCCGCTGAAATCCCAGAGGAATTCTGGGAATGAGGAGCAGCGGTGGGCCTCAGAGTTCAGCCAACAGCTGGCGTCCAGTTATTAGAGAAAACACACCAAATCAAACCCAGAACACACGAGAACCGACTGGAATCTGTCAAACCGGGACCAGCAACTGTGTCTTTTATCATGACTGATGATTCCTCTGCGTTTGTATTGGAGCTGATGGATCACAGTGATCACAGATGACAGGAGGAATAACAATGACACCATCACAATACCTCCGTCTTATTGAAAACACAAACGTTCTCATTTCTTTTATTTCAATGTGACAATCACTTTGTAAATTGATATAGATCTCCTGTCTTTCATTTCAAAGTTGGTCTAACATTACTTTGTATCTCAGTGTGTCAGCACTGGATTTTCAAAGTAAAGCGTCTGATCCTGTTTAGTGTTGCTGTGTTTCCACATCGTCGGAGTGTTTGGTGTTGAATCACAACATGAAGGCAGCGTCATTAGTATTATTATCACTGTAACCACCTTTAATGCAGGAAACACCGACTAAGCACATTAATGTTGTTTGTTCTTCTTTTCAGTTTTGGGTCTTTTATAGTGAACAGACCTGAACACATTTACTCAAGTACTGCATGTACAATTTTAAGGAAGGTGTACGTCCCAGAAGTACATATAGCACTTTTTACTGTACTACATCTCCAAGGTAAATATTGTACTTTTTACTGTGCTACATCTCAGAGGTACATATTGTACTTTTTACTATATCTCAGAGGTACATATTGTACTTTTTACTGTACTACATCTCAGAGGTGAATATTGTACTTTTTACTGAACTACATCTCAGAGGTACATATTGTACTTTTTACTATACTATATCTCAGAGGTACATATTATACTTGTGACATTAGTCCAGAAACATCAGATGGAATAATAAAACATTTGACTGAACAATCAATACTTTTACTTTACTTGCACTTTTACTTCAGTGAGGTTTTGAATGCAGGACTTTTATTTGTTGTGGAGTTCTTTCACCTTGTGGTACTAGTACTTTTACTGCAGTAAAGGAATGCATACTTCCTCTTCTGGTATCAGTTATATACAGATAGTTTTATGTTCATAAAACCACAACAGGTACGTTGTTTTTCTTCTCACTAGTTTTAATAAACCACATCTTTTCTTCTTCATGTGTCTCACCCCGTTCTTCGTGAAGACGCTGTTCATCCACTTGGTGAAGGTTTTCTTCTGCACCGTCATCCTCTGCTCCTGCAGCTCTCTGACTCGCCCCGCCCCGTCCTCCTCGCCCTCCATCCTGATTGGCTGGAAGCACACAGAGAACGTTCCAATGGACATTCAGAATGATCTTAGCATAGTTGTTCTTCAGGTAAGAACCATCAAGGACTACAATTACTGCTGCTCCATTTATCTAAAGCAGGGGTGTCAAACATACGGATGGCAGGCTGGCCCGCCAGGGGTCCAGCTTGGCCCGCCGGATAACTGTTAAAATAAAATATTTTTTTCCCAAGAATGGGATCTGGATATTTCACAGAAATATGTACTTTAAATCTTGACATTAAAAGGGGAGATTTTGTCCTGATGGTGGAGCTACAAGAAAGATAATAGAGTCATTCAAAATGCAATGGTTCATCCTTTGGGGAGCATGAATGAGATCAGGAATTTCAAGGAACATTGATTTGAGATTTTGTCCCAATGGTGGCACTATAAAAAAAGTTTGTGGAGTCATTAAAGTCAAATGGGTTCGTCCTCCCTTGAGCAGGAGTCTGAAGGGTTCATCCTCAGGGCAGCAGGAATGGGATCAGGACATTTCACGAAAATCTTTATGTTAATTATTTAATTAAATGACATTTAGGAGGAATTGTTGTAATGGTGGTGTTAGAGGTTCACCAAATCATCAGGGTTCATCCTCTGGGGAGCAGACTTATCTGCAATCAGGCCGGTGTTGTTGAGATACTTAATTCTTGACATCAGGGGTGGAAAAATATCCCCCCAAAAGCTGTATCTCAGACCTCTAAACTCAGATTAAAATGTATTTCCTGCAGCGATTCCTCTGATTAGACGGTCTAGTGAGCTGTCAGCTGATTGGTCATCTGGTCTTAGTTCAGTTAGAAATAAAAATGTTATTGGTCTTTATGCCGATAGAAACAGTTACACCTTCACCTGAGCTATAAAAATACCTGAGCTGTCATAATCCAGGTAGCCAGTGTGTGTGGGTTTTTACTTTTTATTGATCTTTTATTACTTTGTATATTAACATTTCAGTTCAAACACCTCAACAATCATCATCTTTGAGTAATTGTTTCTATTTTCTTATAAGAGATCATTTCAAACTTTCAAAATTTCAAGAATAACGTGACTTTTATTATGATTCTCATTTATATAAAAAAGATCTTAAACTCAAACAACCTGAGGATGATTAATCCTGCAGATTTAGGAACATGTAAGAACAGAAAATACTGCAGATGTAAACGCACAAGAACAAAGAAACAAAAGAGAAGCGACTGTTTAAACGTTTAATGTACTGCACACAAACACTCAGAGAGGAAACGGAGAGTTTCTTACCTTCCACTCGCTTTATTGTTCCAGCTGTAGAATCTCAGAGGGAGAGATCCAAAGACGTGTTGGAATAAAAAGCAACATACAGTCAGAATGTTTCTGTCTGAACCAAATGTTACCATAGAAGAAGAAGTGTGTGTGTTTCCATCAGATGTGTGTGTGTGAACTTTGAAGCCTTTGGATTTACAGCATGAGCAGCTCTGCTCACCTGACAGCAGGTGCAGGGGTCAAAGTTCACACTGACAGTATGAACGCACGCACGCGCACGCACACGCACACGCACACGCACACACACACACACACACCAGGTTGACGCCTCAGTGTATTTGATGTCAATGTTTAGTTCACTTGCTGCAGGAAATATGAGCTCCTGTGCATCAGATGTATAGATGCATCTTCTTTCATTCTAGCGGAATGAAAACATTTAATTTACTTCTGCGTCTGTAGATTTCTTCAAAATTTACCAAAAGTTACCGTTAGATAACGTCTCATTTACATATCTAAATATAACATTTCAGAATACGTGTAATTCAAATAATAATCATATTAATGTCAGTAATGATCTGGTGAAATTTCATATTGATTTATATTAATATCGTTAATATGTTACTCTATTTACCTGGAGAGTCTTCAAAATGTGTCATGTTGCAAAACATAGACAGACAGATGAGGAGAGAGACAGACGGGTGAGGAGAGAGACAGACAGACAGACAGACGAGAAGAGAGACGGTCAGACAGACAAGTTGTTGTTGGAAAGCTGTAGAAAGCTGAAATACAAACTGACCTGCGAGCAGCAGAACATGTTGAATACATATTTGAATACACTTTATTGGTCTTCAGCTCTGATAACAGGATGAGACTTCTGACCAGTAACACGTTGAAACAACAAGAATACAAAATACATCAAAGTCACAAAAATAAAACCTTTTACATTTCAGACAGATGAAGATTTATAATTGAAGAGAGTACTTTAAATGAGGAACATTCCTCATTCACTGAAGTCCTGTGTTTGGTGAGGACCGATGACTTTATAAAAGACTCACATTTACTCCTAAAAACAAAAAGGAAGCCGCCCAGCTGCTGAATCCTCGAGGACGACTTGTGTCCCGTCATGAGAACAGAGGACGTCGACACTGAAAGGAATCTGCACTTCAGGTCAGACTTCTAATCTGCAACTGAAAAATATGCTTCTTTTTTTATTATCTGGAGAGGATCTTTGAAAACAGGCACTAACGGAGCTTTGAAATGTGAACGGAGTTATTTGGTTTTGTTGCTGAAGGTGTTTTCAGACTAAAAGTTAATTTTAACGTCTGAATGAATCTTTGCAGTTCAGAACGTTGTCGTCGTCGTACAGACAAAAAGGCAAATGTAACTGTTTCTAGTTGTGATTAAAAGGCACATTCAGGAACCTTTTCCCTCATCATTGACTCACAGAATTTTCAGGCACTGCGAGTGATTTTAACTGTTCACACATATATTATATTCTTCTAATGGAGGACAACCATCTTAAGAATCAACAGAAGAAGAAGAAGAAGAAGAAGAAGAAGGGCCAGATGTTTGTGTTTTGTTATGTCCACTAACCTGATTTTGTTTCGATGCCAATGTTTCTTAATGTATTTATTAATCAATAGTATAATTCATAAACTGTTTATAAGAAGTGGACATCGTGATTCATTGGTTTGTGGATGATTTGAAGCCTCGAGTTTGGCAAGTTGTCCGTCGCCATTTTGTTTTGTTGCAACTAGTGAACAGGAAGTGACCATATATGGACTGACGAGGAGTGACGTAGAGACGTCGTAGACGTCTCTGGTTTCGACCTGTCAATCACCTTGTAGTCCCGCCCTAAAGCATCCCCTGCTTTATGGTCTGACTCTAAATGACCATCATTTACTAAATGACCATCATGCTGTATTGAAGAAGACTTGAAACTAGAGATTGAGACATTAACTCATGTTTACAATGTTTACTGAGGGAATAAATCAAGGGAGAAGTAGAGTCATTTATATAGACTTCTATACAACCAGAGGAGTCGCCCCCTGGTGGTCAGGAGAGAGAATGCAGCTTTAACACATGAACCTTCACTCTAAAGAACCAGTGTTTGACTCGTGTGAACATGATGGAAAGACGCGTCTTTGTGTTAGCGCGTTCCCTCTGATGAATGAAGCTGTTTCCATCAGGAAGAGAGTCAGCAGAGGTCAAAGGTCACTGTCTAGGCTGCTGTTTATTATGTGAGGAAACACAAATGATGGACTGCAGGACGTCGTTAAGTTGTCCCAGGAGAACTGACGCCGGCCGTCGCCTCCACCTGACGCTGTTCAAACAGGACAGACTCTGACCGTTGACCTCTGACGACCTCAGGAAACCCCGGCGTCCTGGTTCTGGACTAACTCTGAACCCGTCAGACGGACAGTAACCGCTTCCTGCTCTCAAACGTGTGGACATAAAGATGACTCGGGATGTGACCTGTGACATCACCTTCAAGCGTTATTCATCTTTTATTCTGAAAGTCTATCGACAGGAAACCAACTGATGACATTTTGAAGTTTAAATTATTTGACTAATTCATAAAATAATTGCTGGTTGCAACACAACAATATATTTTTTTTTTCATGAAATGTTTTCTTTGAAGTCTCAAAACTGAAAATTTAAATAAAAGCAAAGAATGTATTAAAATATTTAAGATTTTCTTTAAAGTACTAAAATATATTCTTAGTTTGTGTGATCCATTGTATTTCAGACTTTATTGTTATTATAGGAGAGTTAATTATTCAAAGGTAAAATACATTTCAGGCTGACATACAAAACGTCGTCCTCAAAAACTGACCACAGATCAGCTCCGTTAATATTTCACCTGGTTCAAGCTTCTGGCCTTCAGAATAAAAGCGGCAAATAATAATTCAGTAAAAATCAAAGTTATTTAACGCAGCAATTGGATTGTCGGTACAGAGAAAAAATGAAAACACTTTAATATCCCACATCGGATAGAAGTGAACGTACATTTCCTCTTATGTTGTGCGTTTTATCCTCACACACAAACTACACATTAATAACCAAACAGTAGTTTATACTCCGTTATGTTCAGGAAACGTGTTATAATATAGTATTATTCTGACACTGATTATTAAAGAAAACACTATATAAACCTCTCACACTTTTATTCTGAAGGTCAGAACTTCTTCCTGTGAACGCAAATGTGGGATTTTTATCATTTGTTGCCTCCAAATATTCAACAAGTCACAAAGACACTCAGAGGAGGAATACGACGGAAATAAAATTAAGACAGGAAGTTGAAATGTCTTTAAGATAGTGTTCTTTTTCAAAATAAAAGTCCCCAGATTAAAAGCAAGAGTAGTAAAATACGAGGCTGTGTTTTTTCTTTTTACTTCGTGGAATTGAAATTGTGCACACACACACACACACACACATATATAATATATATATATATATATATATATATATATATATATATATGAGTTGATCCTAAAACTGACCGTCTGTCAGCTGATTGGTTCTCCAGTGAGTCTGATCAGCAGCAGAAACCTGTGGTGGTTTTGTACACTTGGACCCCCAACCCGCCTCCCCGTTGGCGCCCTAGTCCTCGCTATGGTTGTACAGGGCGTCGGCGGTGGGGTTCTTGCGGTGGGCCGGTGGCACCAGGTGGTCGGGCAGCTCGCTGGGCAGCTCGTAGCCCTCCAGCTTGATCTTGATGAGGTGCTGGGCGAGCGCAAACTCCTCGTCGTCCAGCATGCCGTCCTGGTCGCAGTCGGCCAGCTTCCAGATCTTCCCCAGCACGGTGTTGGGCAGCCGCGAGTTCATCATCTCCTTCTTGGCGTTGACGCCGGTGATCTTGCCGTTGACGGGCATCAGCATGTAGAAGATCTCGTCGTAGCGGTGCTTCTCGCGGCTGACAATCCAGTCCTCGGCATCCGCCCCGGCGCTGACGCCCTCGCCGTAGCCCTGGCCGAAGGGCCCGTCCTGGGAGCCCTCAAAGGCACCGCCGGACACCATCGCCGGCGGCGCCTTGGACTCCTCGTCCCGGATCATCGTCATCAGACCGGCGATCTTCGTGGCCAGCATCTTGTCCACCGACTCGATCAGCTTCATCTTGAGGGACGGGAACTTGTTGAAGTCGTAGTGCTGCAGCATGTCCTGCAGGAGGAAACACACGTCCTTAAAACCAGAAGAGCTCAGGTTCCTGTTTTCACTGACTTCCCTGAAAAGTGTTTCTATTGACATTGATTATTGATTGATTGATTGTTGCAGTTCCTGTTTGTTGCCGCCAGATGGAGACAGAAATTACACCAACAAGTTAGTGAAGTGGAGTTTACTCAAGAATGAATTCAAGGTACTTGTACTTCGGTACTTCCTGCTTCTGCTGTACTACATCTAAGAGGTAATTTTTTTACTATACTACACCTCAAAAAGGTAAATACTTTACTTTTTAAATCACTATATACAATGCATCTGAAAGTATTCACAGCGCTTCACTTTTTCAACATTTTGTTATGTTACAGCCTTATTCCAAAATGGATTAAATTCTTTTTTTCCCCCTCAATATTCTACACACAACACCCCATAATGACAAAGTGAAAAAAGTTTTGGGGATTTTTTTGCATATCTATTAAAAATAAAGAACGAAAATATAACATGTACATAAGTATTCACAGTAGGGCTGCAACTAACAATTATTTTAATAATTGATTAAGCGGTTGATAATTTTTTCGATTAATCGATGAATCGGATAAAAAAAACAAAAAAACATTCATTTCCAACCATTTATTCAAAAACAGAAGTGACAGTGCAAAAAATAAATAACTAACACAACAAACATACACATGTATGCTTTACATCTGCCAAATGTGAGCCCTTTTTACTGTAATTGATCTCCTTGGAGCAGAGGCTGCTTTTGTTGTTGGCCGTTGTTGGCTAAGCCCAACTACGTGATTTGATTCATTCTACTTTGAGTAAAAAAAACTAAAAAACCTGCAGCCAGATCCGCCGGTGTGCCGGTTTAACATTAACGAGTGACAGCGTGAACTGAACCAGACCGGGGGGTTACGGCATGTTTCATCACGTTAAGCAAGACTGAACTGTAACGGAACATAAAGTAACTTTAACGACAATACACAACCCAAACACGTGATAGCAAGCTGACTAGCTTCCATTAAAAACAAGTTGGAGGGAAATGAAGACGCTGGAGACATCTTAACGCTGATTGACCAAGACTCGACTTGTCACATCAAAGATGTTTAATCGCTAAGATCACAACCTCAGCTTTTCTCCATGTCTCACTCCAATCTCAGACACGCTGGCTGGCCAGTTGCTCTGCTCTGCTCTTTTTTTTCCTTTCTCTGCGACTTATTGCCTGGCGTAATAATCGCGCGACACAACGAATCGATAATGAAATTCGTTGCCAACACTTTTGATAATTGATTTTTATCGATTCGTTGTTGCAGTCCTAATTCACAGCCTTTGCCATGACACTCAAAAATTGAGCTGAGGTGCATCCTGTTTCCACTGTTCATCTTGAGATGTTTCTTGATTCTGTTTCTACAACTTGATTGGAGTCCATTTGTGCTAAATCCAGTTGATTTGACATGATTTAGAAAGGCACACACCTGTCTATATCAGGTCCCACAGTTGACAGTGCATGTCAGAGCACAAACCAAACCATGAAGTCCAAGGACTTGTCTGTAGACCTCCGAGAGAGAATAGTATCGAGGCAGAGATCTGGCGAAGGGTACAGAAAGGTTTCTGCAGCATTGAAGGTCTCAATGAGCACAGTGGCCTCCATCATCCGTACATGGAAGAAGTTTGGAACCACCAGGACTCTTCCTAGAGTTGGCCGCCCAGCCAAACTGAGCGATCGGGGGAGAAGAGCCTTCGTCAGGGAGGTGACCAAGAACCCGATGATCCCTCTGACAGAGCTCCAGCGTTGCTCTATGAAGAGAGGAGAACCTTCCAGAAGGACAACCATCTCTGCAGCACTCCACCAATCAGGCCTGTAAAAAGCACATGACAGCCCGCCTGGAGTTTGCCAAAAAGCACCTGAAGGACTCTCAGACCATGAGAAACAAAATTCTTTGGTCTGATGAAAGAAAGATTGGACTCTTTGGCTTGAATGCCAAGCGTCATGTCTGGAGGAAACCAGGCACTGCTCATCACCTGGCCAATACCATCCCCTACAGTGAAGCAAGGTGGTGGCAGCATCATGCTGCGGGGATGTTTTTCAGCGGGAGGAACTGGGAGACTAGTCAGGATTGCGGGAAAGATGAAGGCAGCATCGATGAAAACCTGCTCCAGAGCGCTCTGGACCTCAGACTGGGGCGACGGTTCATCTTTCAACAGGACAACGACCCGAAGCACACAGCCAAGACAACAAAGGAGTGTCTTCGGGACAACTCTGTGAATGTCCTTGAGTGGCCCAGTCACAGCCCTGACTTGAACCCGATTGAATATCTCTGGAGAGATCTGAAAATGGCTGTGCACCGACGCTCCCCATCCAACCTGATGGAACTTGAGAGGTTTTGCAAAGAAGAATGGGAGAAACTGCCCAGAAATAGGTTTGCCAAGCTTGTAGCATCATACTCAAGAAGACTTGAGGCTGTAATTGCTGCCAAATGTGCTTCAACAAAGTATTGAGCAAAGGCTGTGAATACTTATGTACATGTTATATTTTCGTTCTTTATTTTTTAATAGATTTGTAAAAAATTCCCCAAAAATGTCTTTTTCACTTTTTCATTATGGGGTTTTGTGTGTAGAATGTTGAGGAAAAATTAATTTAATCCATTTTGGAATAAGGCTGTAAGGCTGTAACAAAATGTGGAAAAAGTGAAGCGCTGTGAATACTTTCTGGATGCACTGTATATCAGAGGTCAATATTGTACTTTTTACTGTACTACATCTCAGAGGTACATATTGTACATTTTACTATACTATATCTCAGTGGTACATTTTGTACATTTTACTGTACTACATCTCAAAGGTACATATTGTACATTTTACTATACTATACATCAGAGGTACATATTGTATTTTGTACTAGGATGAAGAACAATCCTCCTACTTCTTCAGACTAAATAAACTCTTGAAATCCTGGAAAATACATTGTCACAATGTTTTTGGTTCTTTTTAGAGATACAAGGTTCTCACAGAACAGAGACATTAATGCATCAGAAACATCAGATATAATAGGAAAACATTTCACTGATCAATCAATACTTTTACTTTAACTACATGTATATACTTTGGTACTTGTGGTATTAGTACTTTTACCGCAGTAAAGGATCTGAGTACTTCTTCCAACACCGATAATCACACGATGAGACAGGGAAGAGCTGAGAGTCAAACCTCCTGCTTTCTGCAGCTGGACACAGTGTGGCCTGACCTCTGACCTCTAAAGAACAACACACACACACACTAGTCTGCAGGAGGATCCAAATAACTCACAACACGTGTCAGAATGTGTGTGTGTCATGAGAGTACACATCTCACTAGGGAACCGAAAAATCTGAAACATTCCCTCTCGTCAATAATCCAATAAGTAAAGGTTTAGCTGGGGCACACACACACACACACACACACACACACACACACACACACACACACACACAGTGTAGCATCTCCACAGGCCGCACCGACCAGCTGCAGAGTCACAGCATTCAGATCACATTTTGTTCTCAGTACTGGAGGAAGTACTCTGATCCTTTACTGCGGGAAAAGTACTGCAGCAAATACAATTTGAAATACTCATCTTTGTCACGATCGATCGATTCAATGATCATCGCGTGTCATTGAGGCAAAGTGAAAACGTTGACGCATATCATCGCCTTTATTTTGAAAGGCCACGCCTCCTTCCTGCCTCAGACTTAATGCTGCGTTCACACCAAACGTGGCGCGAATTTGACGCGTGACCAGATTACATGCAATGTCAATGCATAGACGCGTTTGAGGCGGCGCGAATTGTGCATTTGACGCGGGGCGAACAGAGCGAAGGACGGGTGAAAAATCGGGTGACGCAAAGTTGCGTCAGCCAATCAGCGTTGAGAAGCTCCGCCCGTCACCACCGCCGTCTTGCCGTTGCTGAATCAAACTGTTGCTGCTCCGCCTGAAGTAGCGCTGGTAGCGGCCGTCATTCAGACGCTGTTGTGGGACTACGGATAATATTATGAACCCAGACACGATGGAGTTTGATGTTCCGACGTATGTGGAATTTACACAACAAGTATAAAGCAGAACTAGCGTTTATTTCCATGGTGGATGCCGGAAACGGTATCCGTTTTACGGAGATGAGCCAGACGCAGTTCCTGGAGGAGTCGGTGAAATTCACAAGCTGTGTGCGGCTACGGATGGTGTTATGAACCCAAACACGAGGGCGTTTGTTGTTCCGACATTTTTGGGACTTCCACAACAAGTACAAAGCAGAACTAGTTGTTATTTATTCCATGGTCGATAGCGGAAATGAAAGCTCTTTTCATGAAGAGAAACAACGGAGATAAGCCACGGCCCCTTTGACGCAGCGCAAATATTCGCGCCGCCTTCGGTGTGAACACCCTTTTATTGTCGAGCGAGTAAACTGCCGCGGTTTAGTATGAACGCAGCATAAGTTAATTAGAAATGTAACCGATTGTGTTAATTGATATCTCGTATATTCTGACTACATAGTGAGTACTTTTACTATCATACTTTAAGTGCATTTAATAAAACCTACCTCCATGCTTTTCTTTAACCCTCGGAACCACAAAACCCATCAACGCGATTTAAAAGCATTTTTTTCTCCAAAAAACATTTGCACAGACAGACTTTGTCCTTATCTTCAGATTTCCGATGGTCCTTGAATACATCGCGAGTGAAAAGCAGCCAAATCGGAGTTTGAGATTTTGATGTTTCATCAAAAACATTTTATTCTACACGTCTCTCTCATTTAAAATCTCGCG
The DNA here is from genome assembly GCA_038501785.1 of Myoxocephalus aenaeus. Classification (NCBI taxonomy): domain Eukaryota; kingdom Metazoa; phylum Chordata; class Actinopteri; order Perciformes; family Cottidae; genus Myoxocephalus; species Myoxocephalus aenaeus. The sequence goes on from JBAMJR010000196.1 coordinate 960,336, forward strand.
ACAAATAAACCGTTTACTTGAATCAGATGCTGTAAATTAATTTTGTGAGACAATAAATCAAAGTAAATAAAGAGGAGGAGGCGGGACTTCCTGTACCTGCATCTTGGTGACGTTGGGGAAGTCTCCGGGGCTGATGTGATGTTCCCTCTGCAGGATGCAGTAGATCTCTGGAAGCCTCACAATTAGCTCATCCTTCTTCTTCTCCCGTCCAAACAGAGACGGCATCTCCTTCTTCAGGTAGCTGATGATGTAAGCGTGCACCTGCAGGGACGACGGGAGAGGAGATGATGAAGATGATGGAGGAGGAGGAGATGATGAAGGAGGAGGAAGAGAAGAAGAACAGGAAGAAAAAAGAAGAATAACAGGAAAAAGAAGAAGGAGAAGAAGAATAGGAAAAAGAAGATGGAGGAGATGATGAAGGAGGAGGAGAAGAAGAAGGAAACGATGAAAAGGAAGAAGAACAGGAAGAAGAAGAAGAAAAAGAAAAAGAAGGAGAAGAAGATGAAGAAGAAGGAAAAGATGAAGAAGAAAAATAAAAGGAAGGAGGAGAAAAAAAAAGGAGGAGAAGAAGGAGAAGGTCCGAATGCAAAAAGTTCATCAACATTTTTCGACATTTACGTTATGAAAACAATCAAAGTCAGCTGGTGGTTAAAGGAACAGTTATTTTATCTGCACAACTCAAAGAAGAAGGAGGAGGAGGAAGAAGAAGGAAGGAGGAATGTAGGAGTTCAAATAGGATTTAACCCTTCCTCCCAGTCAGCAGCATTAAGGAGGACAGAGCGTTATCTTCTGGCAGGAGGACAGAAATACGTTTGATTTATGAGTCGACGATCAGACGGAACACATCAGCTCCATTGGGAGCGTCCCATTAAGGAACCAGTGAGGGACTGGGAGACCCTCAGGGGGGATGAGCCTGTGCTCTGGGACCAGCGCTGACACATGTCTAAATCCACAAACCAACAGAGCACAACAGGACATGAATGAAACCAACCATCAGTCCTGATGCTATTGAAGGAGTTGAAGGAGGTGAAGGAGCTGAAGAAGACACACTCTGTTTTCTGATTGGCTGAAATAAAACATTCTCCTGATTCCTTCAAAATAAAACTCAGTTACGTCAAGAAACAACTGAATAGATTAATGAATGGATGAATACATTTATAAATTAATTAATGAATGGATGAATGAACGAATAAATGATTAATTAATAAATTAATGGATGAATATCTACGCTGACCACGTCTCTGTCTGTCCTGAAAGCTCAGCCATGAAACTGAAACTTCTGACTCTTGAAACGTCCTCTATTATGAGAGAGCGCTTTAATTTCCTGACTTTTTTCCCCGTCCCTGAAACACAACCAAACATCCCAGAATATTCCCAGAATTCCTCGTTAACTCCAAACACAACATGCCACTCCTGTCTCACCTTGGCCAGCCTCGCTCTCTTGATGAGGTCGTTGAGTTTACGTAGCGCCGCGTTTCTCGGGAGACTCTGGATGTCCTTGAACAGGTCCTGAGACTCCGCCTCAAACAGACGCCTGAGCAGGAAGTGAATGAGTGAACCAATTAAGCAACTCATCAATAAATAAAACAAAATATAAGTGAGAGAATTAACAAAATCTATAAAGAAATAAATTATATTATTATAATGTATAAATGAATGAATGAATATCTGACTGGTTCTTGGAAGAATTAATGACTGAATTGATAAATGAATGAATGACTGAACGGATGAATATTTGACCTATTCTCAGTATTCTGCAGGGGTTTGGATGAATGAATAGATGAATGAATGAATTAATGAATATATGACCCGTTCTCAGTGTTCTGCAGCGGTTTGGATGAATGAATGAATTTGTCAGTGTTCTGTAGCGGTTTGATGAATATTTGACCTGCTCTCAGTATTCTGCAGTGGTTTGGATGAATGAATGAATAGATGAATAATGGATGAATATCTGACCTGTTCTCAGTATTCTGCAGTGGTTTGGATGAATGGATGAATATCTGACCTGTTCTCAGTGTTATGCAGTGGTTTGGATGAATGAATGAATGAATGAATGAATGAATAGATTAATGAGTGGCTGAATATCTGACCTGTTCTCACTGTTCTGCAGCGGTTTGCCCCAGAAGGATCCCAGATAAACTCTCACCACCTCTGGCGTGTTGATCACTTTCCCCAGTGACCACATGAGGGCGCCGTACACCCTCATCAGCTGCTGCGTGTCCACCTGAGAGCACAGGTGAGGAATAGGTTATTACATCTTCCCGACAATGACAAAGCCGTTTATACCTTCATCATCCTCCTACCTGGTCGGCCTTGTTGAGGACGACGCGGATCTTGTCGTCTTGTCCCTTGAAGGCTCGGATGGCTTCGGAGAACTCGTCTGAAATGTCCAGTTTGTGAGCATCGAACAGCAGAATGATCCGATCCACGCGCTCCCCGAACCAACGCAGGACCTCCGCAAAGTCATAACCTGCAGACAGGAAGTTCATCCTTTAAGAATAAAGTCTGTATGAACACTCAAACACACTCAGAATTATTTCTACTTCTGTGATGAAGAATTTGTAGTTATATTTCAAATATATTTAATTGCGATTATATTTTCAAATTACTAGGATATTGCAACAAAAATAAACATTTAGTTATTGATTATGTATTTGTTGCTTTGGTCTAAAAAACACTTAATAAATATCAAGAGAGAAGTAGAGTCATTTTCTCATAGACTTCTATACAACCAGAGGACCAGAGGAGAGCGAGCATTCTCTCTCCTGCCCTGGTCGTCAGGAGAGAGAATGCAGCTTTAACGCATGAAGCTTTGGCTTCACTTTTCAGACGCCTGGTTTAGAGAAAGGCCAATATTTGAGCACCACTCTGAAGGAGTCAAATGAAAAATATAACATGAATTACTACAAATCCACAGGTTCTACCAGAATATTTCGTTTTATATTAAGAAGTGATCTCACCAACACGTGAAATAAAAGTCCCAGTTAAGCTGCAGATTCATACGCCAAAAACTGACAAAAAGCAGCTGATTTCTGGCGTGCCCCTTTGCCCTGGTAACTGTAATATTATTATGAATGATGTAATATTATAATATAATATTATGATAGTAAAGATGCAGTATGAAGCGTTCCAGTATTCAATGAGGGAAACGCAAACATGCAACTGAGAACAGAGAGCAACAAGGGCATGACCGCTGCCTTTAAATGCGCGCGCGCGTGTGTGTGTGTGTGTAAAGTGATATGTGGCAGCAGTTTGGGCGTGGTTCCTCTAAAACTGGGTGACACTTGGCTATGAAACTAAACTGAGACAAAAGCTTTTCAATTTTAACTGGAAACATGTTTCTGTCAGAAATCCTGCTCAGATTTCAGAGAGCAATAATCTACTGTGTTCTACTTTACTGTATTCTCCTTTACTTTAATTTACTGTGTTCCACTTCAGTGTGTTCTACTTTACCATGTTCTACTTTACTGTATTTTCACTAGGGTTGGGTACCGAAAACCGGTCCCACTATGGCACCGGTGCCTATACAACCGGTGCCTACTGGACCGAAACACAATGCAGATTTTTCGCGTTTGGTGTGAACACCCTCGTTTCACTCGCGCGAGTAAACTGAAGCTGTGAACACAACATAACGTGTTAACGCAGCAACCCATTAACGCCGACATTTATTGTATCATGCGTTAACTGTATGTTTTGTTTGTTTGCATTGGGAGGGGCTTATTGTTACACAGCATTGATGCAGCGACCAGCGTCCTTATGCTATGTTCACACCGTTACCGTTTCTGCCATCCACCATGGAAATAACCACTAGTTCTGCTTTATACTTGTTGTGTAAACTCCACATACGTCGGAACATCAAACTCCATCGTGTCTGGGTTCATAATATTATCCGTACTCCCACAACAGCGTCTGAATGACAGTCGCTACCAGCGCTACTTCTGGCGTAGCAGCAGCAGTTTGATTCAGCGACGGCGGTGGTGACGGGCGGAGCTTCTCAACGCTGATTGGCTGACGCAACTATGACTCAGGCGACTTTGTCGCCGGAGTTGGGCCCTTCGCTCTGTTCAACCCGCGTCAAACGCGTCGCCCGGCGGAAATGTTGTGCCTTCACAACCTGTCGCGTCTGTGCATTGACTTTGCATGTAATCTGGTCGTGCGACAAATTCGTGTTGCGTTCGGTGTGAACACAGCATAGAATCGCAACGAATGACGGCGCGTATGAGCCTCAAGACGCACCGTCGTCAGGAGAATACACAAGTTGTATGAAACGGAGCGACTACGTTACAACGTGCGCCAGCTGTTGCTCTCACTGAGACTACTGGACATCGCTGTAACCACAGTTATCTCTGAGTTACAGTTTGTAGCGTACCCCTCCGCCAGATGGTCTTTAAAGACCGTAGTTTAGCCGTTAAACGGCGCACTATACGACTTCCGTTTCAACTACGTGTCTCACCTTCAAAATAAAAGCACCTTATCTCAAAACAGGAAACCAGATACATTTTGCTTACGGCAGACAAAAAACATGCAACAAAAACAACTAAATTGATTGGCAAACAGTTACTAACTTTAGAACACACATTGAGTTACTTACTGTGGGTGCTGCTTCACATGTTTTGACTGTTTCTGATTTTTTTTTTAACGTTACTGTTTGAACATGGACAAAAGAAGGAGTCGCTTGTCCCTCTAACAGGGACCCTTACTACTGAACAGACTGTTTATGCTGTTCCCTGATAAAAGACAAATGTTTCTTCTGGTACCTATTCAGAAAGAAAAAGAAAACAGATTTATATACTGTTGTTAACTTGCTGTTGCTCCAGAGTGCCTGTTATATTGTTGTTCTGATAACATTACTTTAAAATAAAAGCGTGCAATACATTCGTTTTTCATTCATTATTGAATTTGGCGCATAATGCAATTAATCACAATTAATCAGAGAAAAATCATGCGATTAATCAGTTAAATTTGTTCAACTTTGCCCAGCCCTAATTTATTTATTTATATTTATAGTATACTTTAAACAGTTAATATATTGTTCAATTTGAAGAAAAAGAATTGCCTCGGTTCAGGCACCGGTATCGTTTTAGCACTGATATCGAAAATAAAACGATACCCATCCCTAATTTTCACTTTATTGTGTTCTACTTGACCATATTTCCACTTTACCGTGTTCTACTTGACTGTGTTCTACTTGACTGTGTTCTACTTTTCTTTACAAAATCTAATCAGCTCATTGTTGAGTTTAGGTGGATGTTCCGTGACATCTGAATAAATTCCCTCCAGGTGTTCCTTCCATACGGCGCTCATGAGAACCGACCGAACATTATATGAAATAGAAAAAGGTCTGTGGATTATCAACAACAACAACACAGACCTCTCAGAGACAAATAAACACAAAACCATCTGACTGCAGAGACACAACCAGAAGGAGGAGAGGAAATATTTAGGAAAGAGGAAGATTTAGGTGAACTGGCCCTTTAAGAGCCAAACAAGTAGGAAGGACGTCCGTGAGTCACCAGCAGGAGGAAAGTCCCACTTCCTGTTAGGACACCTTTAAAACTATGCGCTCACTCCATCAGCTGTTCTTTCCTTTAGCGCACTGTAGTGTGTGTCTTAAAGGTCACCTTTAAAGCCCCCCCCCCCCCCACACACACACTCACACACCTTCAGTAAACACATCACCCACCATCCAGACTTTCACTCGACTCCTTTTTAAAACGGCTTCAGCAGATCTTTCTAAATCAACACTTGAACATTAAATCAGCTGACTTCATGACAGAGTTTGTATTCATTCTGACAGATTAAACTACGTCACCACAGACCCAATCAATAAATCAATAACTGTATCAATGTATGTGGTGCTGCCGTGTGTTGAACAATAGGTTGTATCAGATTTCAACCTTTAACATCGAGGCGCTGCTGTCCACAATCACAACAACGCTGTTTGTGGACACAACACGCACACACTCACACATGCACACACATACTGTTGAATAAAACTAAAAACAATGTTCTTTAATAAAAAATAAACTGAAACAATGTTGCCTGTTAAAAAACTGAAAAAAAATCAAGTAAATAAATATGAATTAAAAGTTAACATGGATTAATTTTAGTTTTAAAACAGGAAATATTGTTTCAGTTGAGTTTTTCTTAAAAATTCTAATTTTATTTTTTTTGTTCACGCACAATAATAATATTTTGTAATTTATTTAGTTTCAGTTTGAGTTGAGGACACCAATCCTGTGAAAATAACTTTTTTTGCTCGAAGAAGGTAAAGAGTTATTTATTAAATGTTCCTTGTATCGTGTTTTATGAATGAAGTTGTTCTTTGGGGTTTTCCACCTTTTCAGAATAAAGTGACCAGTTGTGAAGAATCAGCTGGAAGGAATCGTGAATAAAAGATGTGTGAAGGTGTCAGGAACCCCCCCAAGCTTCAGGTTACACCTGCAGGTTCAGGTGTTTGTGATGCTGAGTGAGTGAGTGAGTGAGTGAGTGAGTGAGTGAATACATCAGCTTCATCAGTCAGAAACCTTCCTGCGCCTACGAGAGCGAAAACACTTCCTTCCAGGGTTCAATAACAATTCTCCAATCCTTCTAGGACGACTGATTACAACACTTGTTCCACTTCCCGTTCCAAGGGAAACACCTTCAGACGAACAATACTACTTCCTCTTTAGTGCTGCAACTTTACTGTATTCATGTCCGGGACAAAAAAATAAATGTGTGCAGAGTGCAACAGAGGAAGCGTGACTCATGGAGCTCACATCACATGATACCTTTTTAATTAGGGCCCGAGCACTGACGTAGTCAGAGTCGAGGACCTATTGAAATTCTAATGTTTGTTTATTATTTATTAGGGCCCGAGCACTGACGTAGTCAGAGTCGAGGACCTATTGTTATTCGAATGTTTATTTATTATTAGGGCCCGAGCCTGACGTAGTCAGTCGAGGACCTATTGTATTTCTAATGTTTATTATTATTAGGGCCCAAGCACTGACGTAGTCAGAGTCGAGGACCTATTGTTATTCTAATGTTTGTTTATTAGGGCCCGAGCACTGACGTAGTCAGAGTCGAGGACCTATTGTTATTCGAATGTTTATTAGGGCCCGAGCACTGACGTAGTCAGAGTCGAGGACCTATTGTTATTCTACTGTTTGTTTATTATTATTAGGGCCCGAGCACTAACGTAGTCAGAGTCGAGGACCTATTCTTATTCTAATGTTTGTTTATTATTATTAGGGCCCGAGCCTGACATAGTCAGAGTCGAGGACCTATTGTTATTCTAATGTTTGTTTATTATTATTAGGGCCCGAGCCTGACATAGTCAGAGTCGAGGACCTATTGTTATTCTAATGTTTGTTTATTATTATTAGGGCCCGAGCACTAACGTAGTCAGAGTCGAGGACCTATTGTTATTCTAATGTTTGTTTATTATTATTAGGGCCCGAGCACTGATGTAGTCAGAGTCGAGGACCTATTGTTATTCTTACGAAACTTTCTGTGGATCATCATTGGTTCAATGTAATCAAACGATATTTTCAACTTTGCTGATATCTCATTGCGTTTAGAAGTTATTAACCAATTAACCTCTCAGGGGCGTATGTCAATACACATAACTTCGGAATTACTTGGCCTATCTTCACAAACTTTGTAGCATATGTCAACAACGTGTCCCTTAACGTACCCAAATCTTTTCAGAATTTTCAAACACTAGAGGGCGCTGCAGTGAATCACTCAATTTTTGCATTTTCCTTGTTTCCAGGCGTTGTATTCAGATGAATACCTCCTAGAGATTAAATACGATTGATTTCACATTCGGGCAATATGATGTTGAGAGCTTTGCAGGGAAAAGTTATCAAAGGATTTTAAAAATATTGAACTATGTGAGCGCAGAGCAGCGGCAAAGAGACACAATTTTCCATGAAAATGGAAGTTGTTTTAACTCGGCCGTACATGATGTAATCTGCTCCACATTTCTCATATGTCATGACCTCCTGACCCTGAAGACATCCATCTGATCATTTTGAATCCTAGTCATAGCGCCACCTAGAGGCAACAGGAAGTTACATGTTTTCTACTTGTATACCGTGCTCCTCACAGATTATTCAGATCCCGCTCCAAATGCGTCGGAAGAGACTTAAGACATTGATAATGCATCACCTTGAAGATTGTAAGGATCCGTTGAACGGCGTCGCGTCAGAGCATCGTGGAAGTTTGATCCTACGCCATGAACGCATAAACCCATGTAACTCGACTCAACATAATACGATCTTTTCCAGGTTTCACATGTTTGATGAGACTCCAGGCCTGAAGACATGTGATGTCTAATTTTTAATTAGAGTCATAGCGCCACCTAATGGCAACAGGAAGTAAAAGTTTGTATACTTTGGCTAGCTTCTCTCAGTAGGTCAATTAGATCGACATCAAATTACTTATAGACAAACATAAGACTTTCATGATGCCAGCCCCCAAAGCTTTTGATGTTTCGTGTAACGCTGTTGCCGTGGCGACCCATCCTTCGCGGTCAACAACAAAGTTACTTTTGAGGGACTAAGCATGCTCGAGACGTAACTAAACTTGGCACCCACATTGACAGGCAAAGATGTAGTTACGTGATATGATTTTAATGCTTCAAAATCGCAATTCGGCTCGATAGCGCCCCTTACAAATATTCAATTAAGCAGCCCCAGCGCTACGGTTGACCTACATGTATGAAACCTGGTAGCCATATGTAACACATGTAAACTTAAAAATAACCATGCTCTAAACCATACAGGAAGTCAGATAGCGCCCCCTATAAAAACCTTTTTTTTTTGACAATCCGTGAGTTGTGAAAGCACACAGTTTTTTTATGACCAATTAACCTGAAATTTTGCACACATGTCCGGTTGTGTCTGCTCTACAAATAAGTAACTAAGCTTCGCCTACTTAGAATTTCTTCCATTTTAAATTTTGTGAAAAACTATTTTTTCCTCAAATCTTCCTAAATGCTGTGTTTTAGGATCATTATTGGTTCAATGTCATCAAAACCTATAAAAAGCTTGTGTATATCTCATTGTGTTCAGAAGAAAAAGACCAATGAACTTCTAAGGAGAAAATTCCACTAAATTCAAGAAAGCAGCCCTCGCAGTACGTTCAACACAGATATACAACATTTGATGGGTGTATGTACCACAAATACACTTAAAAATAACTCTCTTGGGACCATGCTCTAAACCGTAACGGAAGTCGGCCAATTTCATTTTCTTTGTTCATTTCTAGTCAAATTGCCGTAGTTTACCAGTAGGTGGAGCTTTGACTATGAGTTAATATTGGCATGCAGAAGTCTTCATGCCATGACTCTCATAAAGTATGTTAACTTTGGAACAGTTGTGAGAAAGTATAGTTGAGTTACAACAGCTTGCAGTATGATCAAGAACCATATGAAATAGTCGGACACCACTTCCACGCCATTCCATGAAACCTCAAGCTTTTGATCACTTTTAATACATATTTTTATCTGTATACATATTTTTATCTGTGTATATATATATATATATATATATATATATATATATATATATATATATATATATATATATATATATATATCAAATACATATATATGTATGTATATCAGGAGTGTCCAAACTACGGCCCGCAGCCCCTTTTTTATTGGCCCACGTCAGATTCTAAAACTATAATGGAGAGAAAGGCAAGCAAACAGCAGCCAGCCTGCAAGCTCAACAATCACATTTTTGCTGTCCGAACAAAACACGAGCAAATGCCTCATAACAGCTACCAGGTCGCTCAGCTCACAGCACGACACAAAAACCTCTCAGACGAGAGTTCATAACACAGAGAACGAACTAACTAAAAGCAAAGCTGAACAGGACCTCCTCTCTCTCTCTCTGAGGTACACTGCTGCTCCGGCGCAGCTCAGCGCTGCAGTGGTTTTATTCCCTGAGTCTGACCTTGGGGAATAAAACCACTGCAGCATATATATATATATATATATATATATATATATATATATATATATATATATATATATATATATATATATACACACACACACACACATAGATATATATATATATATATATATATATATATATATATATATATCTATGTGTGTGTGTGTGTGTATATATATATATATATACACACACACATATATATACATTATATATATATATATATATATATATATATATATATAATGTGTGTGTGTGTATATATATATATATATATATATATATATATATATATATATACACACACACACACACACAGATATGTATATATATATATATATATATATATATATATATATATATATATATATATTATTGATTATTGTTACTTGGTTTTATTTGCACTCTACTTTGTATTGCAGCTGCTGCAGAATAAATCTAAACTGTATGATGAAAAAAAAACACACAATAATAAAACACTCAAAAACCGCGTCACTGCTCACACGATGGTGTTTAGGATACAAACAGGGGACCTTGCGACAACGTAGGACGGGTGAATAAATACTAAGCTGGTGAAGAATTTAACATAAAAAAATAATGTTGACATGACACTGCACCATGAGCATGCAATGTGTTCAAGTATATTTGGGCGCTGAATTTCTGAATGCTAGTCCATGTGGCCTTGAGCAAGACACTTAACCCCTAGTTGCTGTGTCTACGGTGTATAGAGCTAAAATCTAAGTCACTTTGGATAAAAGCGTCAGCTAAATGAAATGCAGTGTTTCCCCCACCGTTAGAATAGGGGGGCGGGGCGCCCCCCTGAAAAAACCCTCCGCCCCCCTGTAATTTTCTCGACAGCTCCAGATCACAAGTCGTCATTTAAGTTTCTCTTTCATATAGAACCGGTCTACACCTTGTTCTGTTATTAAACAAACTAAACGGACGTATTTTATTGATCTTATCCACACACAGCTTGTCATTTCGGTCTCTACATGGTCGCGTTAACACTTCTCCTTTGCTCTGCGTCGCGCACAGCGGAGTTCCGCCCTGATGCGCGCAGACGCGTGCGCGCACAGACAGGTGAGCGCTGAGCACACAGCAGCGGACAGAGAGCGTCGAAAAATATGTCGCGTGAAAAGCAGACCTATATATGCGTTTTAAACGCTCCCAGGGTGAAGATGGCAACAGCAGCTCTCATGAGAGGAGCACCGGAGCAGCTCTCCTGAACCCGGAGCAGCTCTCCTGCGCAATTTAAAAATAAAAAAATGTCCGATGGAGCAATTTGATTTACTTGAAAGTGATTGCAATTTTCTTCATTCTGTTATTTCTAAAAGCACATATGGAGTCACAAAATGAAGTTATTTACAGAAAAAGTTTGAGAACCACTACTTTAAGTGTTTGTGTTGGTGTCGTCGCCGCCGTCGCCGCCCCCGCGCACTCATTTTAGTGAAGGGGCCGCATGTTGCCCATTTTGATCTCAAGTGTGCCGAACCAGTAAAAATCATAGCATAATAACGCAAACATAATGACAATATTTCTCTATGTTTAAATCATTGGTGAAGGTTTTTGGATGATAAACCCTATTTTAAGGTCTTTCTACAATAAACTAGAAACATAAAGACCAAAAAGTCAGACATCAGCCCACTGTTTACCTGCCTGGGCTCCCCTCTGCAGATTCCCTCGCAGTTGAGCGATATGTTTAGTAAAGTCAGTGATCAAACCAATTGCGACTCCGGGTCAATGGATAGCGTGCCTGTCTTTTTTAAATCAGTGGGTCAGTAGTTCAAGCTCCAGTTCAGTTTCTTTTCTTTTTTTTCTGCAATTTTAACAATTGTCCCGCGGGCCGGACTGGACCTGTTAAGTATTCAGTTTAGTGCGCATGCGCAAGTTCAGTTTGGTTCTAGAGGAACAGATGTCATGTAACCGTTATTGTTGTTGGCTTTAAGTAAAGCTTGAAACATCTACCGTTGTCACTGGACTCATTGAATTTAACAGGACCCCCTGGCGGGAATGACTTCATTCTATTGTTCTATTTGTTGTGAAACTTCACAATACAGAACATCAATAGCCCTTGCACCACTTTTGTTGTTTGTTAGTCACTGTACATACTTATATACACTTCATATACACTGCATATACTTTGCATTTTTGCACTTTTTTTATTGTTTAATTTCCCATATTAATACGCTCTGCTGTTTTGTATTGAGTTTTG
>JBAMJR010000196.1:982500-1028886 GCA_038501785.1 Myoxocephalus aenaeus
CCCCCCCCCCCCCCCTCCCCTCCCCCTCCCACACACACACACACACACCCCTCCCTTTCGGGCAATCAGGAATGTGTTAAAAAGACGTGTTTTTTGTCTGGTGTCTGGTTTCTGGTTTCTCGCGGCTTCTGTCGGACAAATCCTTCATCTCCAAACACACATCTTGAGCTGACCTCATATCTTCATTCCACTTTCACGCTGCTTCCAATAATGTTTCTCCTGCAGAGGGTTTTGGTGATGCACAACCCAATGTTTGTAAATTGTCATTTATTATAATTTCCACAAGCTCTTAGCGATTTATTTGGGCCAATTTGTATGGAAGTAACACCTTTAAAACGGTTCAGTGTCTCGTTACGTCAGTGTTTAATGTTGCGGTCGCACAATCGAGGCGTTAATAATACACAGGTGTCCCACAGGTGTCAATCAGCAGCATGGTCTACAGACATGCTGCATTCATGTTTTGAACACTTGAGTGATTTGTTTGACATCTTACAAAAAATAAATATGTTCACATGAAGTCTATTCCCTGCATGTGGCAAAGCAACCACAGTTTTTTTATATATATATATATATATATATATATATATATATATATATATATATATATATATATATATATATATATATATATATACACACACATATATATATATATATATATACACACATATATATATATATATATACACATATATATATATATATACACACACACACACACACACACATTTAGTAAACTTATGTAAAACAATGAAAGGCAGCAACCCATACTTTTGTTTAGCCATTAAACATACCGTGACCCTAAAAACACACAAAACTCCACTGAAAAAAAATCGGGCCATTTAAGGCCTCTCTTGCGTCTCGACATTTCTCTAGCAGAGATGAAGTTAAGGCCAATCTGTGACTTTTCATGACATTTCAAAAAGTTGCTGATGAGGTGTGCAGCAACCATTGACGACCCAAAAAAAAGAAAGAAACGTGCTTCTTTAACTACAACCCTGCGTGGTGAATTTCATGTAAGCCAAAGTGTACCATACCCTGGATTCATTTGTTTGACTCCAAGAATATCTTCCAACTCTTGTGTGTGTTTGCTGCAAAACAAGAGAGCTTTAAATTGCTACATTTTCATATGAAGTCTGGCATTACGTGTTGCAAATATTTAAACAACAATATAAAAACTTTTTAATATAAAAACAATTAATATTATTATTATTTATATGTTTTTTGTGTATATATTAATTTCCTCATAGAAGCAGCAGAAAGCTCATCTCCTGCTCCTCAGCTGGAGCCTCGCTCTGACCGCCATTACCGGGCCCTCAGCACCAACACAGGATGTGATGTCACCGGTCTGATTGAGGTAATGCCGAAATATTGAGCATGAAGAGGCAGACGCGTGAGAGTGATAGTGAAGTCTGCGGTGAAGAAAAACACACTAGAATGATGCCTGTTGCTGTTTATAGAAGCTGACTGTTGTAAATAGTGTGTGTGTGTGTGCGTTCATGCATGGGAGTGTGCGTGAGCCTCTGAATGTGTGTGTGCGTGCGCGAGCCTCTGAATGTGTGTGTGTGTGTGTATGTGCGCGTGAACCTCTGTGTGTGCGTGTGTGTGTACGTGCATGCGTGACAGTGGAGGTCAGCAGCGTGTTGATCAGCTCTTTAACTCGTGACGACGTACTGGCTTCCAGGCAAAAAAAAACAAAAAACACCAGGATTAACAAAAACTGAGATCATGAGTCTAACATGCAGCTTTTATGGATAAAAAGGGTCTTTTTCGTTTTGCCTAGGTCGGTTAGAAAATGACAGTTTTTATTTTGAAGTTTGCACAAAAATGAATGAAAACAATTAAGAACATATGTCAAACAAACCTCAGGTTCTGAATTTGTTACTTCTGGTTTGTCTAGAAGCTCAAAGCTGTTCTTCCTTCATTTGAGGCCGGTTGATTACAAAAAAAATTACATTCAGGATCTTGTGATTTGAGTAAAGTGGGGTTGGCGTCAAGGTCGTCTGACAGAAGCGCTCATAAACTGACTTTTTTATCCAGATTGAAGCTGTCGATACGTACAGTACATAAACGATTTCCACCTGATGTCCTAAAACATAAAAACAGGATGCAAACCCCACACAGGACCTCAGTCTTACTGGTGGAGCCTGGCTGTCCTGCGTCAGTCCTCTCATCTTCAACAACAACAAAACCTGCAGGAAATATCACAACTGTCTGCCGGAGCAGCAGAATGAAGAGAAAGGTCGTGTAAATACACAGAACAATGGCGGGTCAGTTACACGGAGAGGAACGTTCATCCCATCCGTCTGACAGGCTGTCACTTCTCACAGGACTACAGTTCCCATGAGCCTCAGCTGCTGCCCAGGCTGTCACAATAAAGTTAGATTTTGAAACAACATTATCTTAGTTTGTCGGGTGGACAATAAACACACGCAAAAGTGTATCACTGGCTTCCACAATGAAACTTGAAATGTTACTTTCAGTTTGCCAAGGTTAAATAATGTCAACACCCCTGAGGGGGAAATAACGCCAAACTCCGTAGAAAAAGTATCCTTATTAAGACCTTCGTAGTATTTAGCAAAGCTTTACATGTAGTGGAGAAAGATTGGACACATATTTTATTTACTAAAGTTACATTCTCCACTTCGGCATTAACAAGAGTCCCCAAACTTCCATCTTTTCATGATATTTGAAGTGTTTCCATTGCTGCTTCCATTGCCGCCTTTCTACCAGAATGCAACAGGGTGGAGCAGGAATTGACAAACGCGCCACAAAACTGAAACTTGTCCTCAAAAAAAGAAACCGAAGTTTCCAAAACCTGATAAAGGTGGTGTTGCCACATGCAGTGTGACCCACCGGTGGGTGGGTGGGGGGCTAAACAACGCTGGAGCCACTAACCCCCCCTCACACGAGCAGGTTCACGGGGCGTTCTCACCTGATGAAGGTAGTTTTCCCGGTGGAGTACTGGCCCACCAGCAGCACCATGGGCTTGCTCTGGAAGTCGGCGGCCTCCAGGGCCGGGGAGTGGAAGTCGTGGAAGAGGTACGTCTCCTCCAGCGGCAGCAGCTTCTTGAGATAGAGGCTCTGCAGCCCCTCCGTCACCGTCTGGTACATCTCTCCGTCCTTGTTACGGCCACCTTGCTCCTGCTTCACCCAGCTGAACATGCTGTTGCTGCTGACGTCGGCTCACTTTTACACCGCTGGGGCTCACGCGCTCGACTCCAACTTCCCTGTTTCGATGTTTCCAAATGTTCCGGGGCTGTTTTTTTGGCTCCTTCTCGCTCCGTCGTTCCTCCTCCAGACAGAGGAAAGAGTGTGTGTGCACGCGCGTGTGTGTGTGTTTGGCACCTGGGAGTCTCCACTGCTCTGCACACACTGCCTCCTCTGTGCGCGTGTTGGTGGTGACGTGACCGATGCTGGTGCGCCTACCTGGAGGGGGGCACCGCCCTTCCCCCTGTGACGCAGCCGAATGCGCGCACGCACACGCGCATATGCGTTTTTTTATTATTATACATCAGCTGATGCTGTGGAGTCTGAATACCCGAATGTTACAAGTTTATAATTAGTTAACTTCTGAATTAGGTTCTCAATGAACATGACATGAGTGTTAAGAAGGAACTCTCACAATAAATATGAAATACATGAATGACGAATAATAAGAGACAAGTAACAAAAAACAGGAATATATTGATAGAAAATCTGTTTCTCTTTAAAGTGGTTTGCTTTCTTAAATCAATAAACGTTGTGTGTGGCTGCAGGTCATTCTGAGCTCCTACCATCACCACCATCATCATCGTCGTCATGTCTCTGTGTCCTTAGCGCCCCCTGCTGGAAGAAGCCTTCCAATACACCATACACACGGTCTTCTACATACCAGTGCATCTCATGCTGTACTGCAGGTTAAACATGTCAAGACCCCAAGAAGAAGCTCATGCCAAACTCTATTGATAAATGTGCGTATTTAAGACACCCTTGCTATTTGGTAACACTGACAATCAAATTATATATTCGTGGCCTAAAATACAGACCTGTGTGCTGAATTTAATTACAGCCGAATTTACTACAAGACTGGATTTATTCATTTTAGATTTAGCTCTACCACATGCGTGCCCTTGTTGCCAAGCAAGAGGTTAAAAGAGAACGTTTTTCATATAAAGTCTGGCATAAAGTCTCCTTAACTAAACAAAAGTGAAGCGGATTGAACTAAATAAATAAGTCGTAAAAAAGTCAAAGATTCATGAAAACAATTAAAGTTTAGTATGTTAATACAAATCATAGTATAGCATGTTGAAAAAGGTCATAAAAAAGCAATAGTATAGTATGTCGAAAGAAATCGAAGTGTTTTATGTTGAAAACAATCATGAAAACAATAAAAGTGTATTATGTTGAAAAAAAGATTTATTTGTCACTGTTCAGCCAATGACGTGGAAAACAAAATAAACTTCATCTAAGCTTTAGAGAGAAATTACACATGGAGCCTGGACAGGAAACCAACTGATATTTACTTTTAATATTTATTTTCCCCAGTTTGTTTTCTTGGAATAGGATTGAATTGGGACTTAAATTTAAAAATGGACGGACAAAATGCCTGTGATATGAAGCAACCATGACTAACCCTACACTGAGATTTATTTTATTTTCATGAAGGCTAGTTTGATTTTAGTGGACTCTAATAGACAACCAAGTGAACTATTAACCCAGAAAGTGAACATTGTCTTGCACCGGCCTTCAATACGTCACTAATTTTGCACATTGTGCACGGCTTGAGCAACAGCGTGCTCGTGTGTAGTTCTGTTGAGCTTCATTTGTTCCTGCAGCTCAAATATCTTTGGAAGCTCAACTCATCGAAAGTAAATGAGAGCTAAGCGGTTCAAAATGTCTGGCAGACATTCTGCGTAATAAAAACGTGCAGTATTAACGTCTGCATGACATTTTTCCCGTCCTTGTAAAAGAAAAGCATTATAAATAAGGAAAAGAATAATAATCATAGAAAATTTATACAAATTCAATTTATTTCAAAACAGACAAAACTTCAGGTTATTCCTCATGCATTCTGTAAAGTACACCGCATGCAACTCTTTTATTTATTTTTTATTTCTTAATTGTTTTCCCATGACTCAGGAGAACAGCGATTAAGAGCCAGAGAAAAGATGTCCTCTCATTGTGTCCACATCTGCTGCTCATACCAACAGAACACATAAGCAATTACCCCAAAATTGATGATGGAAAATCTACAAATGTAAACAAAATAAACTATAGAAACTCCTCGTGTCCTTGGCAGTAACGTATCGAACCATGTTCCTCAAAATATTTCCCCAATCGCAGGATAAAATATCTCATATTTAGGGGCCGCTTCCTTCCAGCTGCTCTGCACGAGCGTCTCGGTGACATTTCCAGTGGGAGGAGTCTTGCGAGATGCCGTTCACGAAGACCGTAGATTTCCCGCTCGATGGTGTTCGGCTCGGCGGCATTCGGCTCGGCGGCGCTCGCCTCCCTCCGGTCTCGAGGTGACTGAGTTCACTGCTGCTGGCGGTCGTACTCCGAGATGAGCTTCTTGATGTGCGCCAGTTTGTTGTGGAGGTATTCACAGCGGGTCTTGTCCTGGTTGTAGTTTGGGTTGGACTAGAAAGAAGGAAAATAAATAAAAGACGTGATTATTTAAACAGCAAGCGAGTGGCGTTGCCCCATGCAGCAATATTGATTAAAAGAGGAAGTGGTTACCTTTTTGATTTTGCGATACTCTTGAAGAATTTGATTACGAACCGTCTGCAAGAGAAGAAGACGAGACTAATGGATGCAGGGAGACCTTTATAGATTATTATTATTATTTGTTGGTTAAATGTGTTCAAGCTTGCTAAATGTTGTAAAACAAGATGTTTCAACACAAGATCAGCCAGCACATTTTATGGAAAGTCAAATAATGCTAAATTATTGTCTTTTTTACTATGATATTCATATATGTCAGGAATGATATATTTAGTTCTGAAGCATTTCAGTTATTTGTTTATTTAAATAATAGTCCTTTTATGAATGTCAATTATAGTGGACACCAGGACAAAATGAATGTATTTAATGACTCAACATTGTTGTCGGAGACAGAACTCGAGCATAAAGGATGCTGTACCAGATAGTTGAAGAAGATGATACAGGAGGCTCAGATGAGTAGACAGACTCAGTAGGCCAGGCAAAGTAAGGCATTTTTGGGCCAAAAAACAGACAAATTGTAAAAGAATTTTTTTCAGCTCAGATAATTTCTATGAGGTGTCCAGAACAACATACTAAAAGTCCTAAGAAATCCTAGATGAGGAAATATGTTTAATTCTCATCAATCCGACATGTTTGCCAATAGGCGAGACAACAATACACCCCAATGGGGCTATTTTTTTTCTTTACTCCTATCAAAATGAAACTTTACACAATGAAAGTATCCATGAAAACTAACATTTTTTGTATTACGAGTTTCTTTGAAAATTTATTTTATTATGCAAATGAGCTATACACTAATCGTACATGCCCAGAATATACCCAAATAGGCTTAATTTTTTCCTTTACTCCTACAACAATAAAACTTAACACAATGAAAGTCTTCATGAAAGGTAACTTTTTTTGTATTACAAGTTTCTTTTGAAATGTATTTGAATAAGCACATAAGCTCCACATTTATTGAATTTTGGAGTCTATGGTAGGGAAAACAGTGGAGGAATTCACCTTCAGGAAAGCTGACCAAGCAGTGACACTTGCATCTAGATCAACTGTCAAGATCAAAGGAGAGACAGTGGTAGTGGATCCACAGCTGTTATTCCAGCGGCTTGTAGCAGTGGGAGACCGTTGTGAAGATTTGCCATCACTGTTCCAGTATGAACTCTGCAGTCACCCGCCTGCTTTGTTTGAATCATCCTACCTCCCCATACAGGCAAACAAGGCAATTCTTGCCGATGTCCTCTGGAAATCTATTGAGCAGCAGCAAAGACAACCCAGCAGTGATGTCCAGCATGTCCTTGATGGGGGCGCATTACTACATCGTTTACCATGGCCACAAGGGTCCACTTATGACAGTGACTATTATACTATGACTATTGGCAAACATGTCGGATTGATGAGAATTAAACATATTTCCTCAACTAGGATTTCTTAGGACTTTTAGTATGTTGTTCTGGACACCTCATAGAAATGATCTGAGCTGAAAAAAATTCTTTTACAATTTGTCTGTCGTAAAACGCTATTTTGCCTGGACTACAGAGGCAGACAGGATGAGCAGGAAAGACGTCGTCCTCTGTGGGCCAGGAGCAGCACGTAGACCGATGTTTTATCCCAATGATGCACTACGACTTGAATGCATTTAATCCAAATAGATTTGTGTGAGGTTTAATTATTATTCCTGTTATTAGCTTTCATTTAATAGTGTTATTTTCCATCATAATAGATTCACACCTGTGCTACCTGGGCTTTCATACTGTCAGATGACTCTACAACCCGTGCAGACTGAAGTCCAATTCAATACTTTTTCCAAGTACATTGACAACAAAGTATTTGAAGATTTAGCAGCATTCATTCAAAGATGAAGAATTGTTTTGTTTTCTAATCAAGTTGAATGTATTATTGGTTTAATATCACTCTATAGCCATGATATATATATATATATATTTTTTATATTCTATATTTGGCTGTCTTTTCACACGAAAAGTGTGCTGTGTCTACAGTGGACATGCTGTAAAATAAAAAATTTAAAGAATTTTCAAAAAGTCTAAAGTGTAAGATGTTTTTGTTTTTTTTTACTAAATAGGTAGGAAATATAAAAAAAATATTAATTTGGAAGACACTATTTTCCCTCAGTTCCCAGGAGGATATGAAAATATTGTAATTATTTTATGGAGGAAGAAAATGCATCAAATATAACACAAACAGGGCAAAAAACAAACAGGGCATTTAAATTTAAGAAAAGAAAAGAAAAAAACATAAATAATCTATGAGATTATTTATGTTTTTTTCTTTTCTTAAAAGACCATACGCTGACATTTCAGTGTCATTATTTATTTTTTTACACTAAGAATTATAGCCTGTGAAGCGCAATTTCAAAATTTGACATTTTCAGAACTTAAATGGCATAAATTATCTCCATTTCGTATGTTTGCCCCTCAATTGGTGCAACCACAGAGTTTATGAGTGTTTATGGATCATACCTTGTACTTATGGGACTCGCGGTGGAGCCGCTTGAGCTGCGTGTCCAGCTCCATGAACTGCCGCGTCACGCCGTCGATGCGAGCGTGCAGGTCTCGGTACTCGCTGTACTCCGTGTTGAAGTCCTGCTTGTAGCCGAGTCGCTGGTCCGGGTTCAGAATCACTGCGTACTGCCTGTGCAGAGGACACAATATGCAATAAATGTATGAATTCATGCACCATTAAAGCACATTGCTCCTTCTCTGGAGTCTTTGTGCTTTCTCTCCTCACACATGGATCCTGGTTTTAGCCTGGTTCTGCCCAACACCTACTGCTATTATCATTATTATTAGTTGCATTGTTGTTAGTATTGCCGATACAATTATTGCTTCTATTATCATTATTATTCTACTATATCCACTGTTGCTGTACTTTTTCCATCATGCCTACTCTCATCATATGAATCATTTCTGTCATATGCATTGAATGTGTTGTAACTAACTAACTTGCAGACATTTAGTACTGAAAAAAAATAAAATACACAAACCTGGGAAAAAAATATTTTATCTAGAAATACTGTATTTTACGTTTTACAGGAAAAATTAAGTTAACACGTTTGAGTGGACTTGGATGCATTGTGTGGAAGAACCAATTAAAAAGATTCACTTACGTTAGATAATCTGTGGCATCATCGTCTGCATTTAACAAGCCGGAGTCAAACAAAAGTTCACTCGGCTCTGAAAGAAAATAAAAAGAAACAACAATGTAAAAAAATGTAATAGTGAATATTTGACACGTGAAGCCACGAGTCAGTAAGTGACAGTGCTCACCGATGCTGTACAAGGAGACTTGATCGTTTGGATCCTCTGAACTGTGATCTTTTCTCCTTTCCTTCCTGGCTCTCAACCGATCCTTCTCCTAGACGAACAAAAGCAAAATGATAATTACCAATGAGTCACGTGACATAGAAAAAACATAACTTACTTACGATAAAAAGCTGGTTCTCTCACCTGATCTTTGTGTTTGTGTTTGCTCTTCTTCCTTTTGTTTGTGTGTCTGTTCAGCTCCGGCACCACCAGAGGGACCGGGGGGCGGTCGGGGTCGGGTTGAGGGTCCGATGCTGTAACTCGGGGTTCCTCCTCGGCAACGGGTGTTGGTTCTAGCCTCTTGGCCACTTCTGTCTCCCGCTGACAGACCGCTGACAAGGACTCCAAAAGCGTCCGGGGATCGAGCGAGTCCCCTTTCCTGCCATTCCCGGCCTCGCCTGCGACGACTCTGTGAGCCGCTCGTCCGGCGGGCCTCACTCCGGACTTGTCTCGGGCTGTTTTGCCGGACAGGCGGGATATCCGGGGCTTCTTGCTCGCCAGCGGGTCGGTGTATTCCTCGGGCAGGGGGAGCTTTGGGCGGTGCGCCGGGGAGGAGTTGGGGGTGTCTCGTAGTGGACTGACCTGGGCCTCTGGGACGGTGAGGAGGTTCTGCTGCGGCTGAAACAGCCTCCTGCAAAAGGGAGAAGTAAGGCGATGATGAAACAATGTCGTAAAATCTACTACGATGTGAATGTGGTGGGAAGGATCTCGGTCGTACTACCTGACGAAGATCCGTTTCAGGAGCTGCTGGTCTCCGGAGGTGTAGCCCGGCCAGTCCCTCTGTAGCTCCTTATACAGACCGTCCTTCAGAACAAACGTGTTGTCTCTGCTGTTGAGCTGGCCAACCTGCACACAAATACAGAGGACACACACACACACACACACACACACACACACACACACACACACACACACACACACACACACACACACACACACACACACACACACACACACACACACACACACACACACACACACACACACACACACACACACACACACACAAATAAAAGCAGGTGAGAAAAAGACTCGGGGCACAAATTCATTTTCTTGATCTGTTTAGATCGTTTTCACAGTGACCGCGTTGATCTGGCAAAATATATTAAACTTGATGTTTAGAATCCCAGCTAAAAATGCAAAATGGCTCTTATTGACCTGTCTTTATTTTTATCTGGCCACCGAGGACAAATTAACTACCTCCGTCAGTTCAGAGTCCAGCATGTCTTTGTCTCTCGCCGTCAGTCCATCTCTCTGCAGCCTCAAGATGAGCTCGGGCCTCTTGTACGGCCTCAGAGCCAGCAGGTGTGAGAGTCTTTCCCTGAGCCGCCTCTCTTGCACGTCGCCCCCGCTCTTCACGTTGGAGGTGCCCCTCTTCGGCTTCGACGCCGCACCACCTTGGACGTCCCTCCTGGCGCTGCCGAGGAGGAGAGACTGGGACCTGTCGGAGTGTCGGGGTTTGGTCAGGCCGGCCAGCGCTGGGCCCGGGGCGCGCACCGTCACCTTCTTGCCTAGCGAGGGAGAAAGGAGATCTCACATCAGAGGGATCCAGCATTAAGGTGAATTCACCACTTTTCTCTGTTACAATGTTGCACATTTAAAAAAGGTAAACATGAATCTCGTGTGATACCACGAAAAATCTACATCTGTCAAGACCTGACACCAGAGGAAGAGGACATGGAGGATCACCATATTTGTCAGACCTCATTTCACCTCCTCAGAAAGCCATATTCAGGTTACAAGCATTCACTCAGTGAGCAAAAGCTGCCGTCTAATTTAGGAAATAACCACACAGTTGCACAAGCCTGCAGCGAGTGAGGACGTTTTTTTTTGTTGCACAAGCTTCCACTGAACTCACAAAATCACTGTGCGTGCGTTCACTGAAACAAGATGACGCGACTAAAATATCTGTTTAGAAGGAAGTGGTTTGGTTGCGGGAAGAAAGACAGCGGACACACACACACGTGTGTGTATATTTTGGCGAGTACAGCCTCTGTAAAATAACTTCACTATGTACATTATACGGGCTTGTGTGTGCCGAAGGACAGTCTCGTAGAAAACCTGCAGAAGAAGATTGGTTACTATGCATGTTGCCGCGGCAACCGATGCAATATGGCCGACTTTTTGTTGAATCTATAACAAGCCATGCGCCCGCCCTGCGTCTCCTACCCTGGAAGCGCCCGCCCTGCTTGATGACGATGGCTCCGCGGCTGCGCGTCTCCTCCTCAGCCTGCGTCATGCTCTGGCGAGCCTTGTCGTACGAGTCGTCCGTGGCGTTGACGGTCATCTTCTTCTGAATCACCCCGAGACACGACAGCTCTTCGGCAGAACTGGGAGGAGGGAGGACAGCGGGTTAAAAACGCAAACAACCAAAAAGAACGGGGCTCTGACGGAGCTTTCAGGACGTCTCCCACACATCAAGCTCCTTTACGCCCCAAAAACACAACATCTAGTTTGATATTATTTTGGCAACAGCTCCAAAGTACCTACAGTAAACTTGTTTATACTGTAGTACTGTTATCTGTGCAGATTATTTTATATTGTAAATTGAATACGTTTCCATTTCTTGCACTGTGTTGATTGTTGTTGTTTGTCTAATATATGCATCACCCGCCAAGACAAATTCCTCATACGTGAAACTAGTAGTAAACTAAATAGTTCTGATTCTGATTCGAAGAATGTTTTTGTATTTTTTAATCATGACTCAAACAGCAGATTCGATGAACAACTCTTGGCATTTAGTATTTTTAAGACTTCCTGGGATTTCTGGCATTTAAAGAGTGATGGAGAGCAGTTCCCAGCAGGTGGTTTTCACACAGCAGCAGGGGGCCAGAGGCCTTTTTCTTTTCTTTTTTTTTTCAACACTGAAACTAGTTCAGGAGCTCGTTTAACTCGTAAACACATAATCCTGTAAACATCGTACAGTAAACATGCGCTCACGAGTAGCTTTTGAAGTCAACACATAACCCTCATGCGCAACAAAATGTGCAATATTACCCACTATTATTGCATCACTGCTTTGCCTTTGCTTTTTAATTAAAATTGTACAACTGACGCAAAAAAAATTGTCTTAAAATCCAACTATCACAGATGTAATATAATCTATATTAAAATGTAAACATATGGAGGTCATTTTTCTGTGTGCTTACCCGGTGCCGCGCTGCTGGAAGCAGTCGAAGCTTCCATGTGGATTATCACGGGCGACGTTTGTCACGGCAAAGTGGAAAATCCTCA
Source organism: Myoxocephalus aenaeus (assembly GCA_038501785.1). Taxonomy (NCBI): domain Eukaryota; kingdom Metazoa; phylum Chordata; class Actinopteri; order Perciformes; family Cottidae; genus Myoxocephalus; species Myoxocephalus aenaeus. Next base: position 994,758 of record JBAMJR010000196.1, read on the forward strand.
GCTCGTCTCTGTTCTCAGAGCACGGGACGGCGATCCTCTGGGACGGGAGAAGAGACAACGTCTTTCAAACCTTCACGCACGATTATTGTTGAGTTATAAATGCAAACAGGTGGAGCAGTTAGTTCCTCTCACCCCTTTGTTGCCATTAAAACAGATGGTGGGACCAGAGGACCAGCCCTAAAGAAAAAGACAAATCATTGATTATATAGTGTGCAGTGTTTCCCCTAAGTTTACAGCTTCAGTGGGGGGGGAATCTGTGCGCATCGGGGCGGAACTCAGCTGTGCGCGATACAGAGAGCAGAGGAGAAGTGTTAACGCAACCATGTAGAGACCGAAATGACAAGCTGTCGTGTGGATAAGATCAATAAAATACGGCCGTTTAGTTTGTTTAATAACAGAAACAGTGGTCGTGTTAACACTTCTCTGATCTCTGTATCTCGCACGGCGGAGTTCCGTCCCGATGCACACACACACACACACACACACACACACACACACACACACACACACACACACACACACACACACACACACACACACACACACACACACACACACAGCAGCGGACAGAGAGCGTTGTAAATATGTCGCGTGAAAAGGAGACCGCTATAGCGGATATAGCAGACCGCTATATCTATTAAACGCTCCCAGGGTGAAGCTGCAACAGTAGCTCTCATGTGGGGAGCAACGGAGTTGGTGAAACGAGACAAAGTGCTCGTGTCTTCTACTCAACAATGAGCCTACTGGCTTCACATATTACACAAGTACAAAGTACACAAGCATAAAACTAAGTCATTAATAAATACATGGAGAAATGCCTGTACTTTCGGTAAATGGTTACGCCGTTAACAGGTTACGCATGTGCATCTCGCCTATTTTTTGCCGTTTTGCCAGAAGTCTCTGTGACGTCCTTTCTGCGGCTGCGTGTCTCAAAACAGAACACAGATCTCAGCTCAACGTTGAGCATGAATTGTATCAAATCTACAACCCTGTTTTAAAAAGATGTGTAGAGGCTCACTGCTCCACTAATACTGATACAAGCTGATGGCTGACACATATCTGCACTCATTCTGTTTTGTTTGGCAAAAAAAAAAATAGCTTATTGTTTTCCACAATGAGCTATTTACTAAATAGCTCATTGTGGAAAACAATAAGCTATTTTTTTTTTAATAAATATTAGTTATTATTTTGCACATAGAACTTTATTTTCATTGTACTAAGGGACAGGGATGTTATGTGTACAGATTGCAAATTTTAATTTGTGATTTTGGGCTATATAAAATAAACTGAATTGAACACACACACACACACACACCTCAATGCTGCGTTCACAACACACTTTACTTGCGTGAGTTTACACACCGGACTATTTGTGATAGTTCGCTTCATTCCCAACCTTTTTGTTATGTTCAAAAAGGCTGAAGTTATAAAATGATTATGTGTGTTGTATTACCTTGTATCCTTAAGATGCACTTTGGGGTTTTTAAATTGAGTGTAAAAGGGAATATTTCTGTGTTTGGCATACTGTGATTACTATCTCAGGTTCAAACTGTACCATATTTTCATTAAATCAAATTGAGAAGTTGAAAATGTTCCTCACTTTGGATCTCGGCAGGTCATTCAGGGGTGATGGTGAGTCCTGCAGCCAGACCACATGCATGTTCTTATTAGAGTTATGTCCTTCTCAACTGTGACAAAAAAGCTTTGAACAAAGTTAATTTGTCTTTGTTATTTTCATCTGTTTTAAGTTTGATCGGGGGGGGGGGGGGGCAGGTAGAAAATCCACGGCCCGCCACTGTACAGTTACAACCGGCCCTTTGAGGGCGACCATGATGCTGATGTGGCCCGGGGTGAAAATGAGTTTGACACCCCTGGTCTACGGTGTATAGAGCAAAATCTAAGTCGCTTTGGATAAAAGCGTCAGCTAAATGAAATGTAATGTACTAGTGGCCCGCTCCTTATCTCTGGTTCTCGTTATCGTGTTTTTTGTTGACCACATTGTGATGAGTGCAAAGCTAAATTGGTGGCCAAACAAAGAACTTTGTCCACTGTGGATTGCCCACAGACCCGATTCCCTCGCTGCATCAGCGCAGCTATTGATCCAGAGTATCAGAACGGTGCATCTCTAATGATGATGAATACTTCCGATCAGCCTCGCACCAATTTGCCGTCCTACTTGAGAGCGTATTCCCCACCTCCCCAAAAAAAAACAGATCCATCGTTATAGGTTTTTAACCAAATCATACCCTCTACTTGTACCCGACACTCGTGCCTGACATGGCCTTTAAATAAACTAAAGTTGATATAAAGAGTGCTCTCTTTATATCAACTTTAGTTGACCGCCTCGGGGTCACGACCTGCTGATAAAATGCAGCAGCGTGTCACATGAGAATACGGTGAGATGACAGCGACAAAGCGACACGTCTGCAGCTCGGACGGAAACTATGCGATGAATCAAGTTGACCTTTCCACGGAGAGGATTTGTAGAGTCCACCTGTTGACGAGTGCAGAGCACGAGGCGGCTGCCAGGAGACCCGCTCGGCCCGGCTTCACGTGGTGATGGGTTTTGTTTTGTTTTTGTGGGGTTATGAATAGCCACACTTTAAAAGCTAAATAAAGAAACCAGATACATGCACAGCAGCAGTATTGTGTGCATGTGAAGACTGTGTGTGTGTGTGTGTGTGTGTGTGTGTGTGTGTGTGTGTGTTGGGTGTTTTCCACTCTGCCTCATAACAAGAAAAACTAGGGAGGTATGACAGGAGCGGCGCGCTGATCACCTCCCCATCGTCATATTTTATTCACTGAGGAGTTTCCAAACCGGGTTACTAGAAATCGCTGAATAGAGGAAGTGAACATGTTCTCTCTGCTCACTTCCTGGAGTGAGCAAGTGGGTCAAATGTTTGGATTCTTAACAAATCTGTCCATCTGTCTCTCCGAACCTATACACATATAATCTTATCCCCTCAACAGAAAAAGACCCCAAAATACAGTGAAATGCTCCTTAAAAAAAGCATCAAAATAAAAGATCATAACGAGTGATTAGTAGACTGATTGACTAAGAGGGAGGAGCCCTATTTCCTTCAAATAATCAATAAAATGTATTTTCTAACACCACAAATTTACTGATTCCATCTTTGCATTTTTCACGGTTTTCTGACACGTTATAGACTAAACGATAATACGTTTACTGTCACATTCCCACACACACAAAAACTGCCAGCAACTCCATTCACGTTTACAAAAAGGGAAGAAGGACTCCATCTCTTAAATGCCATCCCATAATACCCCCTACTACTAGCACCCCCTGCCTGTTTCCTTTCTTCCCCCCTCGACTGAATGCACACTACTTGTTGCCAGCAGCTTGTAACTACTTGGCACTGGCGCACACACGAGCGCGCGCGCGCACACACACACACACACACACACACACACACACACGCACGCACACTTATGCAACACGGATTTACGTTTTACGGCTTTAAAAAGGAGGCTCGTCGTGGGGGGGGGGGGACGACCGAGGAAGACGTTGGTAAACTTCAACCCGCCTTTTTCCCCCTTCATTTTCACCACTTGTTTTTTTAAGTAAAAGGGACCCCACAACCCCCCTCCCTTTCCCCGCCTCCCTTTGACTGAAGTGGTGCAACACTATCAACCTTAACTGGACGTTTTAGAGGACCATTCGAGCGGTAATATCTGTTTTTAGTAAAATAATCGCATACCTTTCCGTCCTCAATGGCTCGCACTGCGCTGTCAGTGAGTTTGACGTGAAAAACAGAGACGTGTCCGCGGTTCCGTTTGCCGCCGCCGGACAGCCCGTAACACCGGTTCTCCTTCAGCGCCGACATCCCGCCGCCGGGGCTTCCGCTCCGGAACCGAACGAAAAGCCCACGTAAACAAACCGACACCGGAGAGCGAGAGAGAGAGAGAGAGAGAGGAGGGGGGGTGGGGGGGGGGGGAGATGAAGAGGGAGCGCGCGAGGAATGCGACGAGGGGCTCGCGCGGCTGCTGCTGCTCCGCCGCCGCCGCGCGCTATTCTGGAGGAGGGCGCGTGACGTCATGACGGCTGAGCAGATTCCATTGGCCGAGAGACGTAAATAAACCGTTACGTAGGGGTTACGTAAGCACTGCAATGTCGCTGCCTCCTCGCGCTGTGCTAGTTGTTCTTTCTTTCACGCGAAAATTGATTTATTTGGGTTTGAGTGTGAAATAAAATAATGAATTATTAAATTATAAAAAATTAAAAAATTAAATAAATTAGATAAAAAACACAACTGAAGTCTGCATGAGGACCCACAATGCTCTAACAAAAAAGGTTCCTTTGTTTTTCATATTAACCCTCTATGGCATACTGTTGCCCTCAGGCAACGAACCACCTTTTTGGACCTTACACTGCCCCTTTAATTTTTTTTTTATTAAAAACAATGTATATAATGTCACCAGATATGTCTGTGTCCAATCAAATGAGGGCCCAAAGTGGGTGTGACCTTTTCTCTTGGGGTGAAGCCTTCTTTTCAGGCTGCCAAGCTACATGGGACACAGTGCCACAAATCAGTGAGATAAATCTAACTTTTTAACCTGTTTAAATTGAAATAACTTCATGAAAAAAATGTTTACATGTGCATGACTATGTCAAGAAGTATATTTGATCGTTTAAATACTTATTGTGTTAATATTTCTTTACTATAATTGTGTTTTTTGGTTCGTGCACAGCAAAATCGGAAGTGTGAAATTAACTCGCATAGTGTTAAAATCAACACTATGCCAGTGTTTATATAATCCACTCGGGTTCAGAGTTAAATGTACACTTTGGATAGTGTTAATATTTTAACTCTTTCATAGTGTTAAATATCTAACACTCACAGTGTTGTCCTATGACACATGAAAGTGTATTTTTAACACTAAAAGTGTTAATATCTAACACTCACAGTGTTGTCTTATGACACATGGAAGTGAAAAAGGTGACAGTGGTTAATTATATTATTAAGTGATTATATTATTATGCACTCACAACTCGCCTGCAGGTATGAATTTTTCATATCCCTTCATACCGGTGGTGCATGCAAAGCCGTAATGACTATTGTCGCTCCTCGGCAGGCAGCAAAATGTAACGTTCTCAGTCAAATTTAATGTTCACAGTCAGTGCTACTTACGTCTCAGGGATAGAACTTGACTCATGGTTTAACCGCCAAACTGCATGCTGGGTAAAGCCCGCCCACTCAGTCGCACAGAGCCCGCCCGCCCACTCAGTCAGGAGTGCATTGCGTTAACTCACCGAAATAACTCCGCCCGCAGAGCTATTTCAACACTGCAAGTGCTCAATTAACACCCAAAACAACACTGATCAACTCAAAATATTTTACACTGGAAAATTAACACTAAGTAACACTACCGATTTTGCTGTGTGGGAGGGGGGCATATATGTTATGATTGATATTGTATCAGGGAGCCCCAAGCTCCCCAAAAATGGGATGAAATATTTTTTACTCCCCAAAATAAAAAGTCATGCCATAGACATAGAGGATTAAGGACTGATGGTTATTAAGTAGGCCTCACAAACATCTGTGTATAAATACACAGTTACAAGTATAAATTTGTTATTTTAAATATATAAAAGCCTCCTCACAAAAATACATTTAAAGTTCCAAAAGCAAAAAGTTGTCATTACGCAAAATAACTCATTTCAGAATAACATACAGAATATTATTATATAATTGAATTATAATCATTGATGCATTAATGTACGTATCACTTTATTGCATACCGATGTGTAGTTTAAGTTATAATATTACCGTCAACTTGTATTTGTTGATTGCATTGCATTCATAATCTGTAAGTACTAATTTAAGCGTCAGAATGAATAAAATATTTATAAGACAAACTCCCTGAGTCCTGTTACTGTACATTCTATTGCACACTGTACATCTATTTATAGTTCGGTACGAGTGCCGTATGTTTCTGGAAACCTACGATTCTTGTGATTCCAACTATGCATATTACATCCGTCCACGATGGTGTTGCATCATTTCATATCAGCTGGAAGCAGTAGCGGCTGGTGAAATTTTTTTTGGGGGGGGGCGCAGTTGGGCGGCGCGGTTTAAATAGCACTCCACAATGAGAAGAAAAGAGGTTTGGAGTAGAATATTCTAAAAAACAAAGCTTTATTTCAAGAAAACACAGTGCTCAACACTGTCCAATAACAACTATCAACAAACTGTAACTTTGGGCATGAGAGGTTCAGAGCAGAATGGTTTAAGAAACATTCAATGTGGTGGCCAGAGCAACTTCAGGGAATACATTGACGTAGCATTCAAACTGGGGGCCCTGCAGTAAGGTGGCACTGGTGAGGTGGTCTTTGAAGGCAAAGCGTTCCCTGGTGTGTCCAAGTATGGTGTCACAAACCTACAGATAAATATATATAGAGAGAGACAGAGACAGTAAGATAAGTTGTGGGGAAATATCTACTACAAACAGGCTTCATACTACAGACAAAAAACTATGTTTTGTGTGTCTTGATGGCTCAGCAACATAGACAAAAGGCCAGGAGCCACCTTGATGGCTGTAGCTATGACACACACACACACACACACACACACACACACACACACACACACACACACACACACACACACACACACACACACACACACACACACACTCTCTAACTTGTTGGGGGTTGAATTGGTATTTTAGATAAAGTTATAGCCTGATATGATATCCACCCAAATCTAACAATGTCCAACATGTGTTCTGCTGTGGGAAAGATAAAACATTAAACTCTAACACAGGCATCTGCTGATTTTGACACTCACTTCTGCAGCAATCCTTCAAGCTCATCTTCCTTCACAGCCCGGCGCTTCCTCGGCTGCTCAGAGCCGCTGCTTTGCTCCACACTGAGCCTCCAGCTAACAGCTCCGGTTAGCATGTAGCTTGAGGAGAAGCTCCGGGTGTACGTCCTCCCGCGGTCACTGCTTTGCTGCTGAATATTTAAATCCGGACGTTCGGGTCCCAACTCTTTCAGCCTCTTCTTGTCAACATCTGATCGTGGATTGAAAGGTGTTTCGCGTAGAGATACCACAGAGTTTTCAGTCGCCATACTAACATAATCAAAGTCTCTGCTAGCTGTGTTGCTCGCGTAGCTACGTGGGAGCTATATGGGGTGTGAGGGAATGATAAAGGTCTCTGATTCGACGAATAGTCCAACCACGTTGCAATAAGAAACGATGTCATTGGCTAGGGCGCAGATTTGTGCGCCCGAAGATTCACGTTTCATCCGCCAATGAGAAGCTGTCCTTGCCGCAACAAGGGTGAAATGTTTGTTCGCTGCCATAGACACACATTGGGCCGGCGCCCCGACAGGGGGAGGGGCTTTTCTCAGTGATGATGAATGGCGATATATTATATTTGGTATATCTTTAAGTGGTTGTTGACAGGGGCTTACGGTCTCCCACACACATTTAGCGCGTCAACACGGTATATTTCTTATTTAAATTATTTGGTATATAATGTTTTTTGACAGTATATATTATATATTTTTTTTCTTCTTTTTTTTTTTCATTGCAAAATTTTAAGAGGGGCGGCGCCCTAGCGCCCTCTATTGACGCACCGCCACTGGGTGGAAGATATGAAGCAGTAGGCTCGTTCGTTAGAGCTGCGCCTCGCCTGGAATCCAGACGAGAGCAGGCGGCCGCAGCAAGAGGAGTTGACAAGAAACTGCGATCAAGTTGGACAGTTTTCAGCTGCCTTCAAAGTATACACAGGAAGTCACAGAAGTTGCTGAAAACTGCTGTAAAGTGATGAAACTGACGTATTTGATATTCTCTCTGGTGTTGTACTGCAGCTTCAGCCCTCATTCTTTTATTTTATTTGACTTCAGTTAAAGAAGCTTTAATGCCAGAGTTAAACTGGACGAGCTCTTGAGTCTGAGTCATGTTTCATATTATCATCTTTTGAATCAACTATTTTGTCACATTACAATAAAACACTATCAAGTCAACACGAGTTTTGTGGTGCTTCATAAACTGTTGTCTGCATATTTTTATGATCTGATTATAATCTGCATATAAACCATAACAACAAAAAAGGATCTGAGACACACATATATGACACACATCGTTAGTGGGATAACATATTTAATTCAGCATGTTTGAAAATGAACAAAGAGACAGTTTAGTAGCTTTGTACTCTGTGAAAAATACCTTGGTTTCACTTTCATATTCCTTCGTTCATTTCTATTCCCACCTCGTTATTAAAGTAATACTATGAACCGGGTTGTTTATGTCGTTATGACACAACACTGTAAGAAGACGGACGAAGTATCTAAGCTGCGCTTTTTGTAGTCCATCTTCGGAACATTGTAGTTTCACCGCTGGCTGCAGACTGACGTCACTAACATGCGCCTGCCGTCGCGTCATAACTACGTCGCTTAGTGAAAGTGGAGTCGGATTTGCCAAACACTGGCCGTTTCTCAATCAGCGTTCTTCTCTGTACTTGTGTTCTCGTGGACTCGTGAAACGTCATCAGTCGCGGCCCAAGTACTGTTCTAATTCAAAAGTCCGCTTCTCGCCAAGCACGGTGAAAATGCCCGGATGTGACTTGATCCGCCCATTTTACCGGGGATGCATCAGAGCAGACTTGAGCGTACTTGAGAGAGCCAATGTCCCAGAATGCATTTCGGACCAGCAAACGGGGAACAGTGGCGGATGAGAAAACTCACAACTGAAAGTTGACATTCTATAAATACTACCGTTGTTGAGTCACAAAATGTAATTTTAGGATGTTTTCAGGCGAGAAGTTATTTGTTTAAGCATCAAATCTGTGGTCGGTTTGTCCAGACTCATCTTATTTAAAAAGATACGCCGACGGGTTGAGGTCCTGCTGAGGGACCGTGATTCCCGTCACCACCGGGCCGTCAGCGTTGTGCTGCCCGCCGACAACAGCTTGATCTCGGCTGGACTTTTTGAAAGGATCCGCTGGCTCCGATGTCTCCGTATCGATTAAACATGAGATATCAATCGACCTTGAGCATCTAACAAGCAATCTTTATTATTTATTCAGTCACATTAAATCAGTTTGACTGAGGGAAAGGTTAAGATTTATAACTTAAGATTTTAATTTAACTTTTACTTTTACTTTTGACCGAATTGTTTGCAATTATATGTGTATCTATATAAATATATAAGTATATATATAAAATTTATAAACATATTATATATACAATTATGTGTATCTGTGTATATATATATATATAATATATATTTATAAACACAATAATATATATGTACATACTGTAACGGACTGAGAGAAATGTTGTGTTGTGGGTATTGTGTTCGGGATGTCAGTGAACGGCTCATGAGCCGGTGGCGGTGGGGCGTGTCTGTGATTGGAGGACGAGTGATGTTGTTTTGTGTGTGGTGTTGTGTTACGAGCCGTTCGGAGCAGACTAGGACCCGGAGCGGTGGCGAAGCTTGTTGTGTTACTGTTGTGTTGGCGTAGGCTACGGCCCACAGTAGCCTGTTCTATGTTCCATGAATAAAAACCCTATAAGCCTTACGTCTCGTAGCTTCCCTGACCTTAGGGTCGTTACATTTGGTGTCAGAAGTAAAACTTTCGCTATAACATCGCCACGCCAGTTAGCAGCAGAGAAGCTAGGTGGCTAACGCTCGTCAACGGGGAGAAACATGACGTCGGGGAGCCGTCTCAAGATTAAACGGGAAGGAGAAAGTGACGAACGAGAATGGGACGGCGCAGCCGGGGTCTGGCAGACGACGGAGCACCGAGAGCGGGTAAAAGAAATGACCGCGAGGATGGCTGCGGAGGCTGGCTTTGGCCACTCGGGCCGCGACGGTGAGGGAAATGGCGGCCGTAGAGGAATGACTGCGGCCGCAGAAAGGGACATGACTGAGCACACTGAGACACGCAGAGAAGCTATTCCGTCCACAATAAAGACCCCCAGATATGACGGTAAATCCAACTGGGAAGCTTTTCATGCACAGTTTGAACTGTTAGCCAATGCCAGTAGATGGTCCACTGAAGTAAAAGCTCTCCAGTTAGCGATGTGCCTCACTGGTGACGCTTTATCAAGCCTGCTGCTGCTGAGTCCCGATGATAGGAGTGATTATGATGCACTAATTGGGGCTCTAAAGCGACGATTTGGACAATGCTCTGCCACTAGCCTACTCCGCTCTGAACTGTGCAGCAGACAGCGACGGCCAGAGGAGCCGCTGAGGGAGCTCGCTAATGACATCGAGGGGCTTGTCCACCGCACCTACGCCCACATGCCCCCGTCCATCCAGAGCGAGCTAGCTAGGGACCATTTCCTCCAGGCCCTGCTGCCAGCTGACCTGCGCATCCAGACACTACTCGCTCACCCTGGGTCGCTCCAGGAGGCTTTGGAGTCAGCTACGGAGAGAGAGATGCTGTGTGCTGGCGCCTTGGGTAAAGTGGTTGAAAAAGCACCAAAGGGGAGAGCTGCTTGTGAGACGGAAGGGGAGTTGGCGCAGCCTGCCTGGGTGGGGGAGCTAACCCAGCTGGTGAGGGCTGCCACTCTGAGAGATGAGAGACAAGACAAGCCACGACCAAGAGTCTGCTGGGGGTGTGGCCAGCCTGGCCACCTGGTTCGACACTGCCCCCGTTCCACCGCGAACAAGGGAAACGAGCCGGGGACCGCATAATCGGGACGATGCGGACCCCTGGCACTCTGTCCCAGCCCCCTCTAATTAACAAAGCTACGCAACCGTCCGACCAAATAGGGGCAACCAGACCACCGGAGGATTTTGATGGTCAGCTGGAGCGACTAGTGGTGCTGGGCCGAACCTGGATAGGAGACTGTTGGTATGCACCGCTCACCATTGGAGGGACATGCTGCTCTGCACTGGTAGACACAGGTTCGTCAGCAACCCTGGTGAGGCCCGATGTGGTGAAAAATGGAACTGATATTTTTCCCACTATAGTGAAACTGCAGTCAGTCACCGGGGAGCGAACTCCCATGGTTGGAGAAGCAATAGTGACTCTGGGGCTGGGGAGGAAGTCTATCCGCTGCCCGGTGTGGGTCGCTAACCTGGAGGACTGTATACTGGGACTGGATATTCTTGGGGCTTTGGACTGTGTCATCAACACAAAGAGAGGAACTCTCACGTTCCCTGATGGCCATGTCATCCAGATGTGGCGCCAGCCACCCCGGCCTGGCTGTGTTGCGACCCACACCGTTGCCACACTGACGGCTGAGACAACAAATTATGCTGCTCATAGCTGCATCCCTTCAAATGAGATACCCCCACCGCCCTCCACCCTGCCAGCTGCTGAGTTGCAACCACCCCCCGCCTCTGTCCGGCCAGCTGCAAGTCCACACACACAGGTGACAAACGCCTCTCCACCTGACGACCGTGAAAGAGTCTTGGCAGTGAGGGAGGTCTGGCAGACAAACTGTGGTGGTCTGACTCCTAGCGAACAAGATCTGTTGTGGCAGCTGCTTCTTGAGTTCAAGGACTGTTTTTCAATGTCAGAGGACGATGTGGGCCGCACAGATCTCATCCAGCATTACATCGAAACAGGAGATGCACGGCCGATTAGGATGAGACCTCGACGCCTCCCACTGGCCAGGCAGGCTGCGGCAGACAAAGCCCTGCAAGAGATGCAGCGAGCGGGAATCATCGAGCCTTCCACCAGCCCCTGGGCCTCGGCGATCGTCATGGTCCCCAAAAAGCAGAAGGAGGCGTGGCGTTTCTGTGTGGACTTCAGGCCCCTCAACAAAGTGACAAAAAAGGACTCCTACCCCCTTCCACGCATCGACGAGGCTCTCGACATGGTGGCAGGGTCAGCCTGGTACTCCTCTTTGGACCTGCGGAGCGGGTATTGGCAGGTCCCTCTCAGCCCTGAAGCTAGGGCCAAAACTGCCTTCATCACTAATGGGGGCTTGTGGCAGTTTAAAGTCCTTCCGTTTGGCCTCTGCAATGCTCCTGCCACGTTCGAGAGACTAATGGACAGGGTACTCGCTGGTATCCCTCGACAGGAGTGTGTTGTGTACCTGGACGACATACTGGTGCATGGTGACTCCTTCCAGGCAGCTCTCAAGGCCCTGAGGCGGGTGCTGGAGAGGGTGGCAGCAGCAGGTCTAAAGCTGCACCCACAGAAATGCTCCTTCATGCAACGGGAGGTCACATTTCTGGGGCACAAGCTTGGGGGCGGCGGTGTCGGCACCATGGATGATAAAGTGCAGACGGTGAAGGATTGGCCTACCCCTAGCACTGTGCAGGACCTGAAAAGCTTCCTGGGCCTGGCCTCCTACTATAGGAAGTTTGTGAGGGGGTTTTCCTGCATAGCTGTACCACTGTTCCGCCTGCTGCAAAAAGGGGTGGTGTTTGATTGGACAGAGGAGTGCCATACAGCTTTCACTTCACTGCAGAGAGCCCTTGTGGAGGCCCCAGTCCTCTCACCGCCTGAACCCACCCTGCCTTTTATCCTCGACACGGACGCCAGTAATGCAGGCGCGGGTGCTGTGCTGGCCCAAGTGACTCCTGAAGGAGAGAGAGTGGTGGCGTATCACAGCAGACAGTTTAACAAGGCTGAACGCCGCTACTGTGTCACGAGACGGGAGCTGCTTGCTATGGTCTGTGCCATCCGACATTTCAGATATTACCTTAGGGGCCTCCACTTCACAGTCCGGACCGACCACTCTGCCTTACAGTGGCTCATGTCTTTTAAGGAGCCAGAAGGCCAGCTGGCACGCTGGATTGAGGAGCTACAGGCGTATGATTTCACTGTGGTCCACAGACCGGGGGCACGCCACGGAAATGCTGACGCGCTTTCACGCCGGCCTTGCAGCGCTGATGGCTGCAACTACTGTGAGAAAAGAGAGGCGCAGGAAGAAGAGCGGCTGCAACCTGATGTGAAATGTGCTGCCGTGGGACCGGTGGGCATGCCAGCAGGCCATGGACTGACAGCTGTGGACGCAGCAGAGTGGGGGTGCAAACAGGAAGAGGATGTCGACATAAGGCCAGTGCTCGCTTGGGTGGGATACCAACAGCGACCACCTTGGGGAGAGGTTACCATGTGTTCTCGAGCCACAAAGGGACTCTGGTCAATTTTTCAGGCCCTGCGACTGCATGATGGTGTGCTACAGAGGGGGTGGAAAGAGCCGGCGACTGGAGAGACACAGTGGCAAGTGGTGGTGCCCAGGGCTCTGAGAGAGGCAGTGCTCCGGGCAATGCACGGAGCTCCGGGATCTGGTCACTTCGGCGTTACGAAGACCCTCCGTCGCCTCCGCCAGGGGTTCTACTGGGGCCAACATAGGCGGGATGTGGAGGACTACTGCCGCTGCTGCGACAACTGCACAGCGAAGAAAGGCCCTGCAGACAGATCTCATGCTCAACTCCAGCAGTTTCCGGCTGGGTGTCCCATGGAGAGGGTGGGGATTGATGTTCTCGGACCGTTTCCTCACTCAGAGAGAGGTAACCGTTACATCCTCACTGCCATGGACTATTTTACTAAGTGGCCCGAAGCTTACTGCATGCCGAACCAGGAGGCGGAGACGATTGTGGATGCTCTGGTGGGGGGAATGTTCAGCAGATTTGGGGCCCCGGAAGTCATCCACACAGATCAGGGCAGAAACTTTGAGTCTCGTGTCTTCGCCGCCATGTGTGACAAACTGGGATCCCACAAGACCCGCACTACACCCCTCCATCCACAGAGCGATGGGCTGGTCGAGAGATTCAACCGCACGCTGGCACAGCAGCTGGCCATAGTGACAGCTAAACACCAACGCGACTGGGACGACCACGTGCCTCTTGTGCTGATGGCTTACAGGTCTGCTGTGCAGGACTCCACTTCCTGCTCTCCTGCCCTTCTCATGCTCGGCAGAGAAATCCGGACGCCAGGGGAGATGATGATGGGGAAACCTCCTGACACCCCTGCAGGTCCCCCGGGGCTCGACTATGCTCGGAAACTCCAGGACCGCTTGGAGTCAGCCCACGAGTTTGCCAGGAACCAGATGTGCAGTGCGGGCGTAAGACAAAAGAGGAACTACGATGTGCACGTCAGAGGACGACATTTTGAAGTCGGAGAGCTGGTCTGGGTGTATAGCCCTCAGAGGAAGAAAGGCAGGTGCCCAAAGCTCGATAGTGAGTGGGTGGGGCCCTGCCGAGTCCTGGAGAGACTTGGAGAGGTGGTGTACAGGGTCCAGCTGCCACCACGAGGAAGGAAAGTCGCTCTGCACAGAGACAGGCTGGCCCCCTACCGGGGCACAGTCACCCCACTAGAACCTGGGACACGGGGAACCCTGGACTCAGCCCAGACTACCCCCCAAACCCTTCCCAATGGGCCCAGCCTTTCGCCCGCCCCTTCACAGACTGGCCTTGGTGTCCCTGGCCCAGCCCCTCCCTTCCCATCCCCTGCCCTTGGTCCCAGCGTCCCCTCAACCCCTTTTCCTTCTCCCCAGCGCCGACGGCAGCCTCAGAGGAACCGGAGGCCCCCTGGCCACCTGAGAGACTTTGTTTGCCCCCTCGGGGGCGAGGGACTTTGTGGGGGGAGGGTAGTGTAACGGACTGAGAGAAATGTTGTGTTGTGGGTATTGTGTTCGGGATGTCAGTGAACGGCTCATGAGCCGGTGGCGGTGGGGCGTGTCTGTGATTGGAGGACGAGTGATGTTGTTTTGTGTGTGGTGTTGTGTTACGAGCCGTTCGGAGCAGACTAGGACCCGGAGCGGTGGCGAAGCTTGTTGTGTTACTGTTGTGTTGGCGTAGGCTACGGCCCACAGTAGCCTGTTCTATGTTCCATGAATAAAAACCCTATAAGCCTTACGTCTCGTAGCTTCCCTGACCTTAGGGTCGTTACAATACAATGATATGTGTATCTGTATATATATATATATATATATATATATATATATATATATATATAATATATGTATATAATATATATATATATATATGCACACAATAAATATATATATACACAATGATATGTGTATGTCTGTGAAACCAGTGCAAAAAAAGCAGGGTTGTCATATTTTGTTTAACTGTAAAAATACTTTACAGTGAAGAATCAGAGTAACTCATGACAACGACAGCTGAGGTGGTGACGTCATCAAGTCAGCTGCTGTTCCAATTGCAGAAAGACCGTCCTGTGTCCTCCAGTCCTTGAGAGTCTGGACTCCCAAGTCCAAACTCCCAAGTCCAAACTCCAAAAGTTCACAAGTCTGGACTTAGCGTACTTGGTATTGAGAAACGGCCACTGTCTTCTCCTAACTCCTCATGAATTCTCCTTCCCATCTTTCCTTGACCCCGTGACGTTTTCCACAGAAGTTAAGGAAAAGTGCTTAGGGTTAGACGTTAGGAGGTAATTATTTGACTATTCGACCGCAGCTTATGTGTTTTTAGAAGCAAAGCAAGTTTGCATGAGAGCACAGATGAAAACTGGGTACTAAAGAGTATTCTTAGAACTCGGGTGCTCATGGCAGGGAAGAAATACAGAAATCAAAGAGTTATAACAAACGGTTTAATTAAAGTTCAAATGGTAATACAGTGTACATATACTCAGCTGAGGGTCTCCGAGCTTCCGCTCCACAGACCTCGAACAGGAATCTACAATCTAGTTTTAACGTCCCAGCATTTTGGGCTCATTCGCCTCATTGGTTCAAATCTACGGCACGCGTTTGGCTAAAAGTCCCACAGGGGCGGAGTCTCTCTTTGGCGCAGGTTTTGAAAATGGCTCCATAGCATTCATGTTTTCTGGTACCTGAAGTCCTCACTCCGCCCTCCTGTGTTTACTAACAAATATTTTACCTAGAAGGAATTGTTATTCAGTTCTATCTGTTACAGCTGATGATAATCTTATTACAGCTACAGTCATCCTCCCACAGAAACTCTTCACCTCTGATGGCTGAAATGCAAATCGAATCCCCATCCTGTTCCTAAGATCAGGGGGGAGATTCCCCAGACCACAGGTGGTCCAGTCCCCTTTGTTCTTAAAACCAAATGCTCCTTTGTAAAAACTCAGCCCTGATCACTGTGTGCAAATGACCTCTGCACTCTCAGTACAGTGTGACCCTCAGCAATACTATATAATTCATCTTGTTTCAAATCTATTTTAAAATCCTTTCACATCTGAATCATTATACAGTAATAAAAGTGACCTTCATATGCATACAATTACACACCCTTCATAATGATATCCCTTATTAATTATCATATTTCATGCATTGTAATGTACACAATAAACCTCTCTTTACTTTACACTGTGCAAGTCCAATTGTGACAAACTAAGTTATTAAAACCCTTCAGCACCAAAATGTCCGCCGAAATCTAACCTTTCTAATGGATCCTCACTTGAACCAATAGGAGCTTCATGTCCTGGCTGACAGGCTACATTACCCAAGTAGAGTCTACGTTGAAGAACAGGGTCAGCCTCTCTTTCCTTACGTGGATCAAGCCTGTCACGTCATACGGCTCAGATGACAGGCGTTTCGTATAGCCAATGAAATTGCCTAAAAAACGGGTCTAACCAAGAGTGGGTGGAGATAATCACAACAGGTTTCAGCTCATGAGAAGAGACTGCTGCTGACAGATCCTCAGTTTGGCATTGAATTAGTACGAAAATACATTTATACTTCATTTTCTCTGTGTCAGCAATACTGGTAGTAAATATGAATAGTACCTCTATAAGTTTGCAAGACTATAAGCCTTTTTAATAGGTATATAGTATATATATCATGAATATTTTTAGTCTCAAAATGGAAAAACGCCATGACATTTCATTAGAAAAACATGTGTAAAATATTAATTTTCTGTGATATTGTTATCTGCTTTTTACTTAGACTAGATAAGGCTTCAGGCTATTGTCCCATTGTGTTTACCAGTTCATAAGTCCCATTTATAGTCATCTACAGGCATCTATTTGCAAAGAAATGTTCAGGCGGAAATGAAAACCTTATACTTTAGTGTGTTCAAACTTATACAACTCAGTGTCAGCAGCACTTAAAGTGATTCTGACTATTGAGGGAAAAAAGCTTTCAGAGTATTACCTTTCAAAAGAGACCAAGACCATGCATTTACTCCAAATAGTTCAAGTACAGCTTGCAATTTACTTTGGGTATACCTGGATAGGCGTCTTTCGGCAAATTTTACAGGAACGCTAAGAGGTTAAAAACAACAACATTTCTGTTTATAAAGTTTGGATTATTCATTTATATATCGTATGGCACTGCTTCTATTACCCGGTTTATATTGTTCCTTACGAAAAAACACATGTTTTGAAACTAAATCTGACATGGTTTTTAAAAAGTATGTACCTGTTTGTGGTTTCTGCCTGGTGTGTGCAGGTGTTGTTGTTATTTGGCTGCAGTATATTGCAACTTAATTTAAGCTTAAGAGGCTCAGTTGGGTGTTTTTCTCAGTCTGTGCATCTCATATTTTTTGTTGGGTTAAATATAGTTGGAAGATCAGCAGTAATAATAACAGAGAGAGAGAGAGAGACTTTCTGTTATTTTCCATGGAATAACTATACAATTAAAACACACAGAGGAAGATATACATATTCACCACTCAGCTAAGAGTAAAAGTAAAAATACTTTCAATGGCACAAGTCCTCCAAAGCAGCGACATTGCAGCACATAATGGGGCTTTGTCTGTGTTTCATGGCACGTGAGGATTGAGGGAAATCAGATTAATATTGTTTCCTGATTGCTGTTTGACTTAATTGCACATCTGGTATTCAAGGGTTGCTGAAGTGTTTTCCTTGTCTCAGATGGGCTCTCTATCCACGTCTCTCTCTCTCTCTCTCTCTCTCTCTCTCTCTCTCTCTCTCTCTCTCTCTACCTCGTTCCCCTCCTGCCAACTTTTAAATCATGCATGTCAGATATAGTTATGTAAAATAGAGCAGTGAAGAAACTGAAAACACACAAAAGACAGAACGAGCACATCACATAATAACTTGCTGTTTGTGCATTTGAAATGAATTATGTATGTGTGTATGTGTGTGTGTGTGTGTGTGTGTGTGTGTGTGTGTGTGTGTGTGTGTGTGTGTCTCTCTCTTTCTGCCAGTGTTTGAAGCAGGTGGTTGTCACAAGGCGGATGATAACTGTTTAAAGCTGACTCGTATCAAAGGGCCTCTGGGTCTTTGTAGCGCAGCGTCTGCAACAGGTGACATTTTGGGCTTTAGGCCCATTTATAACTTTGACCGCTCACTGTGGGACCGGACATCCCCTCAGCCCAGCAGGTATACGGAAGGACAAAGGGGGGATGGAGGAGAGGAGGGAACACAAGGACACAAGGAGACAAGGAGACAGAGGGAGAGGATGAAAGTTGGTTTCCTCTCACTTTTTTTGTTCTGCAGTTTGCTGCAACATCAGGACACTTCACCTCCGAGCCGAGGCAAACCGAATGATGACATCATGTGAATGAACTCAGGATTACTGATTTCTTCTTGCTTGTGGAAAAGGAAGCACTGATAAGGTGAGTTTAATGTTTAATGTTCACTTTTAGTGCCGATGTGGATGTGTATCCATCCAGCAGTCTTTACACTTCTATATGTTAATGTACAATAAATATAACTTGGATCTGCACTGAAGCACAATACAAGTGTCCAGTTTGTCTTGTATATTGATGGAGTGAACATCAGCCTTTTTAAACTTGATTTATTTGAACATATAATGCCTTCTTATATTGTATTTTAGTTTGTCGAATTGTTTAAACACAGATAAAAGAATATTATAAGAAAAATATCCTTACAATTGTTTCTTTAGACCCGATTTTCAGAAGGAGAGCAGGTAAAAGACGCCCCTGTGGCATCATTGACGACGCAATTTGAATATTATCTTTGTTATTGAGAACAAATGGTATGAATTCCGTTCCCCCTCCAGGCCATGGCAGACCCCCTGTGGGACAGCAGCCCCCTCATCAGTGCGGCCGCCTCCTGTAAACTGCGTCTGGTCCGCCTGCTTGTGGAAGGCGGCGCTCAGGTCAACCGGAGCAACCTGAGAGGAGAGACCCCTCTCCTGGCCGCCTGCAAGGCCATGAGAGGGGAGCCCGCTGGGCCGGCCCCGCTGAAGCTCCTCACCTACCTGCTCCAGAACCAGGTCAGTCTGCAGGGGGTCAGGTCACATTTGCAATTTCAAACGCACAATATATGTGCTTGAATGCAATCTTCAGAATGCTAATTTTATATTAATTTAGATGTATTTCTAATGCATAATAAATGTGTATCTGCAATAAGAGATGTATGCGGTGCTAATGCATCGTAAACAGATTTGTGGTGCTTCCAGCTATGCTTGTCTCATAAAGCGTATTCTCACTTGAGAACCATAACACAAGGCATGCAATGCCAGATTAAAGCGTCAATTTAATCAGATTACATGTGTTTCTCAGATTAGTTTTTGATGCCCTAACGAGCTAAATTGATAGACTGCCACTGGGCCGTTGCTGAGGTTTCACGTGTGGACCAATCAGGCAGATCCCAACGCACAGGACCGGGCCGGTCGCACCGCCCTGATGTACGCCTGCATGGAGCGAGCCGGAGCTCAGGTGGCGTCCGCCCTGCTGGCAGCGGGCGCCGACCCCAGCGTGGAGGACAACTCCGGAGCGTCGGCGCTGGTGTACGCCATCAATGCCCAGCATCAGGCCACGCTGAAGGTCAGTGCATTTGGTGGAGGCCGAGGGAGCTCATTTTAACTTATTTATATACGTTCGGGTACTTTAATCTAGAACAATGCATCATAGTGTAGACATTGGTCATCTTAATTTGAGTCACTTTTCTGTCACATTCTGTCAATAACAACACACTATTAGCATTAGTAAAGCATGAGTAAACACTTAATTCATCATTTATAAAGCATTATTTAAAACATGAACTCTCATTAGTATGCAATTCATAAACACAATTATAAATGTTTTATTCTTGATTAATAAATTTGAATATTATGCATTTCATGATTGGGTTTTCATACTTTATAAACCCAATTGCGGAGTCCCCATTTGTAAATTAAATAATATATATTGTAAACCAATTATTAAGGACTTATTATGCACTAATGGTTAACATGTGCTTTATAAACGTGTTTTAATACTGCAATTCGTGATTATTTAAGGTAGTTACTGTCCTAAACGCATAATAGTCAAGCTTATTAATCAAGAATAAAACATATAACTGTGTTTATCAATTGCACACAAATGAGGTACTATGGGTGTGTTCATGCTGGAACAATGCATTATAAATGATGAATTAAGTGTTTACTCATGCTTTACTAATGCTAAATAGTGTGTAGTTATTATAAAGTGCTACTCAATAGATCCCTCTGAGGTGTAATGAAGTAAAAGTATGAAATAGCATCTAAAGGAAATACCCAACTAAAGTAGAAGTACCTGTATTTTTCAACTTTTTTCAACACGTTTTAGTACCCCACAATTATTCAAAAGATTTTCCTCCATACAGATATGAAGAAAAAACACAGAATCTTATAAAATGATCAATTTGAAATAGTTTAAATGTGTAGGTTCTAGATGTCATCTTCAGCCCCATTATAAATCCAATCGATACCTCAGCAGCACTGTGCGCTTCAGGTGCTGGTGGACGCCTGCCGGGCCAGGGGCCGCGACATCATCATCATCGCCACGGAGACGGGTGTGAACGGAGGCCCGGTGACCCGGCACTACCTGAACGTTCCTCCGTGTCCCGACACCTCGCCGGTGTCCTGCATGTCCCCGTCCGACATCGTCCTCCGGACCGGATCCCCCAGCTCCCCCGAAGGAGAGAACGTCTTCAACTTCAGAGGAGCGAGTGAGTAGCGCTGACTATTGCAGATTAAGGAGCATTATACCCCGCCATTGTTAGGGTTTAGTTCAGTTAAAGCACACTTTACACAACAATGTTTGTAACTTTGAGCTGCTTTTATTCTTGCACGAGTCACATCATCGTTGTGGTTTTAATGCCACGGAGAGGACACGTCGACACACAAGTGACTGTGCAGTTGTGACAAGAATAAAAGCAGTTTCACTAGAGTTGATCACCCATTTCATTCAGTTCAATGTCACGCTACATTTAGAATCAGAATCAGAATCAGAAACCGTTTATTGCCAGGAATGTTTACACAAACGAGGATTTTTTCTAGGCGGAAAGTGCATACATTAGACATGAGACGTTAGACGAGACAAACAACAATCAACGACAACAACAGTGCAATGGGTAATTAAAATAAGTATAAGATAAAGTGCTCAGACAAACAGATACGTTAATGTAAGTGTACGTTAAAGTGACGTGTGTTTAAGTTAAAGTGACTTGTGTTTAAGTTAAAAAGTGTATGTTAAGTGCCATGAGTGTTTAAATATGAAGTGTGCAGAGGAGTGACTGGTAAGAAGAAATTAAATTAAATTAAAAATAGTCTAAATGTATTAAAACACTTGGAACCAGGAAGGTGAGAGAAGAACATTTAGAGAAGAAAAAAATAGAAATCTGAACATCTACTGTAGGAGCTATTTATTGGATATGAAGTTATTTTACTCACAAGTAGTATTATTTAATTTTTCTAGTTGTTTGCTTATTTAGGATAGATTTTTGTAGGATAGTTTTTTCTTTTGATAGTTTTTAGTTTAGTTTAATTATTTGTAGTTGTTGTCTAGGTTTACTTAGTCTTTAGATTGTTTATTGGGTTATTGATTGAGTAATGCGTCCTCTTCTCACCCAGAAGGCGGCACAGGTTCTCGTCCAGGCTCTGATCATCTCGCGCCTTGACTACTGTAACTCCCTCCTGGCAGGTCTACCTGCTAGTGCCATCCGACCCCTGCAGCTCATCCAGAATGCAGCAGCTCGACTGGTCTTTAACCTCCCGAAATTCACCCACACTACTTCGCTCCTCCGCACCCTTCACTGGTTACCGGTGGTCGCCTGCATCCGCTTCAAAACATTGGTACCTGCGTACCGTGCTGCGAACAGATCGGGTCCAATCAACATCCAGGACATGGTAACACCGTACTGTTAGCGTGCATTAATTATTGGATGCCTGGAAGAACTCAGTTCAACAACTTCTCTCGTTCTCTAAATTTATTTACTAAATGATCACAAGCAAAGTAGTAAGCGCTGCAATTGCAAAAGCAGTGAGTGGTACAGCCAACACGCAGGTTGGGCAAAGAACAACTGCCCCACCAAGGAAGTGGGGCCTTTCATACACAGTTTATCGTCACAGGTTCGTCTCGCCTCGTCCTAACATCTGATTCGCTCTATCCTGTCAAGAGGAGGAGAATCCCGTGTTCTCATCTTTTCTCACAAGACTGGAACGTACAACGACCAGTCTGCTTCCAGAATGTCAATATACTGATAAACAGTTGTGGGTGTTGAAGTGCGCAGGCGTGTGACTAACTTCCCTTGAGAACTGGACATTTCATAGACACAACAGCTGCATAGCTGTGTTATACTGACCTCGCTAACCTGAACTTTAATAGACAGAAGAATAATGAAATGAAGAATATCTACAGAATATAACGATTTATATTATCAGTACACCCCAGCTCGCTCGCTCCGCTCGGCTTCTGCCAATCAACTTATAGCTCCATCACTGTGAGCTAAACACTCTACAAAGTCACGACTGTTTGCTGTCCTGGCTCCTCAATGGTGGAATGAGCTCCCCATTGACATCAGGAGAGCAGAAAGTCTCTACATTTTCCGTCGCAAACTAAAAACACATCTTTTTCGACTACACCTTGAATAAAGAAGGTAGCGCCGTAGTAGCACTTTAGTAGCATTTAAATGGCACTTACTGATAGCACTTTGTAATTTAACTTTATTGAAATTGTACTTTCTTGATTCTTGTTGTTCTGAGTTTGTACTCATGGTGGAATTGCACTTATTGTAAGTCGCTTTGGATAAAAGCGTCAGCTAAATGAAATGTAATGTAATGTAATGCTTTGGACACCAGGTTTACTTTTAGGAGTTGGCGGGTACAGGACCAGCATGCACCTGGGTAGGCCTGTTTTTTTTTTGTTTAGTTAAAATAAATTATCAGAAAAACGGAATACACATAGTGTCGGTGAGTCATTGGCCCTTTGATTCATGTTTATTTTCTTTGATTTATTGGACAAATGGCCACTACATCTACAGTTACAAACTGGGCAACTGCATCTGCCAAGAAACCCTCAGTTCTAGCAGAATGGCCCTTTAAAAGCACCAGCGCTAACTACAAGGGACATTGGTGAGCCACATTGTGCGCGTGTCACAGTGTTTCTTCACCTTGATGTGAGCTCAGTAGCATCAACAGGAGGCTACTCTGTATGCAGACCACGAGCCCTTCCTGGAGTTTAACAAAGGCGAGTCTAGACGGATGAGAATGAATTCCTCGTGGTGGAAATCATTAGCTGAGTGCTCCTCAGATGAAACTGTGTTGTCAGGGTGAGTGCATTACAATGAAAGATTCCAACCCTCCTTTTGCATTGCGGGAGATTTTATAGTAGCAGTGACTCCTTTTTTTTCTCTGGCAGTTTTCTAGTGTAAACACACCACATACTGTGCTTATAAACAGTAGCTCAAGCAGCTGTCTATCTTCAGACCCTCGGGTAAGGAAACTCCTTTAAAGGGAGGAAGATGGACAAAGACACAGTGTGTGCTTTCCACTCATTGTCTGTGTCTGATTTCTCGCCATCAGGCCAAAGAGGAAGCAGAAGCAGCAGCATCCATCCCCCCCGCGAGCCGAGTCCACCCGGCCAGCGCCGCCCTCCACCGCCCAGACAGAGGATGTCATCTGAGCCGTGGCTGGCCATCCACAACCTGGCCCGTCTGAACCGGACCTACGAGGAGGGTGTGAGGGAGAGGAGCCTGAGGGAGGAGGCGAGGAGGGAGGGAAGAGGAGGGATGGGAGACGAGGAGCCGTATCAGTCCGGGATGGAGGGGAGAAAGGAGAGGAGGCGGACCAGATGTGGTCTTCCCCGACTCTCTCTGTCGGTCCTCTCCCTCACGGAGACCCCGAGCATGCCGGTCCCCGAGCGGTGTTTGAACCCCGGAGGTCGGACGTCAGGCGACGTGACCCCGAGGACCAGCGACGAGAAGCTTCCAGCCCGTTTGTGCCCCCACGCCCGACTTCGCAGGAACACCCTCCCTTCCCTCACGGTGGCTCCTCCTCCTCCGCTTCACCTCCCGCCCTTAGCCGACCGACCGCACTCTGGCCTCCAGGTCCCAGCCCGGGTTTCCGGCTCCCAAAGCAGGAGCATGGTGTTTCTGCCTCGCCCACCCAGCTCCTCTCCTCCCTCCTCTTCACCCAGAGCGTCCGCGAGACCGCCACCGCTCCCTCGGCTCCCACTCGCCGCCTCAGTGTCCTCCCTGGTCGCGGCTCCGGCCTCCTGCTGCAGCGAGAGGAGTAAGAGGTCACGGGGTCGCCACTCAGTGCAGCTTGAGCAGATCAGAGGAGCAGGTGGAGAAATCATTTAGGCCGTCATCCCTGGATAACCTGGTTCTCCGATGAGAGAAAGCAGAAAAGTCAAGCAGCAGCCGGAATTTGGGTCTGGACGACATGTTGAGATCTCAATAATAGCGATTACAATCATCTTATAACAGAAGTGCAAAATAAAATCATGACATGAAAACTTAAATGAGATTGAATAAAATATAAATATAATTGGTTCATATTTGTGATGTGAAATAATCCCCAAATGTAAAAAATAAAAATAATTAATTAATTAATTAAAATACTAGTTTTTTTCTTCAATATTTGCTGGTTTTCTTTGACGATAAACTGTCTGAACAACAAACAAATCAAAGAACAATTCAGCGTAATCTAAAAACAATGAATAAATAAAGTGGATAAACCCATGACAAGTGGGGTCCAGTTGTTTACAATTGTGATCTTTTATAGCTAAAATATGGCTGCTGACTCCTCACAGCCTTCATGTCCCAGTGAGCTGAAAACAATCAAATAGTTAGTTTTTAAAGGTCTGAAATGGTGAAACTCACCAGTTATGGCAAGAAAGAAAAGCACATTAATTAGGAAACCTAAACGAAAATAAATATTGG
Organism: Myoxocephalus aenaeus; assembly: GCA_038501785.1. Taxonomy (NCBI): domain Eukaryota; kingdom Metazoa; phylum Chordata; class Actinopteri; order Perciformes; family Cottidae; genus Myoxocephalus; species Myoxocephalus aenaeus. Next base: position 1,019,736 of record JBAMJR010000196.1, read on the forward strand.
GAGCAAATGTGCATCCCGACCCAGCACCAACCTTCTGATCCGTTTTGGGGATGTCGACCACCACATTTGGAACCATTCCTGTAATCTGTATTCTCATGCTGAGCAATAACTTCGATGGAACCACGTTGAACTTTATCTCTAAAGTTGAAATGTGCTGAAGATCCATTTCATCATCCTCCTCATCACAAGACATTAGTTAATTCACAGAAAAACTGGAAAAAGTTTAAGATTCTGTGGAGGAAACTCATAACAAGTAAAAGACGTGCATGTTCATGGCAAAAGGAGTGAAGTCATTTTATTTGTTTTTAATATGTATCTACAACAAGGGGGACACAGGCAAAACAACTGACAACTTGATGAAAATTAAAACAAAAGCCCAAAAAAAAAACGAAAAAAAAAAAAACATTTATTATCAATGCAGTTTTCCCACCTTTTTTTCTCCAATAAGCAACATTTTTTTGTCTAAAGAAACTTTACAATATAAAGAAACATACGAAGAAGGAACCTCTCATTTTACTACACGAGACATTTAGGATCTGAAACTACCCTAACATGGAGATACAAAGCAACCGGCCTCATATTCAATACTGCTTTGTCATCAAGAGGAAAGAATTAGGAACTGAACAGAGAAATCTTTACTCTCCTCAAAAAAAAGAAAAGAAAAAGAAAAAAAAAGGAAAAAGAAAAATCCTCTTTACCGTCCCTACCCCTGAATGTTACAGTATTATACATCAGCACAATAGAAATACAGAAATGATCAACGTTGTGACGGCTTTACTTACAGGACAGAAGAGAGAGAAGTTCGACTGCATTTTATACAACAGTATTTCAAAAGTACAGGGAAGGAGACGCCTGCTCTTTAGAACAAATCTGTCCCTTCACTTATTTAATTTTTTTCCCCCCTTTACTTTCCCAAAACATTTCTCCCGGCCCATTTTAAATAGATTAAAAAAAAAAATCCTTCATAGTAAAGTCTGTGTACTCTGGTCCGAGGGAAGTTCAATGCAGTTGGAAGGGACGAGTTTTATTGTGAAAAACTGGCCTCTATTTTCGTTCTGTTCTTGCAGATTCCCCGTTAAACAGACTGAAAAATATGCCTGTTTTTTTTGTGTGGCTCTTTTAGCCACCTCACGCGAAAAGATTTGGACAGGAACCATGTTTAATTTAAAGATTTGTCGAGGAAATGTGTGCGACGGTGAGTCAGCTCAAGGCCTTCAGAGCGGTCCTCCCTCGTTCTCTGAGACCCTCGACCCCGACGCAGTAAAGCGCCACGTCCGCCTGTGATGAGGTGAAATAGCATAATAGTCCATAGCAGCTCCAGTTTCTGATGCTCATCATCATCATCAAAGACACACCATCTCTGAACAAACGCACACACACAGTTGCCCCGAATCAGCTGATCAACTGTTACTGTGATTTGAAAATATCAAAACATGTCAATGATATCAAAATGCATTTTACAGTATTTACAAAAAAAATTATAATCAAAAAAGATGGTGAGAGTTGTACAAAAACAAAATCAGAGAAGGGTGGTGCGAGAGTGTCAATGCTGGCCCGTTGTAAAGGTGATAAAAGGGAGAGGACGGAGGTCTTTTTCTTCAAGGTGGGCAAAGGGAGGGAGGCCACTCCTTTACAGTCAACAGAGCCACGCCTCCTCTTCCTGCTTTGCTCAGACGTTTAAAAAAAAAAAAAATTATCAGCAGAGAGCCAGACGTCCTTCCAGAGGTGAGGATGACAACGTGGCTGCAAGCTAAGCTAACTGAGACTTCCATAAAGCACATACATACATCACAGTGTGTTGAGGACTCATCAGCAAAACAAAAACAATCCAAGTGCTCACTACAAGTTCAGCAGAGACGATCACGCAGCCGACGCACGAGTCAGAGGGGACGGCAACCTAAGAGGGCAGTGGTAGAGGAAGCAGCACGAGGAGGAGGGATGTTCAGCACCTTCAGGGCTCAGAAAGAGGGTCTAATGATGTCAAACGGAGACGAGGAGACGCTGCTGACTGGATCTGCATATTTACACAGTTGCTACTAGTTCTGCAATAACCAAAACAAAAAACAAACAGGGATAACACTTTAAAAAAAAGTAACAATGATTCATAAGACAGATTTAAAGTACATAAATAAATAGCGCTGTGCATTTCACTGCATGGAAGCTACGAAAACAGGAGCCGCTTCCTCTTCTGGTTTTGGATTATTGAACTTTTTTTTTATGGTTTTGCTAAAACTCTGCGAAAGAAGAAACAAAAAGAGGGCCAATCAGTACCGCGATGGATAGGATCCTACCAGCAGGGCGCAGCGTGTTACACAGCAAAAGATTTTTGTGCACACATGCTGTCTTCATCATAACAATGTGCCCGTAGAAACAACAGGAGTTAGAACCTAATCTTGAAAAATGGTCATACCAACATCATTAATAACAATAATAAAAACAACAATGCAATACGTACACAAAAACAAAAACAAATGAGGGGGGGAACAAAGTTCACTGATCATCACAACATCTGTTAAAAATGTACACACAGAGTAAACAATGTGGGGGGGCTGAACTCAACTGAATCCGTCGGGAGGAACAGCAACTAAATCAAAGGATGATAAAGAGTCCAAAGTCGTGGTTGAGAAGCTTCCAGGCAGCTGCTAAAAGACCGACTGTGCGTCCTCATGGGAGGGCTGTCACCCAGTCTCTCTCTCCCTCTCTCTCCCTCTCTTTGTCCTCCTACCCTTTCACTTATTGTCTAGAACCTGACAGGAAGCCAGGGAGGCCGGAGTCAGAGAGGAGGCTCTTCCTGTTGCTCTGTGACTGCTTCCTATTCAGACCGGCGGCCATCTTGCACACTCCGGGAGGGCCCTTCTTGATTAGAGTCCCAGCATGCTCGAGGGCCGTCCCAGAAGGCTGTGTGGTGGCCGTAGAGTTCCCGAGTAAAAAGGGTGAAAGAGGGGAGATAGTGGATCCCGTATCGGTGGGTAGGCGTGTGTGTGTGGGGGTCGGGGGTCACAGGTGTGTGAGGAGGGGAGCGGGTCCAATTCAAGGTGACGTAAGGATTGATTTGAAGGAAAAAATAAAATAAAAATCAGGTGCAGGGGTACAAAATAGGGGGATAAAGAAAAAAAAAGAAAAAAAGGAGGAAAAAGTAAAATCACACACTCATCGTCATGTTGGGTGAATACTGAAAAGAGAGAGAGGGAGGGGGGAGGAGGGCACAGATGAGTGGATGTGTCACCGACAACATGTGAACACCAGGGGGCGCTCAGACCCGGCCTGCAGACCTAATGCAAGTCATCAGCACTGTAATAACTCATATTTCTGATGACTAGGGCTGGGTATTGAATATCTTCTGGATTTGTAATTAGCAAAAAGCATCAGAAACAATGAAACTAATAGCCTTGTTTACTTATTCTTAAACAAAATTATGTAGTAAATCCAAATTCAGACTTATTTACAAACTCACGTTTATTTCAAAGCGTACAGAATTGCCCCTCAAAGTGAGAAATTGGGGGAAAAGATCACTTTGGTGTTCAAACTGCACGGATCAAGGCTCAGAATATGAGTCTCATGATTCCCAGGTGCCCCGGCTGACTCGTTGAATCAAAGCATCAGAGCTCAACTTTAACTGCAGGCTGTGCGCCGCGTGGCTCTGCAGGCCGAGAGGCCATCACAATCTTACACAACGCGAGGAGCCGCCACTTCTTTCTTAAAAAGCTGCAAACATTTGTGTCCGTCGGGTGATCACTGATACACACAATGCATTTCTTAAGTGATTAGTAAACGGCTACAATGCAAGCAGAACATCAGATATTATTTAAAGCCATATTTCAGGAACAGTGTAGCAAGTTTTTGCATTTAAAATGTTATCGCGCCGTGTCCCACATGTATGGAGTGTTAAGACCGTAAGCAGGAGCGCTGCAGGTCTTAACACTCCATAGAGTCTGCATGGGTTTGCTTGGCTTCAGGTTAGTTAGTGGATCTTATTCACAGGTCTATTCCAGCAGGATCGGATCCTCCTTCTCTTAAAGTGACCGTGTTGGGTTTGGTTTAGGTTTTCCTCCAAGTCTCTTCTCCATCTCTACTCCAAACTGCTTCGCTACTATTGCACCTCGAATAAGCATCTCTTTAATTGCAAAGCAGCGCCTCTTTAGAGGAATAATAATAATAATAATAATATGAAGTGTTGGACTAACCAATACATAAAAACACAAAATGAAGCAAAACAGATCAATATTTAAAAGTGAGGCGACCCCTCTGCTTGCATTCTGCCGCTGGTTTGTCATGAGGTCAGGGGTAACCGTTAAGGGTTGTGAGATGCCGGTCGATCGCTCTACTCACACTTTCGCTTTGGAATGGGTTCAAGAAGTTTCCGCCCATTTCGCCGTCGTCTCTCGGCGTGCCGGGAGGGTTGTTCATGCCCCCCATGTTGTTAGGGGAGCTCTGGAGGGAGGAGAGGGTGAAAAACCGTTTGATCAGACCGCGTCATTAAGAGTGCAGAAAGCAAAATATTTCTTAAACACAAGACCACTTCACTCACCTTTGGCAACCCATCCATGTCCCCGGACCCTGAGGGAGGGAAAGAAAACGGCTCAGTCGAATTTCAAGGTCAACTCGCTCAAAAAAATAAAAAAAGCACTGTTTGCGTTGTACTCTTATCAGCTGATCAGTGGTTTGTTAAGCCCCGCCACCGCGTTTAAACCCACCTAGTGAGCCGTTCATGTGGTGCGGCTCCATGGCTCCCATAGCTCCCATTGGCCCGTCAGGCCCCGGTCCCATAGGGAACTGGTGACAAGAAGAGAAGCGCACGCCTTATGAATGACTGCAATATTATTATTTTGCATATTTGACCTATTGTGCTCTTTTCAGCTTCGGGGCGAAGAGGATCGTTTTATTTATTCTTCCTGGTTCCAGTCGATTGATCACGTTTCTCTAACTCTGCTGCTACCCGGCGACGTCGCTAGAAACCACATTTTAAAAAGGTGGATTCGTGTAATTTTAAATCATTACGACATCCATCATTTATATATGTATAATATATGTAACTTCGATAATCATGTGCGAGACTCACGTTGGGTCTGTTGCCACCCGGTCCGATAGGATTCATCATCGTATAGATGTTTTCACTTGAGTTGGTAGAATCTGAGGAAAAAAATGTAATTAAAATAAATTTAGTTACACGTTTTAGAGAGATAACGTTGATCACTAAGTAAATAAAATAGAAAGGAAAGCACTGATAGTGGGTCGATGAGGGGGCCCGTTCATGCTCGTTTAGGGAGAATAAAAAGGAAATGAGCGAGACGTCTATTTCTGGACACCAGTGTGAGTGCTGGGGACGTAGTTAGGCGACGCACCACCTGGGCTCGGCATGATGGGGGTTCCAGGTGGACCTCCTCCGCCCGGAGGACCCTGAGGGGAAACAATCGGTGATCAAGGTTAAAATTACACTCATCGGAAACGATAACTAAATTCTAAAATGTTCAGTATGCAGGAGAGCCGACGGATTTGAACTCACCACGTAGTTTCCTGGAGATGAGGAGGAGTATGCTATCTGCAGGGGAAAGAAGACACAGACGATCAGATCAGAGGACACGGAGTGGGAATCTTTACAGAAAAACACTTTATGATCCAACACAACAGTAATGCAATAACCCCGTACTTTCGTCAACGTATACATAGGCAGACTGCAACGATGAAGTTTGCCGTTTTCAGGCTCTTTAAGTTTTAATTCTAGAAATATATTGGAAAAGAGGAACAGTAGTCACGAGTTTCCCTCGATTCCACTGACTGATGGACGCCTGTCTCGATATTTGTGGAAGAACACAATCAACTACAGAGCTAAATCTCTCTGAGCCTCATATGGAACATCATATGGATAACATTTAGTATCTTTGCTGTGCTGTTAGCGGCCTTTTCCCCTCTTTCTTGGCCCAACATCTTCACGTGGTCCCGTATATAAAAGGACGAGGCGTTCTCACTCACAGAGTTAGCATTAGGTCCTGGCCAAGGCCCTCGTCCTCCGGGGCCCCTGAGGCAAGAGAAGAACAAAAAGGGAAGAGAGAAAATATGAAACTGCAACATAAAGAAAAACTCGTAGTAAAAGCAATGAAGACATAAAGAGTGATTATATTTGACGAGATGTGTGAGACGTTTTAACTCACATGTTCATTCCAGGCATCGGGCCGCCCATGGAGTTTGGAGGAGGCCTCATACCGCCATAATTCTGTGAGACAAGGCGTTAACAACTTTCAACGAGACATCGTTATTGATTCTCAAAAGTATTCCTGTTATTGTTGATCAATAGGAGAATTTAATTCTCTTGGATTTGGCCTTTTGTGCCACATTTTCTATCATTACATTATCCAAATATGAGATGAGTAAACAGGATAAATATAGACTTCAGGCTGATTTAAAATATCAGCCTGAAAGAGCAAATATATTACACAAGCAGTAATATATATATATATATATATATATATTTCATTAGGAATAAATCAGTTTAGTTACATTAATATAACTCATAACAGTAACACAAACACACCTGGCTAATCTTCACAAGAGTCAAATTGGCATTCAATTGTGTGTGTGTGTGTGTGTGTGTGTGTGTGTGTGTGTGTGTGTGTGTGTGTGTGTGTGTGTGTGTGTGTGTGTGTGTGTGTGTGTGTGTGTGTGTGTGTGTGTGTGTGTGTGTGTGTGTGTGTGTGTTTTTTTCAGACTTCTACCTGTGGGCCCATGGCCATTCCTCGAGGCGGGTTCATCCTCATTGGTCCGCCCATGTTAGGATGTCCTACGAGAGCAGACCCACAAAGTCACACATCACACACATGCTCTGTTACAGTCAGGAATTAAGGCTTCATCCTAATCCCATTAGTTGCAACCCGCTGGCCCCTGAAGATGTAAGCCTAAAATCACGACCGACCCCTCACCGAGCCAGACACACAATCCACACGGGACAGAAGAACACAAGTTGTACCAAAATGTTTTGGGCGGTATATGGCCCGTGAGATAATTGGTATAACAAAATAATAATAAAGATAAGTCATTGATTATACATTTTAAGCGTCAAATAAATAAAAAGAATTAAAAAAAAGAAAGAATATATATATATATATATATATATATATATATATATATATATATATATATATATATATATATATATATATATATATATATATATATATATATATATATATATATATATATATATATATATATATATATATGATTTGCAGCTTTTCTTCATCTTTATGTACTAAATCTTTTTTAATTTATTTTTACTTTTATTTGCAAAAACACTATTTCGGGAAAAGACAACTTCTTGAGCTCTGGGAGCCTTTAAACTATAAAAACTATCAAATAATGTATTTTCATGATAATACATTTAAAATAAACTACTATGGCATGCTTTTATTATTGAAACATTTAAAATAAACAAAATGTTTACAAACACCAATAGTTTTAAGCTGTTTTGTCCAGAAATGTTCATGTTCTCAAATGTCAAGGTGACGCAACCGTAAACTTTTTTTAAATTATTTTCAAGTGGAGTGCAGAGGAGTTAACAGGATGTTGCATGATCAAAATACACCAACTGCCATCTGTGGCTGAGTGAAAAGATTTGTAGATCTCTCTGAAATATTGATTAAAATATATACTTTTAACTTACAGGTAGGAGGTACACTTTTCATGTCAAGTCATACAACCAATCTAAAACTAGACATATTGTATTTTATCATAAAACTCTTTATCGTATTAACAAAGTATATGCATGAAGTTGCTACCTGATGTCAAAATGTCACAACTGCAAGTAATTTCACTATACGAGTCGTTATCTGACGCTTAAGATTATTCATTACATTTTTCAAATATTTAACAGTGTTAAGTTAAATATATTATACATGTTCAAACCATTTTCATGATAATATTGAATATTCTTTTACTATTTAAGATGCCACTGTCAAGTCAAGAGAAATCAGCACGACATAGGAAGCTAACATTGTCAGGTGGCACAACTGATAAACGTCAGTCAGGTGGTGCAGCCAGATACAATGTTAATTTAAAGCAATAAATAAAAGGTTAAAGTGAAGAAATGGTTGCTGGATATGCTGTGAAGAACTATTGTATTGAATGTATTAATTTCTATATTATTATTATGTTTCTCTATTTAATTGTAAAATCAAATGTTAAATATACTAAATACCTAGAGAACGCAATTATCTTAAATGATATATATATAGATATAGATATATATATATATATATATATATATATATATATATATATATATATATATATATATATATATATATAATATATATATATATATATATATATATCTATCTATCTATCTCTATCTATATATCTATATATCTATATATATATATATATATATATATATATAAAAAAAACACAACCATAAAACAACAATGTGTTAGGCACTGTAGACACTCCAAGGGATAATTTCCAAAAGTTTCTGTTTGAAAAACATGTTAGGAAAATATATATTTTTTTACAAATATGTGGTTGCGTCACTTGACAATTTTTAGCCTGTGAAGTTAAAAAGTATTTAAAACAAAAACAACAACTGAGACTTGTTAAAGCACACTTTTTTTCCCTCCTTTTTAGAAGCCTTATTCATCATTGAACCATATACACATAAATAAAAAAATAAATAAAAAAAAACTATAATTTAAAGCTATATATATTAGGGCTGGGCAAAGGTGAAAAAAATGTAACTTAATAATCGCATTATTTTTCTGAGATTAATCGCGATTAATCGCATTTTGCGCCAAATTCAATAATGAAGTAAAAACTAGTGTATTGCTCGCTTTTATTTTAAAGTAAGTTATCAGAACAATATAACAGGCACCCTGGAGCAACAGCAAGTTAACAACAGTATATAAATCAAATATATATGCCAGGGAAGAAAAAAAAAGATGTATTTTATTTTTTTAATGCTTCTATATGAATATAGCATCTGAAAATAAATACAATATTTAATTGAATGACCAGACTATTTTATTCTAATGTGAAACAGCTTAATATCATGCTGAAGAAGAAACATTTGTCTTTTATCAGGGAACAACATAAACAGTCTGTTCAGTAGTAAGGGTCCCTGTGAGGGACAAGCCACTCCTTCTTTTGTCATGTTCAGTTTGTTGCT